>ML779605.1:12217-57087 GCA_009831015.1 Picea engelmannii | reverse complement strand
TAATTGACATATCTCTTCGTCTCTCTCTTTTAATTCTTCCCTTGACTCCTCCTTTCCCCACTTTCCTTTACTATTATTTCCCTGTTTTAATTTTTGAACCTCCTTAATGAGTGCTTCATTAAGGTCTCGTATCTTGGATAGGTCATCCCCCTTCTTCTTGATCTCTTCCTTTGCTTCTTTTAACTCATCTTGAATTCTATACATTTCCTCCATTTTTGTATACATAATCCATTTATTTGATAAGTTTTTTTTCAAATTCTTTCGATGTGACATTCCATCTAGTATCCTTATCAATTCTCAACCCCCACTTCCAAGCTTCACCGAAAAATTTGTTTATTACCCTTGAAGAAGTCATACCATATTCCTTTACCAACCTCAACCATTCCATAGGACCGATTTCATCTTTATCTTCATCTCCATAAAAATGGGGTATTTCTATTGATTATTAATTGAGGTCTAACCCAAACATTCAACTTACAACTTCAATATATTGAAAATAACAATCTAAAATAGTTATAATCCTTTTTACAATATAATATTCTATTTTTTTTTTCTTTTAAATGGCTTTTGAATCACCTCAATTGGACATCCCAATCAAAAGTTATGGTAATTTTAAGTGAAGATACCTTTGAAAACTCTGATTTGGAGTCTATCCTTTTGGTTGACCTTCCTTATGATGTATCTCCAAACTCTCGACCCTTTCAAGTTTGAAATTTTGGTCTGTAGTACTCTGATATATCTTCTTTGCAATGCCACATTTGGATGTGCCAAGTAAAAGTTATGGTAGCTTTACCAAACTTTGTTGATTTTTGGCCTTTTCTAGAGAGCGAACTTGCACAGAATGCCACACCTCCAATTTATATTATTTGATCATGAAGTTTTACTTGAAATAATATGGCTTGTTATCTGTCCACTGCAATTCGTGGCCGTGAATTTGGATCCTCACTGAAGAAGATACAACTATTTTACCCATAACACATGTTTGAGACTAGTTATAAGACTAGTCAAATAACCCTACCTTCCATAGACTATATCTTAGAAATTAAAATGATCCAAAATTTGAAATTTTCACCAAGATAAATTCACTATGTTTTCTTAGCAGTCTAAAAATTTCATAGTGTGAAACATCACTAAGAAAAAGTTATAACAAAATTTCGAAAATGACTCGTTTGAGATTGATTTTAGGGCTAGTAAAATGCCCTACCTTCCACATGATGTATTTCTGAAAGTAAAATGATCCAAAACCTGAAATTTTAACCAAGATAACTTCACTATGTTTTCTCAATACCTTGAAAATTTCATTATCTGAAACCTCACTAAACAAAATTTATAGTGAAATTACCAAAATGATGCTTTTGAGACTGATTTTAGGGATAGTAAAAAACCCTAACTTCCATGGGTTATATCTCAGAAAGTAAAATGACTCAGTACCTGAATTTTTTACCAGGATTACTTTGATATGTCGTTTCAATACTTTGAAAATTTCACAGTCCAAAATTTCATAAAAAAAGAAGTTATAGTGAAACTGTCAAGATGACTCGCTTAAATCAACAAAACCCTAGGATTGATGCTTTTATACCAAATGTTATGTACCAAATACTTAAAATATTAGAATAAACCATAAGTACACACCATGTACACCAATGTGAGCATGGAGCACAACTCCAATATAGATAAGAGAGATGAGTTACACAATAACTCCTTAAAGAATATGATAACCTCCTCCAAATACCCAAATAAATTCATACATCACACTACACATATCCTCAATAATGAATACATGATCTATATGTATGCCTATTCACACACTACACACAAGGCCCCTTTTTTATTAGGCCAACCCTATTACATATACAATTACACATTACATGTACATTTAGCCCCATATATGCCCCCCTTGGGGTCATATCATATGCATTTAACCTCATATATGCCACCCTTGGGTCACAACAATAGTGTTTTTCAAAGCTATTTTTGGGGATTTTAGAGGGTTTACTTTGACACCAAAGGCTTTGTGATAAATATTTTTCCCTTTGAGAAAGCCACGTTTCCTTTCCTTTCTTTAACTTTTGTTGTTATTCCTCGAGTTGGTCTTCAAATTGGGTTTCCAAGATATCTTTGTCATACTTTGAAGTTAAAAGATCCATGTCAATGTCCTCCATCTCCTCATCTTTAAACAATTATGAAGTAGTCTCCTCATGCATGCTTTGTTTCCTCGTTCTAAAACTCTAATGACAATGATTATAGTCGAATCCCAAAAGAAGTCTTGGAATAATAATCTTTTGCAGGATCAAATCATTCTTCCCAATACTTTGTGTGCATATTTTATGAGTTGATGAAGTAAGGATTCACCTAGGATGCATGTACGTGTGAAATAATAGTTGGATGTGTGTATCTCGTGGCATCTTGAATTAGCTTCCATGGCTATAAAATCTCCTCTCATGATCCCTAGTGTACATATAAATAATTATGAAAAAACCCTATCATAGAGCTTGAGTTTGATGGGGTTTTTGATTATTAATTTGGTTGTAGTCCAACACATAAGTGTTTGGTCCAAAGGCCACCACTCTAAGAAACGATAAATCATTACAGGATCCTTCGTGCACGCATTAGATGTCACCTCCTACCTTAGGGTTAGGTGATTTCTAATTAAGGTTTTTTTTTGCCTTTTCTATGTGATGCTTTAGGCATTTAACTCTAGACTTATGCTATTCTCTAAAATGGTCACAATCTCTTAACATGGTCCATGAAACCTCACTACAACATCTTTGTATGATGACCAAAAAGTGGGGCTTCTTCCTCTCATGGAGATGTTGTTGATGCCTCTACCCTATATCAACCTATGCGTTTAAATGCCCCAGCATTAAGCACCATTTTTGTCCATTCCATTGCCATTTAACATGAACTAGAATATGTAAAGAGAGAGGGATGTGATTATTAACATTTTATAGATTATATTTTTTGTTGTCGCTTATACAAATAAGCTATAGTAATGTAAACAATGAAATCATTACATGAAGGGGTCTCTTGTTGCACAAATAAGGGGGTCTTATACATCAATCTAGTGTTTCGCTAGGCCATGACCTTAAAAATAGATTATTATTATTTATTGTTATTAGTCTCCTTGTAGGTTAAATGTTATATATAATGATGGTGATTGTTAGCGTCCACTGAGACCAACTTTGGTCTATTGGACTTTAACAAAAAATGGCAAGGAATTACTTGGATTGCTTTAGAATTTTATTCATATTTTCAGCCCTACCACAGTCGATGGATTTCCAAATCTTGTGCCATAGGAGGCCATGGATGTGTTTTCTTCTGCAACTTTAGGACCTCTTGATATTTCTCGGTTCTGGCATATAATGATGGAGTTGTGGTTTATTTCGGAGAAATTGGTGTAGGCAGTGACATATCTATAGTGGTATCCTAGGGTTTTTAGCCTAGATTTTGAGCAGTTGGACAGTCATTTGCTCAATACTTTTGCATGGCAAGTGTTTGACCAAATGCTTGCATAAGATCACTATCAAAGTATTAAGGACACTTGACATTTGTTTGACAAAATGACTATACACAATCAATGCCAAAGTATTGCAGATGGCTGACATGTTTTTGTTGATCCATCTACAAGTAAAGTGTTTGGTGAATTTTTTGCAAGCAAGGTATTTGACAAAATGACTATTGAAACATTCGACTATCAATTTTTTGATGACGGTTCCAAGGTCATTTGTCAAGTGTTCAATGAAATTCCTATAGATCTTGATAGAAAGATATAATTCCAGATTATGCTCAAGTCACTCTATGGGAAAACCTTATGTCTATGGGTGAACTTTCATATCGATGTGTTGGATTTAAGGCATAAATTGAATCATACATTGGGGATTCATGTCGCTCAACAACTCCTTCTTTACGAGGGTAAATAATTGGAGGAACTATTTCATCTTTTTGATTATTATATTTGCAAAGATTCAACTATTATCTTGGGACTGCGATTACATAGAGGAGTGGTGGGCATTGGGATGTCTTTCAAGGATGCAGTAAAAAACAAATCTTTCACTTCTCATGCTTTGAAGCCTTTACCTATTTCTAGAGCCTATATTGTGGAACATGCTAATGAGGTGCCGATTGTGGAGATTACAACGTTGGAGGTCAACCATCTACATTTCCTATATGAAAAAGATGCAGTCATTTCCTGATTTAATGGGTATTGGCCACCTACATTGGCTTGATATCAATGGATTCATTCATCTTGGACCAAAAAATGTGAGATCTCTCTTTATTCCTTTTTTTTTTTATTTGGTTCTTAGATCATGTTGATTATCAGACAATTTTTGGGTAAGGTCCATGGTTTTGGGGAAATGAATGGCTTTTTATAACTCCCCGGTTTCTAGATTTTGATCCCAACTCTATGTCAATTACTAGAATGCTAGTTTGGGTTTGTCTTCCTAATTTCCAATTACATTTATGTTATGTACTAGTTTTTAGGAGTATTGGGAACTCTTTAGGCACTTACATCAAATTAGATCCCGAGAGAGCTCTAGCGGGATTATGCACATACGTTAACATTTGTGTTGAGATATACCTAAGCAAGGGTCTCCCAGACAAACCACTTTTCAAATGGAGAAATTTTCAATACACTCAGGTCTTGGATTATGAGAACACAATGTTTGATTATTGGATATGTCATCTCCCATGGCATTTACAAGCTACTTGTCCACATGTTCTTAGGAAAAAAGGACAAAAGCAAAATTAAAAACAAAACACTAGATTTTTTTTGAAAATGTCGATGATTAGAATGGTGATTATCAATCTCAAGTGTCGTTAGGGCAATCCATTCCTCTTTCAAAGGCTAATGTAGAAGACATGGATACTAGGCTTTCCTCAAAGGAATTAATTGTTCCTAAAACCTTTTTAGGTGAAACAAAGAGACTTTATGACACTGTTTCATTTGATTCAGATAATGAATTAGTTCTCTCCATAAATCTAGATATTCCACCTCCAGATATATAGTTAATTTATGTGAATCCTTCTTCAAAAGATAGCAAGAGATAAAAAAAAAATAAAATTAAAAAACAAAATAATAATTTTTTAAAAAGGTACAAAATAATATATGTATCTTTATTTATTTCATTTTATAACTATAATTTACTTCTATACTTTTATAACTAAAATAAATTGTTAATACCTAAATTCCAAACATCTAACTTCAAGAGGATAAAAAAATCCAACATTAACCAACCTCCCTAGCTTGAGGAGGTACCTCATCTCCAAAAGAATGCATCTAAACTCCAAAAGAATGAAGAGAATGAATGGGTAACCTCTCCAACTTAAAAGGAGACATCGTCCCTTGTGGTACAAACAAAAAAGTCTCATACAGATTTGGATTTGGTGTTGATGTATGGCTTGGCTATAATTATTATTACGATGTACCACGTTACAATTTCGATAGTTTGCTTTAACGATCGTAAAATCGATTAAAGCTGTGAAAGAGCAAAACGAAAACGGGAAAAAATTGAAAAGGGCGCATGGAGAGGGAAACAAAGGCCATTCAACTGACACTCTGTATGCACAGACCAGAGAAGCTATCAATAGGGATGCAGGTTTCGCCACGGAGCACAAATTGAAGATACATATTTGACATATTCAGAGCATAGATTCCACATATTTAGAGCAGAGTGCGAGGACATGGATTCGACATATTCATAGCACATTTAAAGCATAGATAGACCCGACAACAATGCAAATACAAGCTGATCGGTCATAAACCGAAACAAAATTTCAAATTAGTGATTAAATATTGGGAATGTTTTTCTGCACAGTTAATGCACAAAAGCCTGGACATTTGGTGAATGGGGCCATTTCTTTATTGATTTGAAACAGAAAAGGAGGTCTCATAGTAGATAAAGAGATGGCTTCCAGACGCTCATTGGCCAAATTAAGGCTATGTAGACGTATTCAATCCACTTCCTCTGCATCGCCAACAGCTTCCATATTGCGAAGACTTATCTATAATGCTTCATCTGAAGAGGATGACACAGTCTCAGAGCGCAATAGCAAGGGTTTTAAGGGTTGCGTTGGGGTCGATTTGAATCCGGAACTCACTACGCATGGCTGCCGTGGAAGTTGGGACGATGATAATTCAGACAAGCAGAGCAGGAAACCCCTGAAAACGGCAGATGATAAATTGTTTGGGATTCGATCTCAAATATCGCCATTTAGGGTTTCTATGGAGCACGGGAAACTTACCCCATGGCTTGCAATGCCCGTTCTGCATCGAGGTTTGGTAGTTGGAGGAATAACAGGTGGGTTGACTATAAATGTTCCAGTCAGGTATGCTAGCACTAGTACCATTGGAGAAGGATCAGACAAGGTGGATACCATACCTGAATACATCAACGATGTTGCACAAGTATTGGGCGAAGAGAGCATTGCCTTGGATACATTGAATAAAACACAGGCTGTGAGTGAAGTAGCAGCTGCAGCTGCTGATTGTTCATATCCAGTTGCAGCTTTGCAATATGTCATTGAAGCTGTTCATGTGCATTCCGGGTTACCATGGTATGATATTGATTCTTTTTATTTTTCTATCAGAAATTTCACTTTTAGATGATCTACGGGGATTGTTCATATTCAGTTGCAGCTTTGCAACATGCCATTCAATCCAGTTGCAGCTTTGCAACATGCCATTGAAGCTGTTCATATGCATTCCGGGTTACCATGGTATGATATTGATTTTTTTTTTTTGGCCTATTAGTAATTTCACTCTTGATTGATCCACGGGTAACTAGGAATCCCAACATTGTATATTAACACGGCACAAACTCATTTTAACATTAACACGGTACAAACCCATTTTAATGTGACCGAGGAGTGATTTGAAACTTGCACCTCTGCCAAGAAAGAGTAGTGCCTTTACCAATTCACCACGGGGTAATCTCTTTGATATTGTCAATTGACCGGCCAGTTAGGTGTACTAAAATTTAGTTTAACTATACACTTTCATTATCCTTGTATTAAGTATTTTATAGGTAGGTTCTGCACGCACCTCTTGGAGAACATGTTGCGATAATTTAATTTTTCTTGTAAAAATATTTCTGCTTATTGCCTTTTATTTCTCCATTTTAAAAACATATCTTTTAGAACATTATAGCATCTATCAATTACGAAGGCTAGTAATATTGTTACCTTTTCTTTTAAACACACAAATAAAGGCAGATTATTCAAACATTTCACACAATTGTTTGAGTACGAATTGTATATGAGATGTCAAGTTCAAAACTTTTGCCTTTGTTTATGAACAAATTGATATACAAAACTGGTTGCACCTTAGGTGCTGCTATGTAGAGCTGAAGGCTTGTTTAAAACCAGCCACACCGAGCTAGATGTCTGCTAGTGAAGACAAAAGGTGCACATTAAATAACCACCCCAAACAAGAATTATCTCCATTTTTTTGTGTACTTGCATCCTCAAACTTCCTTTTGAATTGTCCTCTCCATCTTCTCCTATTCTTTCATATGGGGTGACTTCATGCCACCTGGTATCCATAATAGTTCCTCAGTTTGTTTGTTGTACATCTGCTGATTGTTCCGTTGAATCAACTTCTCCTTCCAATTGGGGGAAGGATAGTTTTTCCTGTCACCAGAAGAATTTAGTTTCCCTTTCTAAACTGGTGGGTTGTTGATTTTTAAACTGTGGAAGTCTTCATCCTTTTTCTTCCTTAACGTGAAACTAATTGGGTTTTTTCGTTTTCTTTTCACTATTTGGAATCTCTCTTTTTTCCATTACATGGGATTGCATAGTCTTCTTCTTGTAAGTTGTGACATCTTTGAGTCTTATGAGATAATTTGCCATCAAATGTCTATAATCACCATTGAACTTGCACTTGAATGCGATGCTTTCATAATCCAATAGTTGTGTCCTTTGAATAGCACCGAGTTACTTTTGTCAAGAAAGTCCTCAAATCCAATTCCATGCACATTCTCGCGACCATGAATATATGTTCAATATCACTATTATCTTCCATACCCAAGTATTTGTTTGAAGAGTTTCCTATTTTTTCTAGGATTTCCACTTCACAAAGGTGGATGGGCAAATTTGAAGGTCCTCACCCCCACAAGGAACATTGTGATAGTCATAGTAGCTGAATTAACCTTAGGGAGCCAAGGCTTCATGAAAAGCCTTGCCCTTCCCCAAAACGAAGGTTCTCCCTTCAACACCCAACTCCATCTTTTGTACTTTCCAAGTAGACAACAAATCGCTCTAGCACAAAAACTTACAGAGTAGTAATTTGGTCAATGCTATGTTGCAAGAAACTACTATCTCCCCTATATTTATTCCTTGTAAATGTTTCTAGCATGGGGAACATGTATAAAATACTAGAGAAACATCCAAAAGTGTTTACTAAGCAATGCCAATATGGTAAGCATCTTTTGATGCTTCCTAGATGTTTCCCACCCAAAAAATGTGTGGGAAAATAAGAAATGTTCAGGAAATTTTGTGGGAACGGGGGAAATGTGTGGGAACTTATTCTCACAGATTATCAAAAGCCAAGATTTCTTCGGGTTGTGGGGTTCATTTTTAATAAAAGTGGGGCAGGTGTAGTCATTGTTTTTTGACATTGCATGATTGTAGTCTATCATATCAAGGTCATGTCTAGTCAATTCACAATTTAGAGATATACTTCTCTTTTGGGTCCAAATTATCCAATGACTTGGATCTTTCTAAAAAGACAACAATCTTCACTCTTAATCGCGCATTTGATGACTAGCCTAATGTATTGACCTCTTCCCCCAATTTTTGTACGACTTCCACTTTGATTACCAATCATAGAATAGCTTAAAACTTAAAAGTTATTAATATTTGGAGGAAACGATTGTTCTTGCAATTATCCAATAATTGTTTGTGTTGCTTGTGCTCTTACGAGAATAAGAACCCTTGGTTCTCTTCATCGTTAGAACGTTGCGTGTTAATCTAAATATTTCACTCAACTACTTTGATGTTGTTTTAAAGGTTTGTTCAAATTGATTGAGAGTCATACATTATACCAAATTCTCGTAATGTTCAAGTTCAAGGGTATAGTGAACATATAAACTCGTAAGCCTATGCAAGGGTAAATATTCAATCAAGAATGGTTCTGGGAGCCTCTCATAATAATCCTTGATCAAGCTAGCCAATATAAATTTTACTTTAGCTAGAAATACAATCACAACCTTAATTGCATTCAAGGAATCAACTCATTGGTCATGTCGAATCACAAAGTTTGAGAAGATTGAGGAGCTTGAAGAGATTCATGTGGTTTTGAAGCTTGAGCAGATTGAATGCAAATTCGAATTTGACATTGCTGTTCAAGGTTCAAATTTGAGTTCCATGATCAATAACAAATTTGATTGGTGGAGATCGAGTTTAAATTCTAAGGTAGACAAAGTTATTTGACCAGATTGCTTATAACTAAGTCGGTGGAAATGAAGGCAGCAACCACTGCCTTATGTTGTTAACTGTCTGTTTTGGAGAGCTTTGCCAAGGGTTATAAATGTTAATTGTAATCATGCTCTATTGCATTTATTATGTTATTATATCTATCTCCATGTACCGAGCTTAATGAAATATTTAGAGGGATAACTTTGTATCCTAGTTAATTCTTGTGTTTGGATGTGTGTTAATGCTATTGGTGAGTTTCTTTGTGTGTCTTGCGATGGAAAACTTGAAACATTCGCAAAACAGATTACAAAAGTAAATGAAAATTGGAGTTTTCTTTACATTATGATCATCACGTTCTTATTCACAAGTTCAATAGTTGGTCTACTAAACTTTTATAACCACTAACATAACTCTAATAATAAAGTTAGGTCATCATGGCCTTTATCACCCACTAACATAATGTACTAACACTATAGGTTGGGTCACCTAGTGACCATTATTACATTAGTGTTTCCATAATATTGTTCTCTCACCCCTATTAACACTAAGATCAAATTTTGCCCACCTTTGACACAAGGCTCAATTTTTTTTACAAAGAAGGACCTCAAATTACAAAATTTGAAAAAATGATAACAATATGAAAACCACATATGGGTCCACCTCTATCCACTGAGGCATTTGGGTAACAAGCCACAATGCTTTCTATTTATTTAGGTAGGCGACATGGTACATGTTATGTATCCAACATATTTTGTGCAACAAACAAAAAACTATATTCTACTCTTCTTAGACATATTTGGAACCCACCACTAATGCTTCATAATGCTGCCATCACCCTCATGTTGAAGGTAGAATCCACCTAGACAACTGTCCATGCTAAGCAACCCCTTCTAAAGTTCCCCATGTTTGAAGATTGTGTCTAAGGGACCACCCTTCTAAGCCATCATTTGTTTGATCACTGCCACCACCCTTTTCTACCTCCTTAGTATCTTGGGTATCATGGATGGTGACATTTCTTCTTTCACCTTTATTTGTCTTCCTTGTAAGCAAATTAGCAGCAAGAATACTTGACTTCCCACGATAATAACATGTTCTTTCATTGTTTGTGTTAGCCTTTCCAACATCACTCTTATTGTTTGATCCACCTTTTGAAGAAAGACACAATCTACCATTTCATCTTTATCATTAGTTAACCTTTTTTCTTTTGCAATAAGAGTTGAAATAAGTTACAACAGATTCTAAAGTATATGAAGATATTCGATTGTGTAGATACTACACTATTTCTAGGCCTCCATTCCTTCAAGGACTTAGACAATCCACTTGGCACACAAAGCTTGGGTGAGTGTGAGTTATGATGATCTCCATTCCACTATAGTCTATGACAGTCAGTGGAGATTTCAATTAACTTTATGAAAGTCCTTACTTCCCTTAGTATTTGCCAAAAAAAAGCTCTAGAGAGATTTTTCTAGTCTTTGGTAGGCACTAGCTGAGGGAACCCAACAAGCGGAGTAATAAACATTGATTACAACCAAAATTTTGGTGCAGATTTGAAACTTGGCAGCCAAGGCTTATGATTTAGCTAGCCATTTTTCATTTTTTCCCATTGTTTGAATAACCATCTCCTAGAAATTTTCATATTTACAGGGAATTGAATGAGAAGCGAACAAGCTCTCAAAGGAGGCTTTATCTCTGCAGGAGGGCACACTCGAAGAGGAAGAAACAATTGATGAGGGAACCCTTCCAGTAAAGATCCAACTTTTATTTTGAAGATCATTAGGACTGAAGCAGAAAGTTCTCTATGCTGGAAGTTTAGATTGTCAGTGTGTGGACTGCTAGATTTGGTAGCTCAGAGGTACTTCTGCATAGGCAGGGTGCCCAACATGCGGAGGTGACCAAACACATTTCTCCCTAGTGACTTTATTTTATAAAGTGACTTTATAAAGTGATTTTATAAAGTTGAGCCTTTTATTTTATTCTAATGTGTAAAAGTGACTTTATGAAAAGTGGGTCACTTAAGTGACCTCAATGAATTATTAAGTCGTGAGCGTTGATATCAAGGGAAAGTGAAGAGTCACTCAAGGGAGACCAAGGGTTAGAGGAGTTACACATTAAAATTGCAAAAAATGAAACACTTGAGGGAGAGAGGGCGCACACTTTGAGGAGAGCTTGAGCAGGAAGCTGAAAGAGGGCACGATTTCCAAGAGGAGAAGAGGGCACGTTTTTTTGGAAAGTGCAACATTAAATGCTGAGTTGACAATAGTGAAAAGGGAGGTCGTACAACTGCATAAAAGCACAAAAATCGAGGCAAGAGGATGGCATGATTTTCTAGGTGTTTTGTTGTACGAAATTAATGCAGAACAATACTGCTAATGTGCACAGATATTGAGATTTTATTTACTGTTAAAGGGACTATACATTGCAGAAAATGAGGTTTGTTTTTTGTAGTTTTTAGCACGCAAATTGAGGAGGCCTGTTGGCACATTTTTCAAGAATTTATTGTTGTTGATTATTTGATGTTGTAAACTTTGATATGAAACTTCTCCGAGCTCAATAAGAAGAAATCTCCTTGAACTGGTTTTCCCAAGTTGGGTTTTTCCAGGGGCATTGGCTAGAAGTTACTAGTGTCATATGGAGTGATTTGTCTGTTGTTCATTATTATTTCCATTGCTATTTTAGTTTCAGATCTCTGTCATTTAGTATTTATGCTCATAAAGTACAATTTAGTGCTGACTTTATTGCCTTACTGTTGAAGCTTTATAGGAGGTTGAAATCTGTTTATGACTTAGTGTGCATCTGAGCTAAAATTTCTACATGGTATTAGAGCAGGAGCTTTGAGGTTCAAAAGACAAGAGATTTGACACTTGATTTGTAGTGAGTGCAAAGGGGTTTTGCCTGGAAGAAGGGAAGGGAAAAAGATTCTTGTCGTGAGGGTTTCTAGAAGAAGGTTTCCAGGAGGAGGCAACAAGTGAATATAGCAGCCAACAAGATCAAAGGATAGATCTTGGGCTAGGGTCTATTCTGTTGCAGAGAGGAACCAAATCTTGCTCTTGTAGGAAAGAGTAAGGGGAAGAAGAAGTCTAGTGATTGGGCCACCTCACAGGACAGGAAGCGCATCTAGCCATATGACGGGAATGAGGTCGATGTTCCTTGGTATGTCAAAGACAGACTTAGACATGCATGTGGATAGTGGGGTCGACACTACGCATGCAGTGAAAGGGGTTGGAATCATGGATTTCCAGCTAGAGTCTGGAGGTTCTTTGAAGGTGGGAGAGGTGTCGCATGTACCGGAGCTGAGGGTCAACTTGCTCTCTCTATCAGCTCTGGTGGATAAGGGGTATGCAGTGATGTTCGAGGATGGACAGGTGCTCATACAGTCAGAGAGAGCGGCCTTGGACGCAGCAGTGAGGCTTGGCATCAGGCAAGGTATTATGTACAGGTTGTTGGGACGACCTGTGTTGGGGTCCAGTGGATTTTTGGATTTAGATTCTGTGTCGGAGAGTGGGTAGGTTGCACGGGAAAGAGAGTTGATACCGGGGACTCAATCCTCTTCCAGGACTCTCAGAGGACTCAGTGGGCATGAGTCGACACATATGGATTCTTAGGAGAGTGTGAAGTCTCCTAGGAGCATGTCTTTAGTTCATAGATCAACGAAGGTAGCAGCAGATGCTTCTAGTGCAGTGGGAGCAGAGGTCTCTCGTTCAGAGGAAGAAACTATGGTAGCAGATGGGATGATGGATTTGGAGACGGATTTTGGTGGAGGTACCATAAGTAACTCCCTCGCTAAGAGGGAGTGTTAGATTTGGTAGCTCGGAGGTACTTCTGCATAGGCAGCGCCCAACATGCGGAAGTGACTGAGCACATTTCTCTCTAGTGACTTTATTTTATAAAGTGACTTTATAAAGTGACTTTATAAAGTGATTTTATAAAGTTGAGCCTTTTATTTTATTCTAATGTGTAAAAGTGACTTTATTCTTAAGTGACTTTAGTGACCTCAATGAATGATTAAGTCGTGAGCGTTGATCTCAAGGGAAAGTGAAGAGTCATTCAAGGGAGACCAAGGGTTAGAGAAGTTACACATTAAAATTGCATAAAGGCAACACTTGAGGGAGAGAGGGCGCACACTTTGAGGAGAGCTTGAGCAGGAAGGTGAAGAATCACTTTTCTCAAGAGAGAGATAGAGCTCATGGAGAAGTGAGAGTAACAGCAAGAGAAGGGCACATTCTCCAAGGGAAATAGGGAGGTCCGTACAGCTAGAGGAGGGGCACGATTTCCAAGGAAGGAGAGGGTCCGTACAGCTGAAGGAGGGCAAGATTTCCAAGAGGAGAAGAGAACATGCTTTTCCAGAAATTGCAGCATTAAATGCTGAGTTGACAGCAGTGAAAGGGGAGGCTGTACAACACTGTTTAGAGGTCATATAGCTGCATAAAAGCACATAAATTGAGGCAAGAGGAGGGCACGATTTTCGAGGTGTTTTGCTGTACAAAATTAGTGCAGAACATTACTGCTAATGTGCACAGATATCGAGATTTTATTTGCTTTTAAAGGGACTGTACATTGCAGAAAATGAGGTCTGTTTTGTGTAGTTTTTAGCATGCAAATCGAGGAGGCCTGTTGGCACATTTTTCAAGAATTTATTGCTGCTGATTACTTGCTGTTGTAAACTCTGATATGAAACTTCTCTGAGCTCAATAAGAAGAAATCTCCTTGAAGTGGTTTTCCCAAGTTGGGTTTTTCTAGGGCCAGTGCCCAGAAATTACTAGTGTCATATGGAATGATTTGTCTGCTGTTCATTATTATTTCCGCTGCTATTTTAGTTTCAGATCTCTGTCATTTAGTATTTCTGCTCATAAAGTACAGTTTAGTGTTGAGTTTAAACTTTATTGCCTTATTGTTGAAGCTTTATAGGAGGTTGAAATCTGTTTATGACTTAGTGTACATCTGAGCTAAAATTTCTACATGGGCTGCAGGCTTTTAATGCTGTTGATGTTTGTTTTTAGGCTTTGTAGTTTGAATGGCTCAACATTAAAAGTCTGAGCCATGGGAAGATTGTATTTTGGACATAGGAAGCTATGTGAGCTATTTATGTTTTTTTCTTTTTGGCGAAACAAAGACGTTGTGCTTTGGGAGTGTCAGTGGACACAATTCATTTATATTCTGATTTTTGGTTGAAATATTGAATATAAGAACTTTTTTTTTCTTGGAAAAAAACCCATCTCCCAGAAATCCTTAAGTGAAGCTTGAAAGTCAAATGGGGTTCCTTGAAACTTAAAAATTAACCTCGGTTGAGTCCAGGACATCTCTTGGTTTGATAGCCAATTAGGAATGTCATAGGGACTTTGCTTATAAAATTGAGTGTTGACTCATTGAATCTTGGATCTAGATGTTGTACAAAAGCTCTGAAGGAATTCCATAGCATTGTCCATGGAATCTTTCTTCTTGAGGATGGTGAGGATGGAATCATCCATGAAGTGCTCATTAACAAGTTGCCCAACGTCACGTTAATTGAGAGGAATACCCTTAATGATCCTTTGTTCCACTTTGTGGGCTGTCAAATATTCCAAAATTTTAGTGGCCATCACATAAAGAGTAGGTGCAATGGACATCCTTGATGAATTAAATGAGAAAGGCCTGCCTCTTCTAGCTTGCATATGTTATTACAGAGACAAGCTCTAAGAACATAGTTTCAAGCACACCTAGAAAGAAGGGTACAATTCGTAGAGCTTTGAGCATGGCCTAGAGGAAGGGCCATTTGACCCTATCATAAACTTTTTCAAAGTCATTGCTTGTAAAAAGAGTGTCAAGGCCTAAGCACGTGGCCCACTCCATGCCTTCCCAAATGGCCTAGATACTTTCTAGAATAAACTACCATCCGATAAATCTGGTATGTTTTAGGCAAATAATCTTGGCTAGGATGTGCTTCACCCTTAAGGCTAAAGCTTTCAACAAGATTTTGTGGAGGGTGACACATCTCCATCTGGTGATAAGCTTAAGATCTTGAGGCTAGGGAATGGAGCGGTTAATTCCTTTGTTGATATTAGACCCCACTGATTGCTTTTTTGACATCTTCCTTGTAAACTAGGAGTAGGTATGTGTTGACAAAATTCTAGGTTGCCTTGAAAAATTTCACACGAAGAGTCAAGTATTGTGATTTCCTCTTTATTCTATTTGCATCTAATTCATGATCTTCTAAAAGTCAAGGTCACATAAGCCTCTAAGGTGGCCTGCCTTCCAAGTAGTATGGTGGCACTTCTCTTATCATGGCGTGGGAAACATTAAGCGGTATAACCTTCAGCGGTGTGGAACTGAACCTCATGAAACAATATCATTGGAAAGGAAATAGTTGTTGCACCTAAAATCCCTTTAATTGAGGCGACTCATCCTTTGCCATATTCGACAAGGCAATTGTCAAATCATCCAAAGTCAGTGACTCCGTGCACAACCTTGTCTGGGCTTCTGAAGGTTTACATAGGACCACATCCATATAGGTTTGCATGGGTACACTATATTCTTTAGTAAGGTCCTATGATTGAAGTATGATTTTGTAGCGGGCAACAAACTCTTTTTCGTTATCCTCCTGCTGAGCAAGTCTTTTGTTTGGGGTTGTGATAGGAGAAGTTTTCTCAATAGCTTCTTTCAAATCCATCACTTTGAAAAATTCTTTCTTCAATTGATTGTTAGTGTTGAGCCAATGAAGTTTGTCCCACGACTAAGTCCCCATGGCACTTTGAATTTCATCTACTTTCATATGGTGTTGAATCTTAGATGCCTTGGCTAAAGCTCATCGTTGAAAGCACTGAATGGAATTTGTTGGCTTACTTGTTCAAGCTCTTCTTCAATTATCTCATGCTGCTTCTATCAGATTGAGGCAAGCTACCTCCCATAAACCCTTTGAAAACCTGGTGGTTCGGGCGATGGCATCTTCCCACCATTCAATCCAACTACCTTCTCCTTTTGGCCTTGGAATAAGATTACATATGCTTTTGATATAGTTCAGGCATCTTTGATAGGTGAGAAACATTCACAATGTAATAAGCCTTAGACATGCATTTTGGCAACTTTTAGGAGATGGAGAAATATATAGGCTAGTGGTTTGACAATGTAGTCTCCCCCAACACTCGAACAAGCCTAGCTTTTGGTATTACCCTTACAAAAAGTTGACTAGGTAAACCAAAGCTCCGCAGACCCATTCCTTCTAAATTTTCATTTTGGTGAAGCTTGGATTTAAGGGTAGATTAGGCTTCCTTCTCTCATTGAGGGGTTCTTACAAGAAGCATGCCTTCCTTTTCTTCCCAAGAATTGACCATATTAAAGTCCTTACAAACAAACCAATGAGCTTTTGAAGTTCATCAACCATCCACTTCTAGAAGTTTGCCCTTTCTTTTGTGTCATTCATTGCATAAATATTTGCTAACCCCAACATTCAACCATAAAAATTAATCATAAACCATCTTAGTCTCTGTGTTCAATCTATGCCCCAATACATAAATTGCAACAATGAGTTGGGGAGAGAGAAGAGTTGCTACGATTCCCCTTCCTTCATCTTGGGTGGAAATAAAGATGGCCATGCTTGTTCAGATATAATTAATATATCTCTTCAATAGAAAACCATAAACCTTAAACTCTTTTTGAACCAGATTGATAGGCCGTTTTCAACATGAAGTGGTCCCCATCCCATCGAACACACCTCCACACTAATTCAACAACAAAAAGAAAAATTAAAGGAAAACAAAACAAAAAATTAGCCCTCCCTCCTAGACCGAAGTTATTGTCAGGAGGGAAAACCACACAACCAATTACTTGTGGCCGTTGACTTCTTTATCTTTGCTTTTCTATCCTTTTACTTAATTTTTGAACATTACCATTAATAGATCCATGATATTTGAGAGTGGTTCCAATCTCATTGGACTTCATATGAAGAAAGCTTAATTTCATATCCCATTCAAAATTCAATTATACTTAAAACATTTTTTAGCATTTTAGGATTGGATTCTATCATGTATGAGGGGATGCGATTGGCATTTAATCAAGATCACCAAGCTGTCTATCTACCATGATGTTGGTGGTGTTGACCATTGAACTCATCTGTCATGACCTTTAGTAAAACTGTATCCTTCACTCAAGCCAAAACCATTGATTAGGCATGTTAAGCTTTTTGCCTCATTTGAATGCTAGGATTAACCAATTCTATCAAAATTGGAGGGTCTTGACTCGAGAAACAACAAGGTGGATGGGCTTGGAACCACAAATAACACCAAGCACTAGTATTGATGTCTTGTGAGGATTGAGGAAGAGGCCAAAGGAAGCTAGAGGAGGAGTTAGAGGGTGTTATTGATGACGACGATCCCAATATAGGGGATGATTTTGATGATATATAGTTATTTGTTGTAGCATGGTGTTTTTTGGACTCTAGAGGTCATTATGTATTTTGTTTTAGATATGTGTCGCACTTGCTGCCATTTTTCTATATTCACCTTTACATGCTATATACATGAGCAAACTTTGCATATTTGGTGTCTAATGGTTTGGACTTAAATTGATGTACACGAATATATATATATATATATATATATATATTCGTGTACATCAATTTAAGTCCAAACCATTATATATATATATATATATATTGATGTACTCGGTTTTTTGGTTGGTTCTAGTCTGGTCCTTGACTTGATCTAACCCTCGATTAGCTTCGTTTCGATAACCTTGGTTTGAAGATCCTTGTGGGTTCCTAGAGAGGATGTAGAGAGCATGGCATCCATTTACCACCTCAAGGGGTGATGGTTTGAGAGGGTTGTGTAGGCTCCCTGACTTTGGACGAGGCCATAGGATTTCTTGTAGTTGGCATTGTAGCCATATTGTCCCGTGAATTCTTTTGAACCGCTCGAGCCCATCCATCCTTAACATCATTTTTTGCTTGAGGTGTTGTTTGAGCTTGAAGAGCTCGAGGTGCCTGGTTGGCTTGAGTCTTTGGTGGGTGAGGTTTGGCCATCAGTGAGAAGTTTCAAATGTTATGGTCTAGGATTTGGCGTTGAAAGTAGGTATTGGGCAGATTGATGTACGAGATATGTTGTTTTAACATCTTATCCCCCACTTGGATCAACACAAACTCTAAGATTTTTTAGATAGATTGACTTTACGACAAACCCTCTTCTAAGGGTACAGGTCAAAGGACCTCTTAGCTTCATAGCATATGAAACTTCCCAAAGACTTGGGCATATGTTCGAGGATCGACTGGGATTGCATAGCTAGGCCGAGAAACTTTACCCACATAAGATAATAGAGCTATGCACTCTCTGCTCAGTTGAAAAGTCCTCGAACCACCAAGAAAACACAACAAGAGTATTTTTGCATACCCAAGGGCCACAAGGAGTGGTAGCATGACATGTAGACTCTTTGAGAAAAAAAATAGAAAAAAATAATTTAGTTAGGCTCCTGGTGTTAGAAAGTAATGGATGTGCTCGTTTAACCATAGACAATATAGCAATATTGTCACCCAACCATAGGCCGAAGCCACCCTCGAGCACCTTAATCTTGACAGAGAATCATTCCGGAAGCAAACCCTAGGCTAGATAGCCAAACAAAGGTGGCACACCTTTTTCTCAAGGATAGTGCACCAAGAAAGAGTAACAAGAGCTGATCAAAGAATCCAAACCATAACCAAGAGATAGTCCAAGCCAAAACCGAAATCTGCTAATTGCAACAGCTACAACAACAACTCTCCTCCAAACTTGCGCACAAACTGGCCAACTGCAGTGCGCACAAGTGTTGCTTCTGCAGTTCTGAGAAGACTGGCCAGAATGAAGACTGGCCTCCTGTATTTATGCTATTTCTGGCAAACTGCCTGGGCCAACTTCTCATTCTGGGTACTAATTCTTTAGTATATAACATTTCCTTTAGCTGACTTCTTCTCTTGGAGGCTAATAACCTAATACAAGTCATTCTCTTGAGTCGACTTGTCTTCTAGGGTTATTAACCAATTGATTAGGGTTTCTTCTTGCTTCCCAGAATATTCTATCCTCGTCAGGTTTACACGTGGAGGTAAATACCTCCTGCAACTACCATAATATCGACACCTGGTACTATGGAAAGCCAACCAAGTGGTTCCCACACCTCCATCTAGGCGCAAATCATGAGCTCTGGAGGATTCAACCAACAAATTGCGTTTGGAGTGTGTGGTCCTTATGCTCGTGATTGATAACCTCATATTACTGAAACCAAAATAGTAATAAGAATTTCAACAGGTTTGTTTTCATTACCTTGTGAGACATTCTGGGGACAAATTTTTGAGGTCTCTTTGGGGGTGCCATTGTTTGCCCAATTGTGAGACACATAGTTATTGTGGATAACCAGGGCATAATTTGGATCAAATGATATGCCCTTGGGCCTTGATTGAGCTATTAAGGGCTCTCAGGGGCCTTGTGGCATGTAGCACGACCAATGTTACTGGAATTGGATGAATTGGTTTCAAAGGTTTTTGGTTCAGATTGTAAATGCATTGTTCCTTACGAAATCTTTTGGTTTCATTTAGGGGTGTATGGAGGCACTTGGATTTAGGGGCGTATGGAGGCACTTGGGCCTACAAAAAATACATAAAAAGTAATTAATTTTTTTTATAACCCTAAATCTAAACCTAAACCCCTCCCATTGCTATTTAATGAAGGATGAGTGTTCATCTTCATTCAGCATCGTTCTTCCTCTGTTTTGGAGCTGCTATTTTGTCGATTCAAAGTTTAGATTTGGAGTGCTTATGAAGGAATGTAAAAGTTTAAAACTATTCCTATAACCCTAATTTTCTTTACAATAATGTTGTTTTTTTCTTAAAAATTAAGAAATCCTAGGGTTTTAATTGCAGATTTATTTTTTTGGTTGCTGAAAAATTGCCATGGCTCCTAAAGAGAAGAAGGATTTGACATAAGAGCATTTCTAATTGGTTAGGGGTAAAATGGTGTGCAACCATTGCTAGAAGGGAATCAGTGGGGGGGAGATATCCACAGGTTGAAACAACACTTAGCACATGCACGAGGGGATATAAAACCTTGCAAAGAAGCCTTCAATGAGTTAAGAGTTGAGATGCAAGGTTATGTTGATGCCTTCCAAACAAAGAAAGCTAAGAGGATGAGGAATCTTTAGATGATTCTTTCAAATGATTAGATTGTAGAGTCTAGTAGTTATTAGATAAAACCTAATAATGTGCTTATTTTTAGACTCTATAGGCCATTTAGAGCCTCTTTGTGTATGTATTTGGGTTCAAATGTGGATTGCACTCTATGTTATTTTGGTTATATGCACCCTTACTTGTTATATACATGAGAATGCTTTGCATATTTATGTTTAATGGTTTGGATTCACATGGATGTACATGAATATTGGGCCTAATGGTTAAGAACATGTGTTTCCTCATAAGAGGTCATGAGTTCAAATCCAGAGGGGGGTAGGGTATGTATACCTCTGTAGACTTTACCAGTCAAAATCACTGGGCGGAGGGGGTCTCATACACCAATTTGGTGTCTGGCTTGGTCGTGACCTTAAAATAGATTATTGTTATTATTATTATCAAAATTTGAATATTTTATGTATTTTTTGGTCCACTATTTTTTTTTCTCTCCTATTGTCTTTTACAAGCTCCAGTCCGGTTCTAGTTTTTGGGGTTTGTTGATGTATTTAGCATCGGACAAGTAGTTCCACATAGGCTCTGTGTCTAGCATGTGGAAGTCGTCCTTGTAACCTCTTAGAACCTTAGGAAGTTCACTTTATGAGTTAATAGTTAAAGTGAATAACCTTTTTAATTAATGCGAGATTAATTAAGTTAAATGCCTAAGTTTATTTGGCATTAGCAACTTAAGTGAGTTGATCCTAGCCATTAGATCTAAAGTGAATGTGAGATTAGATCTCAGCCGTTGATCACTTTGGAGAAGACCTAGGGTTTTGGATTTAGGGATTAACTCAACGTTGTAAAAAGTAGCCTAAGTGAGAGGATTAGATACACAAAGAGTACATAGGAGCAAAGAGGGATTCTTTGCTCATGTTCTTGTGTCACACACAGAGTGAGGAGATCTCATTGATTGGGTGAAGAGCAGTTCGTCCAAGTGTGAGTGGGCAGGGTTGAGGAAAGGAGCAAAGCGACAACAAGGGAGATAACAGCTAGGTGGGCTAGGCTAGGTGTTGCATTGTATTCCTCTTATGGGCCATTATCCTAGGACGAGAGCCTAGGATTTTAACTAATAAAATCAAACTCATATTTGGTTTTCCCTTCGGGGTTTTTCCAGGGGTGTTTACCCATATATCTTGTGCAATGTGTATAGTTTAGTGTTTTTATGCTTCCGCTGATTGTTTCATTAATAACCTAGCTGTGCATTTAATAAATAAAGTGATTTTATTTTGAGTTAAGTGTCGGGTGCTAGGTTTAGAGAAATTAACAGGGTCAACTGATTCGATCATTGGTTTGGTTTTGATAACATTGCTATCAGGGAACATCTATTGTGTTTCATTTATTTGTGATTCCTGTCGAAAGACCTGGATCTACTTCATGAAGACCAAGGATGAGGTCTTCGGGAAGTTTCAAGAGTTTAAAGCTCTTGTAGAAAATTAGATAGGTAAGAAGATTAAAGTGTTGAGATTAGATAATGGAGGAGAGTCTATCTCTAAGGAGTCTGACACTTTTTGAAGGGTGTTACCTCCCAAACTTGCACTCAAGTGATAAAGTCCTAAAACACGAGTGCAACCCCAGGGGAACTTAGGGAGGCTGCCTACTGTCACTGCAGCAGCTCTTCCTCTCAGTTTAGGCTGGTTCTCCTCCGACACAAGGGGGGTTTACCTAGTAAGAATGTAAGATGAACTTCAAAAATGAATGGATGGTGGGTTGCCAGGACTAGTGCCAATCCAATGGGTGATGGAGTCAAGGTCAACAAATAAGAGGGTTCGAAGAGTGTGAAGAGAGGCCTAGTTAAGTTGTTACAAACATGCCCTAACCAACCACATGAACTCCTTGATATATAATAAACCCAAAATTGAACAATGATGAACAGCAAGTCCCAAGTAGGGTTTCACCTCAACCTTATTCCTTCTTCTTGGAGCAAAAATACCCTTCTTTAAAAGATCATTACAACAGATTTGGAAGAGTAACTTCAGCAGTCAAATACATCCATGGAAATGCAAAAGAAGATGATGAACCTCACACCTACAAGCCCTTTAAATTCATCCTCAACTAGATCTTCAACAAAGCTTAGAGGGGATCTCCCTATCAATCCAACCATTAAAATATCAATGGAGAGAGCTAATCCTTATATAGATTTTCTAGCTCAATTTCCTTACAATAAAATAATAATATACTGCAACTAGATCCACAGATTCCTCCAAAAAGTAATACTAAAGTATTGGCCTCTTCTAGATCCATAATTCAAGGAGTGTTAAATTAATAACCTCTAAAATTCTCCTCAAGAGCTGGGTGCGAAGCGTAATTTGACTCCAATCCTTTTCAAAAAAAGCAACCAATCGAATAAGGTGGGGTGCTCCTCAATTTGTGCAAGAATCCCTCAATATATGTGCCAAAAAAGTGGGATACTCTCGGAATGTGTGGGTAGGAGGTCTTGGGAGTCTGGGATCATTTAGTGGCTTTTCATTCATATCTTAACCAACATCCAAGGAGTGAAACACTGTACATAGAATCATATGTTTGATGAATTATGAATGCCATGTGTCCTTCTAGTTTGGGCACTCCTCCAAATATGGATTTTGACCTTGTCAAGGGGGTTTTGATGAGCAACTTTCTTGCTTCTATGCCAAAATGCTCCTCTAGGAAACCAGTTAATAACCACTTTCCATAAATAGCATAAACACAAGCAAGGTGGAGCATTCTTTATTGAGAATACTTTCCTTAGAATGTTCATCCCTTAAAATAGGTATTCTACCCTCAAGATAGTGGAGCGTTCCTCTTAAATGTCCTTCATGCTATGTGTGATGAGAGTGCCAAATATCATTTTCCAGCAAGGGCATTCTATAAAGAGACCTCAAAATGGTAATATCACTCAAGCAAGGATGGAGTGCTACTAATGATGGGCCATGATTATGTTGGATATTAGGGCTAGAATACTCTTGGAAATACACTCTTTCAACTGTTATTTGATGATGAAAACAGGACAACAATTTTGCCAATAATCCACTGTCATTACCTTTGCTGTATTCCATAATTCCAAAAACTGGTAGCAACCGATGACCAAGATTGAGAGTATTTTGGATGTAAGACACAAGAATGGAACTTGTTACCATCACAGCTGAGTTCATGGATGCATTCTCCGCCAGAGGCTAATGACCAAACCCTTACAGGATCCTCACTGACAGATGCTAAGAAATTGCCAGTTGAATCCCAGCAAACTGAGTGGACAGGTTTGGTATGCCTCTGGAAAATTTTTATGCAAGCATCAGTCTCCACATCAAAAATAGATACTCCATTCTCAAATGCGGCAGCCGGCAACTCTTCCCACATCACAATTCCATGCTTTTCTTGAAGAATGTGACACTGTTATAGCTTTTTGCAATAGTAGTTCCATCCGGCAGCTTGCATTCTACAGATTGGTTTGGATTGATCATGCCACCATTTAAATAATCATCCATTACAAATTTGGCCATTGATGTTGACTGTCCCTGCAGAAATCATTCTATTTGATATATCATCAACTGCACAAACTGATAAGATAAGACTCTGGTGATGTTGCTCCTTATTATCTGCTTGACTTGTACTATTATCTGAAATAGCAACACCCCCATTATTCAAAACAAAATGCGCACTCATACTTGTTACAGGGCTTCCATTGACATAACTCATGAATCCAGGTGAAAAAGGCATATCTGTGAGTGAACTGAAGTGGCTATCCAGTGAGGGTTTGCCTGAAGGAGCAGAACCAATATGATAATGTTGTGGTGCTATAGCTGAACTTGCATAGGGGTTGTTTCCCTGAGTGAGACTGTGATCTGCTAGCATTTACAAAGTGGCCCAGTGGTGGTCTGCCGACTCTGGGCCATGTAACATGATGAGAATAAGGACTTGGGCTACCCCACAAATAATGATGACATGACAAAGTACCATTAACACCTGAGCTTGACCTCAGGTGACCAAATGACCCGCTAACCCCTTCATGATGTCCAAAAGGGGTGGAGCTTCGTGGTACTGGTACAGTCCCAGTGGAATTATAATGCATTACCTGCATCATACCAGTCATAGTCTGGAAATGAATGAGACTGGTGGAGCTGGCCTGTCTTTCCAAAACTGTTTATGGAAGATACTTGTTCAATCTGTATATAGGACTGCACATACTTATCAACGGATGTTTTATAAAATGTGCTAAACCCCAAAACAAGAGCAAAGACAAGGAGGCCTGCCAGGATATTATCAAATGTCATTTTGAATTCTCCAGATCTATTCAATGCATGTTCCAGACCTCTAAATTGCATGTCTGTAACTAAAGCATTACGGGTGCTGCCAACCACCTCTTTCAAGGCCCAGTGCTGTGTGCAAACTAACTGTTTTTTTTCTTATTCCACGTAATGCATTTCCCGGGGAAACCCACTGGGCACTTCCCTTCATTTTGAGGATGATACCAGGGTAAACCGGATTCTGTAGAAGCTCAAAGCTTTGTAATGTCACTTTGGGAATAGAACCTGGGTACCATGACTGCTGAACATTACACATTCTTATGATTAATCTGGTAACATACAGCTGACTGTGAACTGCCCCAAACAGAGCCCTTCTGCTGCTAGCTTCCGGGGAAGGTCTTTTTAGGGTTGGGAATAATGTTATTGAGTTGGCTGACTACTTTTCTAAAGAACATATTTCAGACTGCTGTTCATGCTGAACTGGTCAAGACGAGTCTTCTTCTAAAAAGGAGATTAAAGTCTTTTATGCTGTTAACTGCCTCAGCTATTATTGCTCTCGTCATGACAGTGTCAAACAGTCCTCAGTTGGTGCACTCTCTTCTGGAAAGAATGTGTCCCAAAATGTACATGCATCTTGAGGGGTAATAGAGGGAAGCAGGGATCAATAGGAGTTGACAGTGCCTTACAACCTGTAGCAGAATGGGGTTGCCGAAAGGAAGAACAAGTCCATCATAGAGATTGCCAAGGCAACGATCTATGACCTAGATCTTCCCATGTATCTTTAGGCAGAAGCATGCTGCACAACAGTTTTTTGTGTTTTATTCATATTTTTGGGAGAAAAGGACTAAGTGGGAACCCTCTAGTTTGAAGGGTATTTTTCTGGGATACAACGAGGCTTCTAAGGCTCACAAAGACTATATTTTGTCTCAGTGGAAGATAGTTGTAAGCCGAAATGTCAAGTTTAATGAGGATGCAGGGCCCTTTAAGTCTCAGGAGCCTCTAGCAGAATTGAGGAGGTTGAGAAGCTTGTTGTCCCAAAAGATGATTCACAGATTCTAGGTAGATCAGAGTTGGATCAGTGAGGTTCCAGTATAGGTATAGAGACAGCTTTAGCACCCGGTACAACTAGGAGGCTGAGGTGGCTTACACAGACATTACGGGAGGCAGAGGAGCAAGTTGGTGCTGCAAAGCCTTATTTTCGGGTAAGCAATCCTACAAAAAGTTTCCCAATTATGTTGCACTGATGTCTTCCATAATTGATATAGAGTTTTTTAGTTATGAGGAGGCATCAGGTGATCAGGTATGGCAGGATGCCATAGTGGAGGAGTACAACTCCATCTTGATGATGCCATGCTCAAGTTGCTAGGTATACTTTTATCAAGACTATCATGTCTTTAGCATCAGTTTCTAGTTGGCAGTGATATTAGATGGATGTAAAGACAACCTTACTCAATGGTGTGATTGAGAAAGATGTATATATTAATCAAACAAGAGGGTTTGAGGTGCACGGGTGGGATACCCATGTGTGCAGGTTGAAGAAATCCCTTTAAGGGCTAAAGCAGGCACTGCGTACTTGGTGCTCCAGGATTGATGTGTAGTGAGTAGTTGTTAGGCTTGGGTTTTACCAAAAGTTTTGCAGATCCCAATATTTATTATTTATTTGATCGATGTTATTTGCTTGTATTTTTCTTGTATGTAGATGACTTGATAGTTATAGGGAGTTCTGAGAAGCAGATAGCAAGGTGCAAGGAAGAGTTGGCACGAGAGTTTAAGATGAAGGATATTGCACTGATGCACTATTTCTTGGGTCTAGAGGTGTGGCAGAGTCTAGGTGAGGTCTTCGGACATAGTATGTGGTTGAGATTTTGAAGGGATTTCAGATGATGCACTATAAGCCCTTAACTACTCCCACAACACCAAATATGAAGTTGCATGTTGATTTGGATTCAGATTTAATAGATTCTTCGATGTATAGACAGTTGATTGGATTTTTGATGTATCTGGTTAATGCTAGACTTGATATATGTTTTTTGCAATGAACACTTTGAGCCAGTATATGCTTGAGCCGAGGCAGATTCATTGGGTAGCTGCAAAACATGTGCTATGTTACTTGAAGGGCACAATACATTATGGTCTGCAATATGCAGGAGATAGTGAGTTGATATGGCACGAATTTGTTGATTTCCACTAGGCAAGGGATGCTAGTGACGAGAAGAGTACTTTAGGTTGTTGCTTTAGGTTGGGTTCAGGAGTGATATCTTGGTTTAGTAGGAAGCAAACATTAGTAGCATTGAGTTCAACAAAGGTAGAGTACATGGCAGTCAATACTACTAGTTGTGAAGCCATCTGGTTTTGCAAGTTGATTGCAGAGTTGACATGTGAGATGTTGGAGCCTACTATTGACTACGACCTACTATGACGATCATAGTTGTATTAGATTCTATGAAAATCTAGTATTCCATGATCGCTCCAAGCACATTGACATCGGGTACTACTTTCTCCGGGATAGAGTTCAAAAAGGAGTAGTGGCTCTTGAGTATGTCCAGATAGATTAGCAAGTTGTGGATACCTTGACGAAGCCCCTAACGAAGGGGAAGTTCGAGATGTTTAGTGAGAGATTGGGATTGGTGGAGAACACTTTCCTCACTAAGATGGAGTGTTAGATTTTACTTGGTTTAACTCGGATAGTCTTCTCCATTGGACTAGGGCACATAGAGTCAACAGGTACAACAGTAGGTTTGTACAACAACAATTATGGCATCAACTTGCCTAGGTTCCTGTGCGCAACAGAGTGTGAGGGAGGCATGGTTATGTAGGGTAGTATAGGGTGCATGCATGCCTTTAGTATGCATGCATCAATCTTAGTATATTTCAAACTTTGCCACTATCAATTAAACTTGGTTTATTGTTGTTTTAGATTTGGAAAGTTCTAGTTTAGTTTAGTTCTATTTCAGTTCAGTTCAGTTTAGAACACTTGCATGATCTACTCTTAATGAAGGGTGTAGATCCCTATGTAGTTAGAGCACTTGCATGGGGGGTTAAGTGAGGGCACAAATCCTAAGGAGGAGTGTGCATGCATACATGCCATAATCATCCTTTAGTTGGGGCGCATGATATTTGGCACTGTTATTCATGCAAGAAGGCACATTGCTTGTATTAATTAGGGTTAGGGTTTGTGTCAATTTTTCATATGCAATTCTATGCAACTAGTTTCAGATCTGAAAATTACTTCCAAGTGACCAAACAATAAACCCTAGCTGTTATCATTGAACAATTTTACACTGAAATTATTGATGAAAATTACAGCAACGGAAATAAGATCAGAGATAAATCATCCGCACACTTGAGACACAAATTTTTTTGTTCTGTAAATTGTCAAATTCAGAAATTCCCGAGGGAAAAATCAGCCCTCACATCTGTCACATTTTACACCAAATCTGAGGACAAACCAGTCCTCCCAAAAACAGAAAAATCAACAAACCAACCTCAGCAAAATCTTGGGACAAATTCCAATTTTGCAAACCTGCCGACGTCACCTGTACGACCTGTTGATCTCAGCCTGTATGGACTGCCACCTGCCCAGAAATCACACATGTGGCCTGCAGAAACCCCTGACATGTGCGACTTTTCTGTTCTGGTCACATGTGTGATGGTACAGACTAGTTCGTACCACTTGTGTGACTGTATGGTTCTGCTGTACTCGCATGTGCGGCTTGTACAGACTGCTGTACGATCTGCCCACACGTGCGACCTTCTCTCTCCTCTTGTATGACTGTCTCTTATCCTTCTCTCACACGCGTGGCCTCTCTTGGATGGAAAAACAGAAGCCATCCTTGGCTAAGATAGAAACAAAATTTCCAAGAACCCTAGGCCAGATCTTCCCAAAATTGCAAAATTTCCCTTGTTGAAATTTCCAAGCTCCTAGCACAAGTGCACTCTCACTTATGCTAACTCCATAATGACACAATGAGATTTGTCACAATCTCTCCTCTCCTTATATAGGAGTCTAATGAGTGAGTTTAGGAACCCCTTTTAAACTCAACATTAAATTAGAATATTTTATTCCTCTTTGTGGGTGTGATACCCCAACACAAGCCCACAAAGACCATCATCAAGCCCATGAAGCCCAAGCTTCATCCCAAGGGAATTTTCATCGAAACGAAAGAGTAATCTAGTGCTAACAAAGATTCCCACATGCCTGGCACCGTGGCTCCTAGTGGGAATACCTCCCAAAGCTACAAAAGCTTCAACACTCCCTCTTAGCGAGGGAAATATTCCATCCTCCAACATCTGGATGTACCTCTGTCTCCCATATTGGATGTAGCTTTGTCTCTTGCACTGGATCTGCTACCACAGTTGCACTCCAATCCTCCTAACTGGCTGCTCCCTCTGTCACCGAAGCAAATCCTGCTCTCCAATCCTCCTGATTGGATTCTCCCTTTGTCACCGAAGCTAATCCTGCTCTCCAATCCTCTTGATTGGTTGCCTCCTCTGTCATGGAAACAATACCTGCTGAAAGGCATGGATCCTCCTGGGAAGACACGCAGCTCCTAGAAGCCTCCCACTTCTGAGCCTCCTGCTTGGCCTCCTCGACCCATGACACCTTCCCGTCAGTCTTGGAAGATGCCTCTCTCCCACCTGAACCTGAGGGGGAACTCCCTCTGAATGGCTGACTATCCCTTTGGGCCCACTGACTCCCTTTGAGATTGGGCTCCCTCTGAGTCTGCATACTCTCTCTGAAGTCTGACTTCTTCTTAACAATATTGGAAAGTTGCTCCTCCCTGCTGAATCCCGAAGGTTGACTCCCTCTGAAATCTGACTCCCTCTGAGTATGTACAACCTCCGGAGCCCCCTGCTCCCTTTGAACCTGCATAGCCTGTGGAGCTACCTCCTCCTTGCCCTCTGTCAGTTTGCTACTACTGGCATTTACTCGTATAGGCTGGCCCTTCAACCTGTACAGGTTGCTCTCTCTAACTCCAAGAACCACTGTTGATTTGAAGCTAGATCCTCTAGGCACAAATAACACCTGTCCATCTCGGAACAATATATGGTAGCCCTTCTTCTCAATCTCCGAGACTGGGAGCACACTCCTCCTGAGTTCTGGCACCCAGAACACATTAGTCACCCTCAACATCTCTCTTGAATCCAACTGGAATCGTACTGTCCCAGTGCCTTGCACTGCATGCCTGGTCCCGATACCAAGCTCTACACACATATTTGAGTCAGTCTCTGTGATATTCTCGAACAACTCTCATGCACCTGTCATATGGCATGAGGCTCCGCTATCCAACAACCAAGCACCATCACACGAGACTGTACCGGAAAGGGTGGAGACTAGTAAGAACTCCCTCTGAAGCCTATTTGCAACCTCATCAACCTCTGCTGATGCAAGTAGCCTTCTCCCCCCTTTCCTTCGTAGTGGACACTGTGAAACATAATGGCCATAATCATGACAAACAAAGCACTTGACCTTGCTCAGGTCCTTCTTCCTCCTAGGCTCTGGAGATGCTTGTCTCTCTGGAGAACCTCCTCTTCTACTCTTCCTAGTACGGGCAGCAAGGGCCCGGTTATCATCACTGTTGCTCTTTTGCATGCCATTCCTGGACTCTAACCGAGTCTCCTCCTGGATACAATTAGTGCATAGTCTATCAAATCCTGGCAACTGCTCACGTGCACAAGTCCCTTGCACAAATGGTTCCCAAGATTTGGGGAGACCTCTCAATGCTACATTCATTAACTCAACATCCTCAACTGTTTCATTAATGGCTGCAAGCTGATCTCGGATATGAGTAATCTTCATAAGGTAGTTCACAACTGTGTCCTCACTGGACATCTTAACAACTTGAAGTTCGTGCATCAAATGCAACTTCCTACCTGTATACCCGTTTTGGTATAAACCCACCAAAGCATCATACATTTCCTTGGCAGACTTTTTCTCAGAAATGTGAGGAATCAGGTGATCCTTCACGAATTCTAGCAACACTCGCTTGGCCTTCACTTCTTTCTTCTTATGAGCTGCCAATTCCTGCAGATTAGGACTTGGAACCACACCCTCAACATACTCTTTGAGGTCATTCTCCTCCAACAGAAGAAGAACCCTGGCCTTCCAAGCCCAGGAGTCTGTTGCCCCTTCCAACCTGTCCTCAATCTTCAAAGTGTTCACCATGGTGACTTGCCCAAAACAAAATAAGAATCTGCAACAACAAATCTGTTGTACTTGCAACAACAAGTGTGTCTCTAGAGATGACTCCCTCTCATCCTTCAAAGCCTCAGCTTTGATACCATGTCAATTTTTCATATGCAATTCTATGCAACTAATTTTAGATCTGAAAATTACTTCCAAGTGACGAAACAATAAACCCTAGTTGTTATCACTGAACAATTTTACATTGAAATTATTGATGAAAATTACAACAATGGAAACAACAAGATCATAGATAAATCATCCACACACTTGAGACATAAAATTTTCTGTTTTGTAAATTGTCAAATTCAGAAATTTCTGAGGGAAAAATCAGCCCTCATAGCTGTCACAATTTACACCAAATCCGAGGACAAATCAGTCCTCCCAAAAACAAAAAAATCAGCAAACCAACCTCAGCAAAATCCTGGGACAAATTCCAATTTTGCAAACCTGCTCACTTGTATGGCCTGCTGACGTTAGCCGTATGGACTATATAGACTGCCGACGTCAGCTTGTACAGATTGTCACCTGCCCATAAATCACACGTGCGACTTGCAAAACCCCCTCACACATGCGACTGTTTTGTTTTGGTCACACATGTGACTGTATGACCCTGTTGTACTTGCAAGTGTGACCTGTACAAACTGTTGTATGATCTACCCACACGTGCGACCTTCTCTCTCCTCATGTACGACTGTCTCTTCTCCTTCTCTCACATGTCTGACCTCTCTTGGCTAGAAAAACAAAAGCTTTCCTTGGTTGAGATAGAAACAAAATTTCCAAGAACCCTAGGCCAGATTTGCCTTAAATTGTAGAATTTCCCTTGCTGAAATTTCCAAGCTCCTAGCACAAGTGCACTTTCACTTACGCTAACTCCATAATGACACAATGAGATTTGTCACAATCTCTCCTCTCCTTATATAGGAGTCTAATGAGTGAGTTTAGGAACCCCTTCTAAACTCAACATTAAATTATAATATTTTATTCCTCTTTGTGGGCGTGACACCCCAACACAAGACCACAAAGCCCATCATCAAGCCCATCATCAAGCCCATGAATCCCTAGCTTCATCCCAAGGGCATTTTCACTGAAACGAAAGAGTAATCTGGTGCCAACAAAGATTCCCACATGCCTAACACCATCGTCCCTAGTGGGAATACCTCCCGAAGCTACAAAAGCTTTAACAATTTAACTTTGTCAGTTGAGGGTTCTTCTTACACGTGTCTAGATACATTATATCTTCCCTTGTCTCATATTCCATAAAAGATATTAAGGGTGCACAACTTGGTTGGATAGCGAGTTACAGGTTTGAGTCTTTTGCATTGTGATTTATTCTTTACAGTTACTAGAATATGATCGTTGTTTTGCGAGTTTAGATCTACGTATTTGCTATTTATATTATTATCACTGTGTTTGTAGGTTAGCGTGCTCTATACCTGTTATCTTGATTGGTGTTTTTAATTTTAAGTTATCTAGAATTTAGGTTAAATTCCTGAGTGCAAAATCTGCTTATCATGGTTTGATTTTTGATAGTAGAGAGAAATACATATGTTGCAAATAAATCAATGCCAGTGAAAAAAATCTTCAGAGATTTAAATTTGAAAAGAAAAGATGCAGACATTTCTAATTTTGTTGAGATTTTGTGTTGTGGGAGAATTATTATGGAAACCTAAGTCACATGACATTGGGACATGGGGACACAATGTTCGACATGAGACACATATGCCAGTCGAAACAAGACACTCGTACACATGTGTGTAATTAAAAACTAAAATAAAATATAAAATTAGAGGAATAAAATATAGACATAAAGATGTAAATTTTTTGAACATCTTGAAAATAGAATTACATCAAACACACAACGATCAACAAGGACAACATAAAAACACCCCTCACAGTGTGACAACTTAGCCAAAGGGGTAGATGTAAGTTATGATAAGTAATATTTTCCAAAACAAAAGAATGCATTGTGTAGATCATACATATATAACCATGAATAATGAATTGTAGTTTTCTCATTCAATGCCATAAACATATTACATAGATAAGATGATAGATGGGAATAACAATTACAAATGTGAAATAGCATAGAAGAACCTCATAGCTCGTCCTCTTGTGTCTCATAAGATTCATACTCAAAATCATCAGTGTTACTAGATTCACCACTGTTGGCACCGCCTCAATGCTCTCTTCCCTTCTCCTCCAACGCATCTAGTGCAAATTTTGCATCCATTGGTGTAGAGGATGACCCCTCAAGATGATCACCATCATCAAAAGTGATTGGTTCTAGGCCCTATAAATTAAGATCCAAGTTAGCCAATGCTACCTCGATGCTGCTGCCCAAATTGATATCACCAGGAAATACATTCTGCCTATTTTTTTTCCCCTTCAAACACTCTTCCCTCATCATGTATACAAGTCAGAGGTTCGGTGGGATCTCCCTTAGTGATGTAATGGGGGCCAAAAGGCCCATTAGAGTTAATAATAATATAGGTATTGTGGCAATTTATGTGAATTGGGTTCACTATGTTAGTTATTATTGAATAAGGCCCACTAGGTAGTTATCGTGTAATAAATGTAATGTTTTCCATTCATTAATGTAAAGGCCAATAATGGTTAGGGTTAGGGTTAGGGTTTTCTAGATGGCTCTAAGTAAGGATGGAGTACTACTTATGGAGGATTGTCAAGTATTGTGATTTTATTGGAGCATTGCTCATTTGGTGGTTGTTCCCTCGAAAAGGCAAGTGAACAAGAGTTTATCCTTCCATAAAAGGATTATTGTATGGCGTCACTCTACCTTAAGGGTTATGATTTATGAAGTAAAAGGGCATTTCCATCATCTTCTTGGTTACCTTGTTTGTTATTCATCTTCAACATTAAGGATCATAACAAGTGGTATCAAAGCACCTTCTTGGGAAAAAAGGGGGGAAAAAGGGGGAAGAATTTGCCTTCTTTTTCCTTTTTTTATAGAATTTAGTAAGAAAAATAGGGCTGCGACACTTGGATCAATTTATGAAGTTTAATGTGTAGAATTTGAAGAATTAAATTGTAGACATGGATTCCTCTAAAAAAAATACGCTATTTCGAAAGAAAATTGCTCAAATTGGGCTTATGTACTCTATTGTTAGCTTTGAGGAAAACACTACTACTTGGGATCTAAGCTTATGGACGAATTTCTTGAACGATTTCATTCTCAACATGGAGGGCAACACCCATACATGGGACCTTGGCTTATGGATCTGCCCCTTATGGACACACTTCTTGGACTACTTCATTTTCAACATTGATTGCGGCACTTGACACATGGGACCATGGCTTATGGATGTACATCATAGGTACAAGCATCGAGGGCAATCCTTTTCAAAGGGGGATGGAATGGTGGGATCCCCCTTAGTAATGTAATGGGGGTCAAATGGCCCATTAGAGTTAATAATAGTATAGGTATGGTGGCCATCCAATGTAATGTGGATAGGTTCCACTATGTTAGTTATTATTAAATAAGGCCCACTAGGTAGTTATCATGCAATAAATGTAATATGGCCCATTCATTAATGTAGAGGCCAATAATGGTTAGGGCTAGGGTTTGCTAGATTGCTATAGATAAGGATGGAGTCCTCCTTATGGAGGAATGTCAAGTATTGTGATTGTATTGGAGCATTGCTCATTCGGAGGTTGCCCCCTCAAAGAGGTAAGTGAATAGGAGTTTGTCCTTAAAAGTATTATTGCATGGTGTTACCCAACTTTAAGGGTTTATGATTTAATGAAGTAAAGGGGCATTTCTATCATCTTCTTGGTTATCTTGTTTGTTATTTAGATTCAACATTAAGGATAATAACAAGCTTTCTAAGCACATACATCAATGTCTTTGCTTTAGACCGCTCAAGCCCGTTCTTCTTCAAAGTGTACACATTCCCATATGTGATCCAATTCCTCTCATAACAAGAGGATGAAGTAACCCGAGAGAGGAGCCTAACGACTAATTGTTGTAGAACAATGCATGTTACCTTGTGTGTTGGTCACCAAGCATAGGGCTTCATAAGTCCTTGTCTTTGATCACATCATAGCCTTTGTGTCTCCTAGATGCAAGGAAAACTCTATGAAGCCCTCTTCCACCTCGTTAAGGGAAACTTTGTCATGATATATCCTTCTCAACGCTCTCGTCCTTCCCTCTGAAATCTCCTTGCCCATGTGAGGAGGGAATCTACGTGTAGGCAAAACATTGAGCCACTAATCACTGCAGTGCTTGGGATTCAACAAGTGAGCCAAGCAATGCAAAGGCGTACAATTCTTCTTTTGCATGCTAAGGAGAATATCTCGTACCTTGTGAACAATATCTTTGTAGACGTTCCATTCTCTAGACTTTCATTCTAAAAAATAATGTCTTCATAGAGTTAATTGTGGGGTCCCACCCCTCATAAACACCTCACAAGATGGTTTTCTATGTATCTGCAAATTGTAACAAAGAAATGATAAGGTCTATGATCTTAATGGTAAGATCTATCCTCTACCACCAACAACCGTTCAACACTATATCCTTAGAACTTTTTTGAAGCATTTAAATCTTGCTTTTTGTAGAAAGCTCAATACATTGAAATGACCATGGATGTATGAGCAATCTTGACCTCCCTTAACCTCTTAAGCATGATGAATGAGGAGGCAAAATCGATTATTGCAATCTTCAACATTGATATACATGTGAAGGTTTTATAGATTGTGAGGACAAGTCTGTGGTTTTGTATGAAATTACAGATATTGTGTGCATCATCAATTAACTCTCTGATCTATGTCACATCCAAAGCAATAGATTTAAGTATTCAATTAAAAAATGCACAATGCAAGGTGTCCAAAATACTTTTGGATATTTAGTTTCCACAATATTGCCGACAATCTTGCAAACAAGTGCATCATCCATGATAAATTGAACACAAGTATTGACACCTACTTCTTCAACGACTTTAATGAACAACTCACCCATATATTGTGGATCCTAGTATTTTCTAAGAGGATTCACTACTTTCAAGAAGATCAGTTCATTGTTTGATGACAACATGAAATTGATGAGGGGATAGTGTGTTGGATCTATCCATCCATCAACAACAATACTAACCCTTGTTGAGGGTCATGTTATTTTAATAGGTGCTAGGAGTTTATCCACCTCCTTTCGTTCCTTAACCAACAATGTGGTTCTAAGCTTCTTTGAGTTGAGATGTACATACCAAATTGGAACTTGTTGAACTAGAGCTCAACACATATCAAGAAATAAAGGAGATCATGCAACATAAACTGAAAGGAAATTGAGATAGAAAAAGAACTTGATGGTAAGATCCATCTCCTCGCGCAACCCTTGTTGAAAGTGTTGAAATTATGGTAATCTTCACTTGTGGTTACTGGACATTATGACTAAGCGCCCTCATTATTGTATTACTAGGTTATGATTTGAATTTTAATAGCCAACCTAGTCAACATTATTTTAAATTGTTCTAGGTGGCTAATGTTGACCTAGGCATTTATGTGTGTCCATAACCCCCTCATGGGGGAAGGTGCCCCAACCTCTTAACTTGTGTAGAAATACACAACTTATGAGTATTTTGAACTATCATCTTGGATTTGTTAGGGATTATTCTTTTGCTTGATGACACCATCTCTCTTGGTCTGTTTATCATGGGTTCACTTCTCTTTATGTGACAATTGTGTTCAAGGTTTATGCTGGATTAGGGTTTGATGAAGTGTTCACCATAGATCCATGATCTCTTTATCTTTTCAACATGGCTTTAGAGTTGGTGTGGACTCTTCCTTTTCTATCTAGTGCTATTTTAGGTTTGGGACTAAGCTTTTCAACTCTCTTTCTGGGATAACAACAGATTTATAAGGCTTTTTTACCATCTCCATTGCCAACACCCTCCTTTTTTGGTGTTTTTTTTTGGATTTCGCAATGAATTTGAGTTTTTTTTGCAAATTGATACTTTTCTAGGGTAGTGCACCCTATCTATCTATTTGTTCCAGATAAAATTCACTATTGTTTTTGGAACAATATTAGTATCGTGTGGTATTTTCTTGTTTTTCAAGGATTTTTTTTGAGGTTTCTTGTTGGTGGAATTATCATTGTGGAACAAGGGATTTCAAAATTATTCTTTTGTAGGAGATCTGGGAGGCTATTGGCTAGAGACATTGCCCTAAGGGTTGCAGATCTAAGGTTTGCTGGATTTCTTCTTTTAGGGTTCTAGGAGGCCCACCTCTCATATTTGATTTGGAGGATTGCTTATCGGTAGAATTTTTTGGGTTATTTAATTGATTTGTGAGACTATTGACTAGTGGCATTTTCCCTAAGGGCTATTGAACTAGTGTTTCTTGATCAACTTGTATTGTAGGGTTTCAAACCCTTCTTGTCTCTTCCACTGTTTTTCTTGAAGTCTTCACAGAGACTTCCTTTTGCTAGATTGGATGGATTGTTTCTTTGACACACATATGGAGGTGTACTTTGAAGATTAGGCTATATTGGATTGAAAAGATGATATTCGTGGTATCGACTCCACCTTATTTGGAGACATTCTTTGTATCCTAAGGGTTGGTACCTTTCTAGCAGATGTTGTGGTTGGTGGTGTGAGGCCTACTTTTTAGTTTCTAGTGATGATTCATAATGAATCTAATAAGCCTATGGCCACTTGTTTGTAATGGGAGACCCCTCTCATTTCATCGGAGGCAATTTTCATTCACAGGTTTGTAGGATCCGTCCCACTCTAGTTTATTTATGACTGTCTGGATGATTCTCAACTTCTATCAGTGGATCAACTTGTTTGTGTGGACCTTTGTCTTCTACACTATTGCAAGATTATTCAGTGCTTCACATAGATCTTGTCTTTCTTCACTCTGGTCTTGGTTTCTCATGGATGTACTTTGAGTGGAAACTTTAGTCTCATCAACAAATTGTGCTCCTTGGTGCTCCTTCAGGTGACCAACATACTTCAATGGCCTTTTATTTCAAATTTCAGTCAGAAGCTCTCTTTACCAAGTTGTGGAACCATGTTGATTTTGGTACTATGGTGTTTTAGGGAGGTTCTATCTTTAGATGGTCCATGTTCAACATTAAGGGGGGAAGGTGCCAAATTGCTTTCTCTTCCTGGCCTCTTGTCCATCATCAAGGAGGACATTGTGCATAGGGCCGACCCTATGTTGAGATGGGTATTCATCAACCCTCTCAATTGTTTATTTCTGTTACGGTTGACCATGCTTTCGAGTTGGATTTCCACACACCAACTTTCACTTGTATTTTATTTGCCTTCACTCCTAGTTGTACTTGAGTTGGGTATTTACACACCCACTCTCATCTATATTTTGGCCGCGACCACCCTTTGTGTGGAGTTGGGTATTTATAAACCCACTTTCATCTTGTATTTGGGCTTCCTCTTGAGCTGCGCTCTTTCGGTTGCATCTATGTTGAGTATTTACAAACCCACTCCTATGTTGTATTTTAGCTCTCTCAGTGGTGTTTAAGCTTTCAATTCATATTTGAGCTTTCTTCTCAGTTGTGCTGTCTTAGGGGTATATGTGTTGAGTATTTACACTCACTCCTTCGTTGCTTTTGAGCATTTTCATTTGTGTTTGAGCTCTTTCAGATATATGTTAGGTCTTCCTATTTTCATTTTAGCTACATTGATCTTATTAGAGCTGGGTACTCTCATCTCTTTTCTATTGTAGGATGTTACTTCCGACACCTCCTTAGATGGACAAATTAGTGGCACTATTCTTCCAGTAGATGTGCAGTATGGTTGGGATGTGTCTTCCAACCCTCCTCCATTGGATGAGTAGGCTAGCAACAATATTTTCCAACATATGAGCAATTCACCAGCAACATTTTTTTAGCAGATAAGCAGTTCAATGATCACAGACCTATTGGGTATGAGTAGCTTAGAGTTGATCCCTATACATGATGTTCTGCCAATGCTTCTTTATCAGATGATCAATTCGGTATCGTAGTCTCCTAGAGCATGAGTCATTTAGTGGCAACATTCTTCTAATAGATTATTGGGTCCACCTTTGTATCGAGTTCGGTTATCACAAACCCACTCTCTCTTCTTCTAGCTATTGTTGACATTGTTACACCTCAAATTGTATGAGGTTACACTTTGTGATTTTCATCACATTGATGGAGATTCGTTGCTGGTTCATTGGAGGTCTTTGGCTTGGGGGAGTCTCACTTCTCCTTGGTTGGATGATTGTGCTTGCTGGTTGGTGGTCTTCTCACATGTGCTTGCCTTGTTGATCACCCTTGGTTTCACTTATGGATGGTTGTGGAGCATACTATCTTATTATGGTGTGGTTTGGTACATATGCTTATCTTGGATATGGATGATGGTTCTAGCCCCCCAAGGGGTTAGATGATGGTTTAAGGAGGTAAATGTTTCATGATGTTGTTGATGTTTCCTGGTGACTTTGTGTGTTGATGTATGATGTTGTTGATGTTTCCTAGTGACTTGGTGTGTTGATGTATGATGTTGGTGTGACTAGGAGGGGGTGTTCTGTATGGTCCTCATGTGTTGGATGTGTGACTAGGAGGGGGTGTTCTGTATGGTCCTCATGTGTTGGATGTTGGTGTCACTAGGAGGGGGTGCTCTGTATGGTCTTCGTGCTGGATGTTGGTGTCACTAGGAGGGGGTGTTTTGTATGGTCCTCATGTGTTGGATGTGTGACGGGGAGCACACTTGGTGATTGGAAGGCTTATCACCTTGTTATGTCCCCTTCTCTTATGATGCTGATATGGTGAAATGATTGATGTTGCCTGTTATCCCCATTTTGTGGATAACTAAGGGGATTGTGTCTCAAGGCCCTCCGGTTGCAGATATGGAGTGCCGAGAGACTACATGACTAGCAGTATCCTTTTGCACAGATGGAAAACCCACTCACCACCACAAATGGTCACAGTTTTGCAGATGGCATCCACCACACCAGCTGGCTTCCGGAAGGCAGTGGGCCTTGCTCCATGAGGTACAAGTCAGTATTATGGTGAGCATATTTAATCCATTTGATTATGTAGTATCTTAGATTGCTCTAGATTTCATGATATGTGCTTGGACATTATGCCTTTTTCCCTGCTTCACCTTGGTGGCTAACATTGTTCCCTAGTAAGTGGTTTTCCTTGGGGATGGGTTTGCTACTGGGATCTCCCTTTATGAGCCATCGTAACGTTCCCGACCATACTTATTGCTTTCCATCATTATTCCCCACCGTTTCCTTAACTCTTGGGATTTTAGGGTGTATTGACCCAAGAAGGGGTTGTCCTTCATTCTATGGGAAGAAGAGGGTAAAGGCCGAGAGGGGTTGGTGTTGGGTAAAAGATAAGAGCCTTATATAAACCTTCCAGATGCTTCGCCGAGGGATAACCCAAGAAAGCAATGAAACACTTATCTTTGAATAAAGGGGACCCGCAATATAATAAAGAATGATTAAAAGGTTAGTTAAGGATAGGAGGTATCATCACGAGCTGACCTATCACGTCCATGGATATCTAGTGGTATGACATTGTCATCATCTGGTCACCAACCCAGGGCAATGGCTCTCAGCTGCATGGTTGAGAGAAGGGGGGTCTCATCACGAGCCAACCTTCTCATTTCCATTAGGTATTTGTGGCTGACATTGCCATCACCTGGTCACCACGCCAGGGCAGCGACCTTCAACCTCTCCTTATGCTATATTGAAAGAAAATAAAGAAAGAAAGATAGAGGGCAATTGATGGGCTTGGAAAAAGTGCATTGCGGACAAAGGTACCACACACCTTCTACAAAGGCACCCATGAATGAGACACTACGACCCCTTGTATGTCATGAGCCCTATGCCCATCGAGTCTTGACCCCTACCACCTCATCCACTTTACATGTCTTAGAGAGGGATCTCTTGGAAGCTCTCCTTGACCTAGGGCAAGACCTACCCAATAGGACACCTCGTCAACCCTCCCATATTTAAGCTTGACAAGTCGCATAATGTCTTTGAGCTGTTAATTGTTTGATATAGTGATCTTTGATGCACATGCTTAGATGGCTTATTTATTGATTGGATTCACTTATCATGATGTTATGACTTGAGAGCCTTGGAGGGCGTGTTCATTTGTCTTTGTAGGACCTAGTTGGTGGACAGTTTTGGGAGAACAAGCCTAGCTTGGGCTTCCATGGGGCTACAAGCCCATAGGTTGGATGCCAGGGGCCCGCATGCCAGATGAGAGAGATCAGACTTGGAAGGCCTTGATGATGATGTGGATGACCTAGCCCATCCCTTACCTGCCAAACGTTTTGCCCAGGAGGGGCAAAACGTCCTATTTTTGAGCTTGACGTCATGATTTTGGGGGCTAGGGCATGGTGGTGAGGTGCCACTCTTTTGACACATGGACGTTTGAGGAGAAAAAGTGTCTTCACCGTGATGAGAGTGCTTAGATGCTTGACATGTGGCCTTTGGAGGCCTATCCATGCTTCTCCAACACCAACGACTTCCTCAAAGTGGAAAAACATCCCCTAAAGTGGCGACGTCCTCCTAAATTAGGGTTTCATTTGTGCAAAAAGTGAAATTTTAAGTGAATTGTTTAATATTACTTTGTTAAGGGGGCAAGATTAGGGTTCTTGAACCCTAATCTTGTGTTTTACTCCTTAATTTGTGGACAAGCTATGTTAGCTACATTTTGTATAAATAGAGATCATAAGATCTCATTTGAAATATAACTCTCCCTCTTGTGAGAGGCCTTGGTCTGAAATTTGCGCCACACTTGGCTCTTTTATCTCTTGTGCACTTGTTTTATGGCTATGTTTATGAATGGTTGATGGAGGAGGCCTAGCGCTAGCTTTGGATGATGTTTCTAGCTCTTGTGGTGATTTATCTTGGCATTTCTCTTGATCTTGGTATGTTTTTCTACTATTATGCTATCATTTTTCAAGTTCAAGTATTGTTATGATAGGAGCTAGGTGGGAAGTATAAGGGCATACACCCCCACCATAGCCTTCATCATTTTATTTGCTTCATCTCATTAATTTAACAAGGGTTTGCTAAGAGAAGTATAAGGGCATACACCCTCTTAGCTTAAACCCTAGCTTAGAGAAACTTGCGTTGGAAAGTAAAAGGGTTTACACCCCCAAGGAGGTAGCTTCTCTAAGCTCCTTGTGACTCCATTAACCCAATAGTAAAGGCACTAGTCATTGATTTGTTGCATTGGAGAAATAAAATATTGCATTGGGAAACATGATTTCGGTCATTTTTGCTTATTGAAAAGTGGATTGTATTCCTTGTGCCTTGGGCACCTCACAACCACTAGGGCGTCCCCATCTAGGGGCTACTTATAGCTGCTGTTACAAATTTGCATCTTCAGCCATTAGGGCTGCATAAACCCTAACTTGCTTGAATAACTCTCCTATCAACTATTGGATTTTGCTCAAAGTTTGCACACTTGTTCTCCTTGGTCCAACACACTTTTTGGCAAAGTTTGAGGAGATTTCAGTGGCTGATTTTCTTGCTGTAATACATTGAATGTTACAGCCATAAGGGTGATATAATTTGCTACAGACAAGTGTTTACAACAGCCTCATCTTTTATGCTAAGAGTATTAGTTTTTCATCTTGAGTTTAGCTAGTCATTTACTAGTTTTTCTCTTGCATTTTCTACTTGATCTTTAGCATTTATTGAGCAGCTTATAGTACTATCTTCTTGCTGATATATACTATTATCTATTGTGGAAATTAGGGACAACAAGCTTAACTTGTTGATCCAACTAACATATATGATTGCGAAGTGTCTTTTCTTGTGTCTCAGGTAGGTACAATCATTCGGAGAAGTACTATACCTGTGGGGCAACAGTTACTTGACTTGCAAGGCATCTCTCCCTACCTTTTATTCCACTTAGACTTGACCTATAGGGACTTCATTTCCATCCATCTTCATCTTCATCTCAATCCCCCTAGGGTCACTGGGATCACCTCCCTAGAGTGACCTAGTCACCGTTGAAGTGCGGGACCTACATCGAGGTGACATTGGGTGTAGGATTCCCAAGTTGTAGCACTTGCTTTATGGTTGGGTTGGGCTTTGCCCAACCTACAACTTGCGCTATAACATTTTGGCGTCGTTGCCGGGGAGTATTTTGAATCCTCTTCGTACCCTAACGACACTTTGGTAAGCTATCCCAAAGCCTTTCCCTTAGCTTGCCTGGCGACTCCACCCGAGGGATGTTCCCTTTCCACCCTTCTTGATGAGCTCATCTTGAAGCTTATCTGGCGACTCCACCCTCCCAGAATCCTTCTTTCCCCAAACATTTCCCCCCTGGGAGGTTCAAGTCTTCTAAGGTTTACCAAAGAAGGCCTCCTCTCAAGTCTCCCGCCGCTAAAACCCTTTTCCATAAATCCCTTCCTCTTGCTCCAATGGCTCGCCCTTAACATGGCCAATTTCCAAGGTTACCCTAATTAGATGCCAACAGATGTCAACAAGTGGTTGCCAAAGTTCCCAGGAAACAATGTGATAACTGCTGAAGACTGCATTTATCTCATGGGCCGAGATATGGACAATGCAGGTATTGATCATGAAGATGTGGCCATGAGACTATTCGCTTCATCATATTGACTGAAGAAGCCCTTGATTGGTTCAAAGGACTCCCTGATAACCATATCACGACCTATGATACTTTTTCCAACTTATTCAAAAGCAAATGGTCGAGAAAAGCAGATGGTGGGACACTTGGGACTCAATTCAATCAAGTAAAGAAAAAGGAGAATGAAACGGTGAGGGAATTCGTTTCCAGATTTGACAGGTTGTACAATCAAATTCCAACAGATTACCGTTCCTACAACATCATCAATTTGTCTCCTTTACATGAATGTCTTTGAATGATTGTTCCGATACATCCTTAAGGATAAAATGCCCACATCATTGGCATAGGCTAAGGAGTTCAGTATCGACATTGAAGAAAATCTCCTTGATTAAAAAATAGAACCCTTTCAGTACCCTCGTAGCAGGACAGAATCAAGGACTAAGGTTTCCAACAATAGTGTTCCTGATCAGTGTTTTAAAAACCGGTCAAACCGGAACCGGAACCGGCCGGTTTGACCGGTTAGAAGGCTGACCGGTTCGAATTGGGAGAAAAACCGAACCGCTCGGTCGGTTTATGACCGAACCGGTCGGTTCCATACCAAACCGCCGGTTCCGTCATAAACCGACCGGTTCGGTTGGGATTTTCTGAAGGACGCCCGCAGATGCCAAAAGGTAATTTTTTTTTGGTTTTTAAAAACCCCTAACCCCCCTAAACCCTAACAACATGCTATAAAGGCACATTAGCCCCCTCTAAGAGCCTCACACCTCTCTTATTCATCATTTGGGAGCATTTGGGACCTTTTGGGTTTTGGAGCAGCCTTGAGGAGCTTATTGGGCAAGTGTTTTGGGCAGTTTGTGGTGGATTTGGCATCTCAACTAGGAGGCTATACTTCATCTTCAAGTTTGGAGGAGTTTGGAGGAGACTCTAGAGGTATGTTGAACAACTTCCACTCATTTTTTTTCCCTCTTGAAAGTTGAATCTTGATTGTTGAATGTGTGAAAGTTTGAAACTTTTAAGAGTATAAGACAAGGTTCCTTCTTTGCATTTTCAGATTGCTTGCATTGTGCAAATTCCACCTTTGATTTAGGCTTAGCCTTTGAGTTTGCATTTACAAATTTACAATGGCCCCAAAAGCTAAAGATGCCGCATGGGTTCATGCCGAGGTGATTGAAGGTACATGTGTTGCAAGTATTGTCAAAAATGCATGAAGGGGGGGGGGTGGCATTCGTAGGTTGAAAGAACACTTGGCTGGTATTAAAGGCCAAGTTAAATCATGTGAGGCACCATTGGAGGTTATTGGGCATATTAGAGAAGAGATGAAAAAAGTACTTAATGACTACCAACAAGATA
>ML779605.1:0-10151 GCA_009831015.1 Picea engelmannii | reverse complement strand
AGATGATGATGTCGAGGGCGAGGATGCCCATGCCATTTCTACTTCTAGCAGTAGTGATGATTGATCGTTGATCATGTTGATCATTGAGATAGTGACTTGTAGTTTTGAGTCTTGACTCTTGCTAGTATGTGTTTTGTTGTTGTGGTCTATAGAGGACCGAGGCCATTTTGACTCTAGAGCCTCCTTGATTATGTATTTATGTTCCGATCTCTAAATATGTATTGCAGTTGGTGCCATTTTGATATATTCATGAGCATACTTTGGATATTTTGTCTCTAATTGTCTCTAATGCTTTGGAAACATGATTTAAAATCTTAAAAATATATTTTTTCCTTAAAATTTAAATATTTTATGTATTTTTAAAAAAAACCGGTTCTGGTTGGACCCTCGACCGGTTCCGGTTTTTAAAACATTGTTCCTGATCCGATTACTCTCCTGACTCGGAAGATAAACCAAATGAATACTCAGTTTGATCAGGTGAGAAATCAACTTATGAACCGTATGACTATAGTGGAAAGAAATCAATCTGCTCCCAGATCTCAGTTTGCCAGACAGTAGAGATGTGCCACCGGTTGGAAACCAAGACCTCAACAAGAGGCAAAGGCCCCAGATACTTTGAAACCTGTTGGGACAGTTGATGCAGAAGATTGGTGTCTCCCATGCCGAGAGCCCCACAGGGAAGACGAGTGCCCCCGACAAAACGAAGATTATCCCGACGATATAAACTTCATGATTTGTAATCTCAACGATGAACAGGTTACTCAAGAACAGATCGATGAAGCTAGAAGAATAGGGGAAAGAGAGGGGAGACTCCGGGCCTTAAGTAAATTGATAGATGATCAGAAGAAGGAACTGAGGAGGAGGGAAATTCTAACCTACAGAAGAAAAAATGCTTTAGCCCCTCCATCACAGCCTAACACTCCTCTTCCACCAACAGAGAGGGTGGCTCCACCACCTCCATCGTCGGTATGTGAGTTGCTTCCTAAGCCAACTCCTACAGATGACATTCAATTGAATATAGATGTTGCAAGCATGTTTGGAAAATTGAACCTTACAGGTACCAGTCGAGAAGGAGGATCCTCCCATCATGTTAAACACTATGTATCTCGATCGGCCAAGGGACAAGAACCCTCCTTTCTATCTTTCATTAGGCATAAATGGCTTCCGCTTGAACAACAACATGCTTGATTCAGGGGCCTCAACAAATGTCATATCATTGAAGGTAATGAAACAACTTGGATTGAAGACAACCCAACCTTATGGCCATGTATGTGGTATTGATTTCGTAAAGGTCAAAGTCCTCGGGGTATGTGAAGATGTTGAGGTTTTCCTGATTGACTTTCCACATATCAACATTCTTGTGGACATAGTAGTGATTGATGTTCCAGATGCTTGGGGGATGCTTTTAGCTAGGAGCTGGTCTACTGCTCTTGGGGGTTTCCTTAGCATGGATCTCACTCATGCACACATTCCTATGGGAGATGTCACTTTTCATATACTATACAATCGAGAGAAAGCTGATAGACACATGATGGATCCTGCTGTTCCTGATTATGCCAGCAAATGCGATTATGATGTACTCCCATAGACCATTGAGTATGATCCATCTGAGCCACCTTTTATGCAGGAGGACTCCATAGACACACTTCTTCCATGGACAGATCAATACAAAGACAAACTTGCAAAATACCATGGGAAGGAGCCAAGATCTATCCAAATTTTGAAGAAGGAAGATGAGAAAAATGAAGAAATCATCAAAGATACAGTCCACACAGAGCCTCCACACGATAAGAGTACACCTTGCGTCGATTTCAATGAAGGAAGTCTTGTGCTCATGTGGGACAAAAGAAAGGGCAAGCCCAGATATGAACAGAAAGATAACAATTCATGGCTTGGCCCTTACATCATCAAGAAGAAGTCTGACAAAGAAAGGTATTATCTGACAGCATTAGACGGGAGAAAGATGCCACTAGCAGTAGATGGGTCTCTTCTCCAACCTCACATCCAGGTCACATTACTTCTTCAGGGCCCGTGGCTCAGGTAAGTAGGTAAGTCATTTTGATTCCCTGCATTTGCATCTTGATTGCCCATACTAGTTTAGATGCATTTCATTTTCATTTTGCTCTACTTGCATATTGATTTCATGCTTAGTTTAGAAATTTTGTTTGAAAAAATGTCAATTTTTTTTTTTTGACTTAGTTGGTTTGGATTGTCATCATATGAGAACAAGGATGAGTAGGCCATCCTGCACTTGACAGTTTGATGTTTCCTTGCAGACACATGTCTACCAGGAGATGATGTGGTTCTCATGCACTCTACGACGAGCACATGTCCACAAGTAGGAGCCAGATGTTATCCCCATTTTGTGGATAACTAAGGAGATTGTGTCTTGAGGCCCTCATGTTGTAGATATGGAGTGTCGAGAGACTACATGACCAACAATGTCCTTTTACACATATGGAAAACCCACTCACCATCACATATGGTCACAGTTTTGCAGATGGCATCCACCACACCAGTTGGCTTCCGGAAGGCAGTGGGCCTTGCTCCATGAGGTACAAGTTAGTATTATGGTGAGCATCATTTCAATATTTAAGCCATTTGATTATGTGGTATCTTAGATTGCTCTAGATTTCATGATATGTGCTTGGACATTATGCCTTTTGCCCTGCTTCACCTTGGTGGTTGGCATTGTGCCCTAGTAAGTGGTTTTCCTTGGGGATGGGTTTGCTACTCAGATCTCCCTTGATGAGCCATCGTCAGTTCCAGACCATACTTACCACTTTCCATTATTATTCCCCACCGTTTCCTTATCTCTTGGGATTTTAGGGTGTATTGACCCAAGAAGGGGTTGTCCCTCATTCTTTGGGAAGAAGGGGCTAAAGGCCCAGAGGGGTTGGTGTTGGGTAAAAGATAAGAGCCTCATATAAACCTTCTAGATGCTTCGCCCAGGGATCACCTAAGAAAGCAATGAAAAAACACTTATCTTTGAATAAAGGGGACCCACACTATAATAAAGAATGCTTAAAAGGTTAGTTGAAGGATAGTAGGTCTCATCACGAGATGACCTATCACGTCTATGGATATCTAGTGGTATGACATTGTCATCGTCTGGTCACCAACCCAGGGCAATGGCTCTCAGTTGCATGGCTGAGAGAAAAGGGGTCTCATCATGAGCCAACCTTCTCATTTCCGTTAGGTATTTGTGGGTGACATTGCCATCACCTGGTCACCACGCCAGGGAAGTGACCTTCAACCTCTCCTTATTCTATATTGAAAGAAAATAAAGAAAGAAAGATAAAGGGCAATTGATGGGCTTGGAAAAAGTGCATTGCGGACGAAGGTACCACACACCCTCTACAAAGGCACCCATGAATGAGAAACTACGACCCCTTGTATGTCATGAGCTCTATGCCCATTGAGTCTTGACCCCTACCACCTCATCCACTTTACATGGCTTAGAGAGGGATCTCTTGGAAGCTCTCCTTGACCTAGGGCAAGACCTACCCACTAGGACACCTCGTCAACTCTTCTATATTCAAGCTTGACAAATCGCATAATGTCTTTGAGCTGTTAATTGTTTGATATAGTGATCTTTGATGCACATGCTTAGATGGCTTATTTATTGATTGGATTCACTTATCATGATGTTATGACTTGAGATCCTTGGAGGGCATGTTCATTTGTCTTTGTAGGACCTAGTTGGTGGATAGTTTTGTGAATTTAAGCCTAGCTTGGGCTTCCATGGGGCTACAAGCCCACAGGTTGGATGCCAGGGGCCTGCCAGATGAGAGAGATTAGACTTGGACGACCTTGATGATAACTTGGATGACCTAGCCCACCCCTTACTTGCCAAACGTTTTGCCCAGGAGGGGCAAAACGTCCTATTTTTGAGCTTGACATCATGATTTTGGGGGCTAGGGCATGGTGGTGAGGTGCCACTCTTTTGACACATAGATGTTTGAGGAGAAAAAGGTTCTTCACCAAGATGAGAGTGCTTAGATGCTTGACATGTGGCCTTTGGAGCCCTATCCATGCTTCTCCAACACCAACGACTTCCTCAAAGTGGTAAAACATTCCCTAAAGGGGTGACGTCCTCGTAAATTAGGGTTTCATTTGTGCAAAAAGTGAAATTTTAAGTGAATTGTTTAATATTACTTTGTTAAGGGGGCAAGATTAGGGATGTTGATGTTGATTTTTCAATAGACAAGGTTAAGCATGAAGTTCATTTCATTTTTAGCATTTCACTTGACCATAACCAATAATGTTGCAACAACCAAGATCACAAGAAGAAACACCATGCACAAAAACACAAGAAGTATCTTGGGAAACCCTTCTCAATAAGGGGAGAAAACCCAGCCAAAATCGTATGCTATATTCTTCAAGAGAAAGACCTTCACCACCAATAAAACCTAGCACACAAGAGGGTGCTCAAACCCTAGAAGACTAGTGCCCAAGAGAGGTGCGCACTTTTCCCAAGAAGGTGTACTTGCTGAAATTTCCAAACTCATGTGAAAGATATGATTCCTCAATGGGGAATTTACCTTTACCTATACTAAACTGAACCTGTCAATAGAAGTGTCTATTCGCACAACAGGGCCGACCTCTCTATCTCATAATATAATTAATATTGACCAGATTAATTATCTTTTACATTAATTAACAATTACATTAAGGTGGGGCCAACCTATACCCTTTACATTACAATTAGGGTTACAGGCAGGTCTGACTCTTGAACAATATAGCAAGGGATCTCATACACCCACTAGTGCTCATCCACTAGGGGCACATCCATATGGATGTCCATATTTCTGGCTCACTGCATTACATAGAAGAACCACTTCTAGTGCTCAGCCACTAGGATCACGTTCACCTGTGCTCATCCACAGACACGTCCACTCAACAGATCTTCTTTTTCACTGCATTACACATGAGAGTTATCTGGAGTTTCTCATCAACTCTCTGCTCAGAGGAGGCTAATACATCATCTTCATTTCTGTTCTCATGACGATGCACCCAACACTTTGGGATTTCATACGTTCACCTTGTGCTCAACCACATGCACGTCGAACTCTGCAGATCTCCTTTCTCACTGCGTTACACAGGAGAATCATCTGGAGTTCTTCTCAACAATCTGTAAGGAGGAGGCCATCTCTGCGTTCTAACTCTGTCTCAGATATGAACCACACACCCCTCTCAGGGGGTTTCTCTCAGGTTTGTAAGTTGGAGAATGTCTCACGTAGCTGCAATCATCAACAGTTGACCCCTATTCTTGTGTTTTACTCCTTAATTGGTGGACAAACTATGTTAGCTACATTTTGTATAAATAGAGTTCATAAGATCTCATTTGAAACATAACTCTCCCTCTTGTGAGAGGCCTTGGTCTGAAATTTGTGCCACACTTGGCTCTTTTATCTCTTGTGCACTTGTTTTATGGCTATGTTTATGAATGGTTGATGGAGGAGGCCTAGCGCTAGCTTTGGATGATGCTTTCTAGCTCTTGTGGTGATTTATCTTGGCATTTTTCTTGATCTTGGTACGGTTTTCTACTATTATGCTATCATTTATCAAGTTCAAGTATTGTTATGATAGGAGCTAGGTGGGAAGTATAAGGGCATACACCCCCACCATAGCCTTCATCATTTTATTTGCTTCATCTCATTAATTTAACAAGGGTTTTCTAAGAGAAGTATAAGGGCATACACCCTCTTAGCTTAAACCCTAGCTTAGAGAAACTTGCCTTGGGAAGTAAAAGGGCTTACACCCCCAAGGAGGTAGCTTCTCTAAGCTCCTTGTGACTCCATTAACCCAATTGTAAAGACACTAGTCATTGATCTGTTGCATTGGAGAAATAAAATATTGCATTGGGAAACATGATTTTCAATCATTTTTACTTCTTGCAAAGTGGATTGTATTCCTTGTGCCTTGGGCACCTCACAGCCACTAGGGCGTCCTCATCTAGGGGCTACTTATAGCTGCTGTTACAAATTTGCATCTTCAGCCATTAGGGCTGCAGAAACCCTAACTTACTCGCTTGAATAACTCTCTTATCAACCATTGGATTTTGCTCAAAGTTTGCACACTTGTTCTCCTTGGTCCAACACACTTTTTGGCAAAGTTTGACGAGATTTCAGTGGCTGATTTTCTTGCTATAATACATTGAATGTTACAGCCATAAGGGTGATATAATTTGCTGCAGACAAGTGTTTACAACAGCCTTATCTTTTATGCTAAGAGTATTAGTTTTTCATCTTGAGTTTAGCTAGTCATTTACTAGTTTTTCTCTTGCATTTTCTACTTGATCTTTAGCATTTATTGAGCAGCTTATAGTACCATCTTCTTGCTGATATATACTGTTATCTATTGCTGCAAATTAGGGACAGCAAGCTTAACTTGCTGATCCAACTAACATATATTATTGCGAAGTGTCTTTTCTTGTGTCTCGGGCAAGTACAATCATCCAAAGAAGTACTATACGTGTGGGGCAGCAATTACTTGACTTGCAAGGCATCTCTCCCTACCTTTTATTCCACTTAGACTTGACTTATAGGGGCTTCACTTCCATACATCTTCATTTTCATCTCAATCCCCCTAGGGTCACCGGGATCGCCTTCCTAGAGTGACCTAGTCACCCTTGAAGTGCGGGACCTAAATCGATGTGACATTGGGTGTAGGATTCCCAAGTTGTAGCACTTGCTTTGTGGTTGGGTCGGGCTTTGCCCAACCTACAACTTGCGCTATAACATTGCCTTTATGGGATTTTTCTAGGTGATATAACTTAATGATGTAACATTTGCTAGACATCACCTCGTGGGGAATGTGTTTAATTATGTTAGTAACCTAAGTGATGTGTTATTTCCTAAGTTTGAGTTAGAGGGGGGGGGTTTACCACATATTATTTGATGGCGATCTAACATTTTTCCTAAAGTTGGATGATGATTTTTGATGTAATAATCCCTTGGTAGAGGTGCACCTCAAGTTGGGCTTTATATTTTGTTTTTATCATGATGGGGTTTTGCTAGGAAGAACATCTTTTATTTACATGGTGCAACACTTTATTAGAGGGCACCCTTCATTGGCACACATGTTCATGGTAATTTAATCTATTGGTGACTAATTGGAGGGGGACTATGGTTATATTTAAGCATTAACCTTTGTGCACATGTTGACGTCGATTTAACTGTTCAATGGTTAAATTAATCTAGTTTACCTAGATTAAGGTTAACAACATGGGTGCCCTACTTCATTGGCTTCCTTTTCACACTTGAAGGGGTTAGTTGGAGGTGGTTATTGAGGCTTTTTATTGGGAGGCATGTAGCATACTTGGACAGCCACATGTGTGGCACATTACATGCATTTACTTAGTCATATTACTATATTTGAGCATATCCTCTAAGTGCAAACTTGTGGAGACATTTCTTGCTATTCTTGTAGGTGTATATTTATTAATTTCATGGCGTTTGGTATGGTCATAACCCTAATTCGTCCTTATCTCCCTAGATTTGTTTTTTTTGAAGTTGCCCACTTACTATTTTGGGGTTTGACTACTTCATCTTGCAAATTCCTCCATGCAATTGGTTGCCTTGGGATTTGCGCATGTGGATTGGTTGCATGTATCTTGTGGACCACTTTCTATTTTTAGAGGTTGGTTATGGAGCATTCTCCTAGGAGGAATATTTTAGTGTTATATCTCTCATGCACCTTGGAGGGCACACTTTGTGAGCCTTTCTAGGTGGATCCTTGAGCACATCCTCCTAGATTGAAGAGAATTTTATTATATTTTTCGTGCATCCATTCTTGGAGGGTGAATTCTATGTGGACCCATTTCGTGTTTGACTTGGTATAATACCTATTTCTGGATGGTGCGTCCTCTCTTGGAGGTTATTGTTGCATATTATTGCCTATTTTTGGATGAGGGCGACCCTTGAAGTGGCTAGCTTCCACATGCCTTGATATTGTCAACTATGGATCTAACTACTCCAATATTTTACTATTTATTGACTTGTGATGGTGTTAGTTAGAAAGATAATATATTTTGTTTGTATGAGAGACTTCACTCACACTATATGAAGAGGAGTTTCTCTCCATTCCATTTGTAATTGGAAATTGGAGATTTAGGAGTTAGAGAAGTGATGGAGTATCAAGGTTAGGAATTGAAGCTTGATGGAGCTCCTTTGTACTACCATTCTTGAAGATTAATGGAAGATCAAGGTATTGATCCACTTTGATGTATGGTTTGTTTATGCTCTTCAGTTTGCTGTTCATGTTATTGTAGATTCTTCTTCTTGTCATTCTTTTATAAAGGCTTAGTAATGAATTTATTCATCTAGGAATAAAACAATTCGAGGAGGTTCTCCCTTTTGCTTTATTTGCTGTTTTATTTCTGCACTTGTTCTCCTTTCTTCTATCAACTGAGTTGCAGATTTGGAAGCACATTACAGCCATTAAAGAACACCTTTATAATTTGATTGATGAGTGGCAATCTTAGCCCTCCAAGACTAGTTTTCTACAACACATTTCCAGCAAATACTCAAGGTTCAAATGTATCACATTAGGCCCTTTCTACCTTAACTACTCACCTTAAAGATGAATATATCAAATAGTATCTTGATCTATTAATTGGTGGAAGATGGTAAACAAGCCTCTTCTACCATATGACCTACTTCAAATTAGTTGTTTGTGACACAATAGTTCTCTCATTTATCCAATTCCTTATGATTCCATTAGCCCATGACTGATAGGCATTGGTTTCCATCCATCTCTTTTCCTTCCTTGTTTTTGTCTTTCATTTTCCTATCTTGTCCTTATCCCATTTCCATTGCCATCCTATTTCATATACTGCAATTAATACCCGTTTTGCTTAGACCAACTCTCCATTAAATCACCTTGTGCCCCCATTCTATAGCCTAGCAATCCTACCTTTTAGGGAAGCCCCCCTTGAGTTGGAGAAGAGCCAACCTAAAGATCGAGGGAGAGCTATTAAGGTGACTGTGGGTAGCTTTCCTGAGTTGCAGTGGGTAACCTTCCTGAATTGCACAAAGTAGCCCCCTAATGCTTGGGACTTTACATCATGTGGGGGTGCTAGATTTTGTTGTAACAGACACTATATTGAGTTGGATATACCCACTCACATTTGTACCTTCTCTCTCTTGTATTTATGCCTCTTGACAATACTCCTATCAGAGGGACAAATCACGATCATATTTCCCCAGATGATGATCAGTTGAGTGGTGGTATTTCTTCAAGAGTTGAGCAGCTCTATGATGATGATGGTTGGGTATTCATAAACTCTTCCACTTTTGTATTGAGTTCGGTCATCGCAAGGTCATCGCAAACCCACTCTCTCTTATTACAGCTACGACTGTCTCTCTATTGAGTTGGGCATGCCCACTCCTTTTGTACTTTATCATCTTTCCCCATTATCCCATGCTCAGATTAAGGGGGGGTGTTACAAAGATGGTAATCTTCGCTTGTGGTTGCTTGACATTATGGCTAAGTATCCTCATTATTGTGTTACTAGGTTATGGTTTAATAGCCAACCTAGTTGACATTATTTTGAATTATTCTAGGTTGTGTATATATTATAAATTGTATATACTATAAATACACCAATATGAGTCTTTTGTACTGTCATCTTGAATTTATTAGTGATTGATTCTTTTGCGTAATGGCACCATCTCTCTTGTTCATGGGTTCACTTCTCTTTATGTGATATTTGTGTTCAAGTTTTATGCTGGATTAGGGTTTACTGAAGTGTTCACCATAGATCCACGATCTCTTTATCATTTCAACACAAGGATCCTGTCCAGTGGACCACCACTTGGAGCATGCCTCTTCCTTGCCACTGTTGCTGGTCTGCTGTCAAATCCCTCTTCCTTACCACTGTTGCTGGTCCGCTGTCAAATCCCACCCCCTCTCACTTCCATTGGATGACTTCTTCAAGAGTGGAAGAGGATCCTCATCTCTACAAGACCTACATGCTGCTGCCATGTTCCCCATGCCAATAGATCCTCTCTTGACATACTTTTCTTTGGTTCATTGACATGCACATGTACATGCTCCAATTCCTCTATTCAAGGGGCCCATCTAATGGGCCTTGACATGAAAGTAGGTGCTTTTAAATTCAATATTGCAAAAGTTACAATGTCCAA
>ML779604.1:1048008-1066179 GCA_009831015.1 Picea engelmannii | reverse complement strand
TCCATATTAATTCGTATACATAGCGGAAAACATGATAACATTTACAGTAGAGACATGATAAAATGTGATAAAACATAGTTAGACACTTATCTTGTAACAATGGTGGGATCCACCAACCAAATGCAGGCCTTCCACGAACCTCCCAGCCTTATACCACACTACTCATCAACTCAGCAGTGGGTCACCCCCGAGATGGGACTAAGCTCCACCCCAAGGCAAGGAATCTAGACTCAGGCTGAGGTTACAGGGAAAACAGTCACACACAACCGCAAGGACATAATGCCCTCCCAGGAATCTCCCACGCTCACTGCCCACAAACCCTCATTCCCCACATGCCTGTTCCACCCCAGGAGAATGCACCTTCTCTGTCACCTGGACAATCCTTCAGCTGCCAATCTCCCTTACCTTGGGTTACAGGAACAGACCGAACCGAAAGTCTTCGGGATCTATGGTAGCTACAGGGTTCCTTCCAGGAGTTCTCTCTTTCCCCTGTGCACTCTCTCACCTGGAGGGAGTCACTCACAGGCCAACAAGCCTCACGCAGTCCAGTACTGCGTAGTCTCAACAATCCCACGGGAAAACAGACACAGGCTTTCCAAAAACTGGTTCGACAATCACAGGATGGCTTCACAGTCACAGCTTCAGAACAGGGAATGCTCACATAGGCTCGCTCATCTTTCCTGAACAAGCAAAGACTCTTCCCCGAAATCAACACAGGCTTCTCGTAGGCTGGGGTTACACGCACGGGATTTCTCAGAATCAGACACAGACATTCGAGTCACAGGGTCTCATGAAGGTTCTCTACAGGATTCGGGTTAGTCATATTGCTCAGAGCTCCGTACGCGTTCAGACAATCTGGTGGAATGGAATGGAACCTTCTCATGGCTCACCCTGGCCGTTTTATTCGCATGCACTAGGGTTGACACTTGTCACCCATGGAACTGCATGCGTTCCACCAACACACCTTCCTCCCACCACTTGGGAATTCATGTGTCCTTCCAAAAGGACTTAGGATAAAAACATATGATGCACATATCTTTTGGAATAATATTAAAATATTATTCCCAGGCTTAAGCCCCCCTGGGATTATCCCCTAGGCTCAACACTTAGCCCCTTTCCCACCTTCCAGCCCCTAATTCCTTGCCCACTCTGTGGATGCTCAGTCCCCCTTCACTCATTCATCGTGGTCGGTCTGCACCTGGTGGTGTTTATATTTTATTAAGTGTTCTGCATGATTACATATACAACAGCAGGCTCCTGGCCTTCAATACTCAGGCTCCCTGGCCTAACAACACATAAGTCTCCAGCTTATGAAAACTTGGCTCACCAGCCTATAAAACATAATTACAATTCCTTTCCAAACATGGTTTACAACGGGGCTCGTCCTTGGGGACACTACATCATGTCTTGATGGAATTCACAGCCTAATGCTGCATACTCTCTCTGATACTCTCCAATGTCCTCTGCATGAGTGGGTGGCCTCTGTGCTATCGACAACTGTGCTGCTACTGGGGGTGCCCTCTGGAAACTGGGAAACAAGGATCTGAGAACCCTACTCGCAGAGGTGTATGTGCGAGTGGGTGAATGGGGTCTACTTCCTCTGATGAGTTCCCCTGTGTTGCATGTGGAGCTTGTGTGCCCGGGGTGCCCACCATAGACAATCTATCAACCACCCGTGCTAAGGTCTTAGACATAGTCTGCTGACTAGATAACATATCGTTGATAACCTGCATGAAGGCTGCCTCTGGTTCCATGGGGGCCTTACCACTACCCTTTGGTCACTCATATCTGTCTCCTAGCATCCTCTCTGCCTCACGCTTAGCCTCATGCTCAACTCTTCTCTCTACTTCTCTGTGTGCTTCTTCCTCTTCCTTTGAGATGGGAGGGAAAGGAGGAAAGTCAGCCCTAAGCTATCTTTCCTTGCGCTTGTTGTAAGTGCCATATTTGTCACCTACGTGCTCACGACCATCTGGGTCTTCTGTTGCACTCATCGTCTTTAGTCACAAGCTAGCAGGACTAAAGATTTGATACAATTGAAATATCCTTGATTCAAATGATCTGGATATCTACTGCTGATCTAGTATTCTGTCCCACAGATATAATACTCTAGGGGTTTCCGGATGCATTTAATCTTCAGATCTGATACTCTGGGGGTTTCTGGATGCGTTTTAGCTTCAGATTTGATACTCTAGGGGTTTCCGGGTGCGTTTTAGTTATGTGTTTGAGATGTTTTGTGATTTTCGCATGTGCATGTTATACATTATGGTTTAAACAGTAAATATATGATGCATGCGGAAATAAGGAACAACAACCGCCCAATAATATGTATTATGAGATGTAAGCAGGGAAATACAATGAAATACTAGAAATATAGGAAATAATCTTCAGTTAGATCTCATGGATCGTCTTCAGTTAGATCTCATGGATCGTCATTGGAATACAAGCAAATAACATAAAATACCCGTGACCAGAAGATGAAGGAAGATCTGATGCATGCACAAATAGATTGGCAAAATCGACAGTTCCAGAGAAGCACAGTAACTGCTGCAAACTAGAAAACTCGTCCAGAAGGCTATTATCGTCGGAATGAGCTGGAAACTTTTTCAACATAAGCACCTTGGCCTCTAGACTGATCCCAGTGACTATTAGATGGAAGATCTTTCCTTTGATGCTTCAGATCTCATCCCCTAGGGGTATGCACACCTCCTGGGTTCTATGGATGCGCCCAAATGATTCCACCAACGAAATTGGCTACTATATGACTCAAAATGTTCACCCTGGAAAATACAAAACTCGGTTGGAAGGGTTTCCCTAGATTTGCTCTGATGCTCTGTCTATAACCCCAATTGTCCTTCCGCAAGAGCTACACCCTGGATGGCTGAATGTTGCGCCTTGAAGGATTCCACAGCCAGAATCTGATGGGAGGTGGCTCAATCTATACGCCCTGGCTATATCTCAACTGTATCGGAAGGGATATGCAATACGAACTCCAATCTCGTGCAGCTACACAAACCCTCTCTCTCACTTGCACCTTCACTGGCTGAGCTGCGCAACACTGCAAACTGGATACTCCTGAATCACACAGTGAAATACCTGGATGGTATCTCCGATGGGCTAGGGTGTGTCTCTCAATACCGAAACCGATCAATGGTGGTGGTTTCCTCCAGAAATCCACAAAACAATAGAAGTCGAATCTCCTCCTCTGGGAACTCTCTCAACATCAAATCATAACATAGGATAATGAGGAATTAGGTTGAATTCCTCCCTTTATACTCTTCCCGATCTAATTCATGATTGACCTCACTTAAGCTAGGCGCTTTTCCTCCTAAGGTGAGTAATCAATTAATTAAGTCCCCCCCTTAACACCTTTTCGTTTTATTTCTCCGTTGACTTAGACTTAAGTGACATTTCCTAAGTTTTTGGCTAAATTCATCGTTTAGCCATCAATTCTCCCTTATTTCTCCTCTAGTTCCCTGTTTGTGCCTGACTATTGTCTACAAGAACAGATAGACTACTAAGTCATTCCCTGTTGGCCTACTCTTGAGAACGAGACATCACAATTAACTCGTTGGAATTATGAAAAAAATATTTTTCTTATTATGATTATGATTATTTTTCCTTTAAAAAAAAAAAACATGGTTTATAATTTAAAATTGAAAAAATTAAAATTTATAATTATGATTTATATATTTTGTTTTTATAATGTAAAAAATAATAATAAAATAATAATAATATCTTAAATACACATTTAATTTATTATATAAAAGTGAGTGTCTTTCATAATTTATAAAATCAAAATAAATCTTTAACAATATAAATTAAATCTATATGTATAGGTAATTTCGAAGCACTCAAAATAATGAAAAATGATGAGTCAACAATATTTTAAAAATAAAATGAAAAAATACGATGTTTAAAAATAAATAAACTTATTATTATTAACATAAGTCAAATATAAACTAAAAATAACAAACAATAAATTGTTTTAATATTGAAAAGTAATAACTAAAACAACATATAACATTCAATAACTTCAATATTTGGAATGATTTAATCTAACTTAGGATATATTTGGAATGATTTAATCTAACTTAGGATTTCTAACAAAAGCAAAAGGCAAATATATTCATTTACCACATCATTGGAACAACGTTGTCATTTTATGGAATTAAAAAAAATAAAAATTTGAAATTTGAAAATGCAACTCTCCTTATTTGCTATTTATATAAAATTGTATTTTTTCCACAACTTTTTTTCCCAAGAGAAATTATCTCGAATTTATAAAAAGTATAAACTCATTTACATGACTCTGAAGCCTGCTGTGGAAGCTAGTTCGGTTCAAAAATCATGATCGGATCTTAAATTACAAGTAAACACAGTGCTACTCAGGGCCGATAGAAAAAGAAAGACGAATCCAATTCACCACCGGCTAGCTCATTACTATTCAATATAAACGCCTCAAAGCGCTGACAAAAAAAAGGAAAACATATATCCCCACAGCAAAACCAACAAACCTCCCTCGCCACTCTATCAATCAGAGATGAAACAATTTACCAAGGCCCTCTGCGCTCATCACTTGCCAAACAAACTGATCTTTAACATTCGAAAAGATTGAAGGTAGAGATCGGGCTCTCTTGTCCTCTCTTGCAGTGGTAGATCGAAAGTCTGTCGACCACTTCATTTAGAGCTCTCTTGGAGAGAGTATCCGCCTCAGTATTATGCGTTCTGGGGAGATGACAGAAGGAGATATCAGTGAATAAAGTGGCCAGCTGCTGCGTTTTTTCCTTCCAGCCTTCCACATGGATGGATTGGAGATTGCATTTTCGATTAATCCAGTCTACGATAACTTTCGAGTCACCTAGGATGCAGAGGTGGTTTAAGGACCAATAAAAAGCCAGCGTAAGAGTAGCCCATAAGCCCATAAGCTCGGCTTTAGTGTTAGAACCCACACCACAATTCAGAAACCACTTTGTAATTCTTGCCGGATGAGTTTTGAAGGTGCCTCCAGCACCACAACATAAACCAGAAGACAGAGCCGCACCGTCAAAACAAGCCACTGAGTAACCTTCAGGCAAAGTTAAATCCATCGCTTTGAGAGGATGAGCCTTGACGGAAGACGACTGCCAATGAAAAGAAGCCAGAATTCTGTAGTAGACCGCCTGTAAGGAAGGGGGGACGTCCTCGAAAAGGACCTTGTTTCGTTCTATCCAGAGTTGCCAGCTCACGATGGCAACCAGAGTAGGTGGCGCCGCTTGATTAGAGAACCAAGAGGAGAGACACTCTGTAATAGAGGCACCCGACTAGAAGTAGGGAAGGGATAAGTGTAACAAAACGCGTTTCCAAAGTTCTTGAGCAAAACTACAGTGGATAAGCAAGTGGTGGATGTCCTTTGAGGCACGGCTGCAAAGAGCACATAATCCAGGGCCCTGCCATCCTTTTCTACGGAGCATCTCCCAGGTAAGGATTTTATCATTTGCACAGAGCCAAGTAAAAAGTTTGAGCTTGAGAGGGAGCGACCAAGTTCACAACCGACGAAGCCACTGAGGATATGCTACTACTCCGCTAACAGGCAGGAGATCCGCGTAGACATTCTTGGCACAGAACTTGCCTGAACCATCACCCCCAGCCCAGAAAATAGAATCCCGAGCTTCAGAGAGAGATAGACCAGCACATTTGAGAGCTGTTGTAAAGGATTCCCATTCCAAAGCCAAAATCCCGTTGAGGGATAGGTCGCTTCTCAGGAGCCACTGATCCGGGAGGGGGAAGGCACCGGTCTCCTTCTTCAAATGAGCCAGAGTACAAAGGTTTAAAGAGAGCAAATGTGATCTGAGCTGCAAGGAGAGAATCGAATGGTCTTCTAAACCCACGATTTTATCATGACCAATTTTGATTTTTTCACCCGAACCTGGCCTCCAACGGAGCCAGTGGAGGATCACCTGGGAGGAAGAGACCAGGCCCCTCCAGAAGGGAGAAGCCCACTTCTGAATAAGTTGAGTCTTATGCAGCCAAACAGGGAGGGGTAAAACACCTAGATATTTGTCCCTGATGACTCGATGCCAAATGCTATCAATGGAGACCGCTCTCCGAAAAGAACAAGCCAGTAAAGCCGAGTTGAAGATGGAAAGGTTCTTAATTCCCCATCCCCCTGTCCTTTTGGGTCTAGAGAGAGTCTGCCAGTTGCAAAGGTGGAAGCAGTGTTTACCTGCTAGGTCGTTCCAAAGGAAATTGAAAGAGAGTCTGCGAAGCAGAGTGATGATTTTGGCGGGTATCCGTTCCAGTAGCATCCAAAAGACATCAAGACTTTTTAGCACCGACTTGACCAGGATTAGGCGTCCCCCCAAGGACAACCATTTATTGCACCAAAAACCAATTTTCCTTTCAAAGGTTGCAACCAGCCAGGTCCAGTCAGTTGAGGAGGAGGCTCCCGGTTTTAGCTGGTACCCAAGATAACGGAAACCAGAATTTAAATCAACAAAGGAGAAGGGGAAGGAGTCTTTGAAGAGGGAGAGTTCTTCCTCTGTTAAACCCCAAAAGTGGGCAATAGACTTTGATGGACTGATGGACAGCCCCGAAACTGAACATAAGAGTTGAAGAATGTCCATGAGCGTGAGCCATTCCGCTAAATCAGCTTTGGAAAGTAAAAGAATATCATCCACAAACATAAGGTGCACGATTATGATGTGATTGGAAACCTTGATACCTGTGAAGCGGTGCTCATGGCAGCCTTTAGAGAGGAGGAGGCTAAGGGCTTCCATAACCAATATAAAGAGGTAGGGAGAAAGTGGGCATCCCTGATGGAGCCCCCTTTCGCTTTTAAAAAATCTAGACGCCTCCCCGTTAATCAGCACTGCAAAGTTTGCGCTTGTAACGTAGGACATAATCCAGTCTGTGAACTTATCACCAAAGCCAACCGAGAGGAGGATTAGTCTTAGAAAATCCCAGTCAATGCTGTCAAACGCCTTCTTGAGGTCAAGTTTCATGACCAATTCCTTTTGCTTTTTTTGGATGATGCTGTGAATGCACTCATGGGCTACACCAATGGCATCTTGGATCCTTCTTCCCTTTAAAAACCCAAGCTGTTCGATTGAGACTTTTTTCCAAAACCGGCTTAATCCGATTGGAGATTACTTTAGAAATTAGCTTGTAGACTAGGTTACAAAGGGAGATCGGTCTGAAGTTGTTGAAGGTAGTTGAAATGTTTTCTTTTGGAATTACAACCAGGAAGGTGGAATTTAGGCTACTGGAAATTTTTCCTTTGATGCGAGAGTCCTCCACCATCTGAAGAAGATCTGGTCCAACAAGATCAAAGTAGTAGGTGAAAAATTCTGTCGTCCAACCCTCTGGCCCTGGACTCCTCTCCTTTTTGAAAAGAAATAAGATATTCTTTAGCTCTTGCAATGAGACGGGTTTGAAGAGTTCTGCGGCTTCAGACGCCGTAACCAAATTTGTGAAAAGACTGGCTGTAGAAACTTTTGCTAGCAGGTTATAGCCACCACTGGATTTTAAAAGGAGCTCGAAGTAAGCGACCGCTTCCTTTTTGAGTGCCTCTTGCCCACGGATGGTCCCATCGTTTTCACTATCGATGGACCAGATTAATTTCTTGTTTCTGTTGTGGCTAGCAACTCTATGGAAAAAAATTGAGTTTGAGTCACCCCACTTGAGCTAGGTCGCACGGCTCCGGAGCCTCCAGCTTTTTTCATCATCCCGCAATATATCAACTCTAGATTTCTCCAAAGCTTTTAAAGAAGTCGCGTCCTCCAATGATAGAGCCGCGGAGGTAGATTTTGAGATGAGATGAGTGATCTCAATCTCCAACCTATTCAGAGAGCTCTCCTCCGATGCCTTCTTAAGTTTATACCAAGCTTTTGTGTGCTCTTTAAGAGCTTTCAATTTCAGAACAACTCTCAGCTGAGGATTTGATTCACATAGAAAACACGGATCTGACCAGACCGTATGAACCAGGGCTGAGTAATCAGCTGAGTCAGACCAGTGATGGTTAAATTTGAAGGGGAAGGGCTTGATCCGGAAGGGGAGGTTCAAGTTGAGGAGGATGGGCGCATGGTCGGAGATGAAAGGAAGCTCGACCCAAGAGGTTGGGAAGACGGTGGAAGAGAAGAAGCTCTCGGAGATTAAGAAACGATTGAGACGTCTGGCTATGGCCTCAGAGCCCCTTCTTCCGTTTCGCCAGGTAGGAACAAGTCTTGCTGACAAGATATCAATGAGGTTCATAGACTTAAAGAGGTCTCTGTAGAGGTTTATACCTGAGCGTGACAGTGAAGCAGCTCCCCAGTGTTCATCAGAAGAGAGGGTTATGTTGAGATCGCCTCCCAGGATGAGGTTTGGAAGGGAGAGGATGCCACTGTTTGCAAGGTGAGTCCAAAATTGAGGTTTGCCATTACAAGGGCCATAGACATTTAAGAGCGCCAGTTCCTGATTAATAGCAAAGCAACTGCCTAAGCACAAAATACCTCCGCAGGTCAAGAAGGGCTTCAGATCGAAGAGCGCTGGATCCCAAGCCACCAGCATGCCACCAGAGTTGTCGATGGAATTTAACGCTGCTGAGACCCAAAGGGGGCGAAAAAGATGCAAGAAATATCTGGAAGAATGATCAGCTGCAAGGGTTTCTTGTAAAAAAATAACATCTGGTTTGGAGTGCTCAAGAAGTCCGCGGAAGGAGGCAGCCTTGAGAGTGCCTTTGATCCCTCAAATGTTCATAGAGAGCACTATCATTACTTGGAACGAGCTATGGCCTTCAATGCTCTAAGGGCCTTTCCATATTTAGTTGGGACTCCCGGGACACCAGGTTGCGTGACGAAGCAATCTTTCTTTTTGCTAGCGCTCCTCGTCTGGAGAGGGGAGAGCTCAACACCAATACCTCGCGACCATGCAAAAGATTTGTTGTGAGAATCTGTTTTGGTTGAAGAAGACATACCCACTTCAGTGGATGGTACTATGAGCTCTTTACCTCGATAAACAGGTAACTGTGAGGCTCTGTCCGGGAGAAACTGAGCAGATGTAGAGGTGCTCAACGCTGCCAAAAGGGAATCCTCTTTCTTGACCGGATGATTGTAACCATGAAGTAATGTAGAAAGATCTTCAGGGACTACAGGAATGGGTGTGGAACCGTCCTGTAGGATCGATACCATGGAAGGGTGTGGAACCGTCTTGTAGGATCGGTACCGTGGAAGGGTGTAAGGGCGACGAAGGAGGGGAGGTACCATTCAAGGTGGAGGGAAGGGAGCAGTCGAGAGAAGGAGCCGGGGGAGAGGTAGAAGGAGGCGACTCGGCTTGTGGTGAGGAGGGCTTTGTGGGGGAGGAGGGAGAGGGACATCCAAGACGATTTACAAAATCCTTTTCAGAAGCTGTGAGAGAGTTAAAGAGCGCTGAGCACAGTAGAGAGAGCTTGGTCGTCAGAGAATCAGACTGTTTAGGGGAGGTTCGAGAGGGAGGTTCAGGAGGGACGTCCAAGAAGGCGAGAGATGGGTCAGCAGACTGATAGGCAGGGGGGTTTAGAAGCAGATCGACATCTTCGTCAGGGGGAACGATCTTGGACTTACCAGGACACGTACGGCAAAGGTGGCCAGTCTTGCGGCATCGGTTGCACCTGAACGGGATTCCATGGTAATCCAGGTTCTGTAGAATCTTCCTCCCTCGCCAATCGATCTCAAGAGTTTTCGGCAGCCCCAACGATAAGTCCATCTCGACCAGAACCCTGCCCAGTTTCCTCGAAGAACCTGTGAGAGAAGGGGTGTCAAGAGAAATGAACTTTCCCAAGGAGTTGCCAATAGCTCTTGAGGCCTCATCATTCCAGAGGTGAAGTGGAAGACCCGGGAGCAACACCCACAAATGTCTGAGCTGGAAGTAGTCAGAATCCGGGTTAAACGCCATCCGCCATCGTTTGAGAATAAGGCTGTTTCCTCCAAAGACCCAAAAGGAAGATAAAAGCAACGAGGCGTCTTCAGGAGATCTGCAGGAGAAGCAGAGCCATCCTTTTTTTAGAAAAAGAACTTCCGGGCAGTAACCAAGGATCGACATCCATTTGAGCTTTATCCAGTCTTCCAAGGGGGGGCGCTCAAATTTTTATAGGAAATACGACGAACCAGCGAACAGAGGGACATCTTGCAGGGATTTTCAAGGCCTACTCCGTCGCCCAACACTAAGCGTCTGGTTCTTTTATTTGCTCTCCACACCTTTCGCCCAGAAGAGGCAGATCGATAGGAGGCTGTCTGAGCATTTGAAATCTCTGGATGGGTAGAACTGCTAGGACAGAGGGGAGGTAACGAGGTAGAAGAAGTAGGGAGGGACCGGTCGAGAGCAGGGAGAGCTCTCGGGAGAGGCTCACTAGACAGAGGAGGAAGGCCTAAATCAACCGGAGAGTCATCGGGAGCGGAAGAACTATTTGAAAAAAACTTGGAGGGAAGCTTCGGAGCACTAAGAACCAAAGAATCTATTTTATCAAATAGTCCCTCCTGATTCCAAAAGAGATCGTCAGTTGGGTGCAAAAGGTTACTGGACAAAGGGTCCATATTATAACCACTGGGGGACCACACTGGCCCACTGCACCAAACTGTGCAAATCAAAGGAAGGGCTAAAAAGTTGATGAAGAGCGGGAGCGGTCAGTGAACCGATCCTTGTCAGTGCTAGAAGACAAGAGCGAGACAGTGGACGACAGTCCGAAAAGGAAGGAAAGAAAGTGCGTTTTCGCAAACCAAGACAGAGCGAGCACATAAACCTAACCAGTCAATGAGTAGCCAAGAGATGACCCTCAGAAAGGACAAGGAGGATCCGAAGATCCTGGCACCTGGTTTGCCTTCACCTTCAACAATTCTTGTGACCATTTTTTTCCCACAACTTAACCAAAAGTATTAACCACAAAAGCAATGTATTTTTTTTAATTGTTAGTATCAACTCTTGTCTTTATTATTTATATGCTTTTTTAATCTATGCATTTTCTTTTCTCTTAGTTTTCATTCTTATTTTGTTATTGTGGGTATGATTTCCATTTTGAAAAAGCCTATGGTTGGATTCATATATATTTTCAAATGCCAAGGTGTTATAAATGTGGCCGAACCTTGTGGAGCATGAACCATGTGTACAAAAAACCATAAACAAAGATTGTTTGTAATAAAAAACATGATATATGCTCTTCCACTTGTCTTATATCTTAGGCATTGAAAAGGTTAGGCCTTCCAAGATGGATGATGTCTATCACAATTTGCTTTCAGCCATGGTTATGATTTTCCTCATGCACGAGATTAGTTGCGTTCTTGGGTCAATCATTGGTTCTCTTTACTATTAAATTATGATAAAACAATGATGCTTATATGATGTAACACGAATTATTTCATAAAGAAAAAACAAACAAACAAGTAGATAATGGTTAGTGTAGAAAAATATAAAACAAAACAATGAATAAACAAAAACATAAATATTAACAAACAATTTACATGAATGTTATGAACGATCCGAAGGGGTGGGGTCCCTCGTTAGGTGACTTTAAGAATCTTATATAGACACACTTTAACATTCAACTAGAGATGTATTGGGGAGGGGTATTGTAGGGAAGATTTTCCATCTACCATTTGTAGGCACGAGGTATTCCAATTTTTGGTTTCAACAATTTTTGGTTTCAACAAAGGTATATGTGTACATGTGTTAAGATTGCAAGTTAGAGAACAATCATCACATTGATTTGAAAAATATTCCCCTTCTAAACTAGTAATAAAGAATATATAAACAATATAAGAATGGAGAAATATTAATAAAAATTTGAAAAACTCAAATTAACTTAATACAAAATAAAACTCAATTTACATTTTTGTATATGCATATGTTTTGGAAAAAATCTAATCTAAAAAAATATTGTAAGACATTTTTTAGAAATGAAAAGAATATACATTAACAATATATAATGACAAATTGCAACAATATGCATTACCTCCCTCTGGATTTGAACTTGTGACTTCCGAGGAGGAAACACATGTTCTTAACCATTGGGACCAATCAAGGTGTACATATACTCTAGATCCATTTAACTCTGAATCTATGATAGGGATCAAATCTCTAGAGGTGCAAATCTTTAATCTTTTTTCAAGTTTTGCAGTTTAAAAAAGGTTTTCACCTCTACAAATTTGATCCCTCTCGGTGCTTTATAGATCCGGGGTTAAGATGGATCTATGATGGTATTATACCGGCGTAGATCCATCTTAAACCGGATATATAAAGCACCGAGAGGGATTCAATTTCTTAAAGTGTAATTTTTTTCATCATTTCATTTAATTGAGCCGACTTTATTTTTGTTATTGTTATACTTTTTTAATCAACACTATTTTAATTTTTTTTAATGTTTAATGTAAAATCTAAAATCATATTAATGTGACAACATCTCCGCCGTATTGGACTGTAAAACATCTAGCTACTCTGTGTGCAATAATAACAACAACAATAATAATAATAATTTAATTTTAAAATCACGACTAAACCAAACATCAAATTGATGTATAAGACCCCTTGTTATAATAATCAAAATATGAAATTACATTTTTTAATTTATACTTATAAATAACAAATTAAAATTGAAATTATTTTATTTCCCATAAATTAATATTTTTCTATATAAAATATMRACTTAAGTTTTAGTGTTCAAAAGAATCCAACCTTCACATAGTCAAGAAGGTGAGGTAGGTTTTTTACAATGAGATGCAACATATTAAATATATTTTAAATAAGTGATATGAGCTCATAAACCYAAGGTTRTCGTTATCGATAATATTGGATTATCACTTGTGTCAAACTTTTTTAGAAAATAAACCAATCTCATTTAGTGGTAGTTTTAAGATTTTTATTTATGACTTTCATTTATTTCTTCTATGGAGTAAATCAATATATATATATATATATATATATATATATATATATATATATATAATTTGTTAATATTTTAATAGTTGGTTTAGAAATCACAATCTATGAGTATTTAGATCATCAAAATCATTTGAGGATGGTACTGGATTTGAGTCGTAYTAATMTTTAACACAAATGCAGATGGACCTCTATGTCCRTACTTTGCCCCAGCCAATGGCAACCTTCTTGAATAGAGCACGCAAAACTCCCTTGGCTTCAGGCTTTATTTATATAAAAAATAACTAGAGAAGATTCAGTCACTATCAGTGCTCTAAGTGCTTCTTCCCTTTCGTGCATCGGGTATGGTCTTTTTAATTCAGAATACTTTATAAACACTACTACCTTGCTAACACTCCCTTTCTGATGCAACTTCTTACCCTCGTTCATCAAGGGCTATGTGTATTTTGGTTTTCTCTTCCCTACTAAACACACTATAAAAGTATTAAAATTGAATTATCTAACAAAAGAAAACTACACTTTAACCAATTAAACTATAAAATTTTATATAAATATTTTGATTTAGTTATCACTTTAAATATTAGTTTTAAAAATAACTTTTTTTAATCAACTAAATATTAATCAAATCTTTATGAAAAATGTCATTACTCTCAATACGTGATCTTTATGATTTTATTTTTTTGTTTCTAGTAAAAATGCATAAGGTTACATGACCACGTCAGTATACATGCATTAATTTACTCGTTATTAAATTAATGTCTATGTATTACTTCTACTAATTAGTATGAGCAGGAAACATATTTATCGATTATTTTTATGCCTCTATTTTATTAATTAAGTACTGGATCTTGTTATATTAAATGTATTGGCTTATAGAGTCTTTTGGAGTGCCAGCTGTCCCGCCTAAAATGGAAACTGGGACGACTGACTATCCCATGCTACTTGTTTTCTCACAAAAAGAACCAGGCTGCCATCTGTCCTGCCCGAAGGAAACTAGGACGTATGGCCGCCATTAGTGTCAAACTGTTCCATAGCTTACTACTGACATCATAACAATAGTCTAACTGAGCTAGAGCTCTAGTTCGAAACTAAAGAAAATTTCTAACTATGAACATTCACAGAACCAGTTACCCGGTGTCCTCATCGACTTCGTCATTCTTTCCCTATCTGGCTGGAAGCGCGAAGGGTTGTGCGCACGTAGGGCATTGTCGGCTTGGAGGTGTGTTGGAGTATGCAACATACATCATGTCGAGGCCTTGTCTGACTTGGAGGGCCCTGTAGATTTGATCGTCCACCATGCTGCGCGTTTCAAAGATCAGTTCCAGGTGCTCCGGGTGGAGGAGTGGAGGTTGGTCCTGCCATTCTCACTGAACAAAGGAGAGGGGAATTGGCTTCTGTACGCTGCTACCCTCCTTTTCTTCCTTTGCTTTGCCGCCTTGCTGTCCTTGCTGCTCGTCTTGTTGAGCCGCTTCCTCTGAAAATTCATCGCTTGTTGTATTGCCTTTTCTTTTGTGCTACCCAGGAATTCTTCCTTGACATAGCAAGTTGTGTGTTCCCATGCTGGGTCGCCTTCCTTGTGACTGTGCGTCATTCCTAGATCTTGAGGCTTGGCTTCGTCCATGAAACAGGTGGGGGGATCCCAATTATCCGGAACAGTGAAGATGAAATGTGTTGGAGGAACCTGGATGGGTTCATTCGGAACAATCTCCTCCACATAAGCCGTGGGAGGCGTCCAAGGCTTCCTGGTTCTCCGAGTGCGCGCCACAACCAACGCTCTTTCAAACTTTTTATGCCTCTTTCTGCGGGAATCAAATGCATACCACGCAGTGCCTCTGCGAGTCCGTCCTCTTACTCTCGGCATGTAGAGGAGCATAGCTATAACCAAAATGCCAAATGGGTAAGTGTCTCAACACCAACGCTCCGAAGGTTCAACCTTCGGTCGCTCAGCTTCCCAATGCATTGCATAACCATCAGAGCGACTGATAAGGATGAAGGTGACTGTGACAGCCTTGGCCATTAAGGTTATGCCCTTAGTGCACTGGTCCTTCGTCCTCTTCACTTGCGTGAGAGGCCTCGTCCTCTGGTTTTGGTTGCTCGGGCTCGATCCCATCTTAATGATGAGGAGATGGGAGCTGGTGGCCAGTATTTATGGCCCTGCCCAACTCGTCCCTGCGTGTCCTCCCTGTTCTACATGGCACCCCATCCGGGGATTGGAGATCCTTGTTGGCAAGAGCATGACACAGATATGAGATATCTGAGTTTGCGTCTCTTTTCACATGAGAGGGTATAATGCTACAGTTAGTTTTAAGGAGGGCTCCAAATTCCTCTAGCAGCGCTGAGAGTCGCCAGCTGGGTGAGATTTTCAGCGGGTTTTCCCCATGGAGGATCTTGGTGATTAACTGGATGACAATTTGTGAATCCCCCTCCAGGATTAGCTTGTGACAATGTTTAGCAATTGCTTCTTGGAGACCTTGCAAGAGGCCTGTTAGCTCTGCCGCATTTTTTGTGGTTTCCCCCAAGTATCCTGCTACTAGACATAGGATCTCTCCATTGGAGTTTCTGAGTGTGGCCCCATATCCCGCCGGTCCCGAGTTCCCTTTAGAGGCTCCATCGAAGTTGATCTTTATGAAATCTATTGGAGGAGGGGACCAGGTGGTTGGGCTGCTTTGCTGATGCTTAGGTGCATTTATCGCCATTTTATTAGTCAGGATAGGTTGCCAGCTTTGGAGTATGAATTGCTCCTCCGGGTTGCAATTTAAGTCCTCTGGTTTCCAGGGTTTGCTTCTAATTGTTTCCTTGATGAGAATGACAATTTTATCCCAAGTTAGGCTTGGTGTGGAAGCTTTGGAGTGAAAGATTCTTTTGTTTCTTTCTTTCCAAATTTTCCAAAGAATGAATCCTGGGAGGAGTTGCCAAATGTATGCCAGCGGAGGATTGTTGTAGGTGATCGAGTCCCAGTTTTCAAGCGTATCGCTAATGCTACTCCTGTCTCGATTGGATCAACACATTGTTTGAGCTCCTTGATCCCAAATCCACTGACTGAAGGGACACCTGTTGAATAAATGTTCCTTGGTTTCCTCGTGTTGATGACATAAGACGCATATTGAGGGTTCGATGAAGCTTCTTTTCTTGAGGTTGTCCCAGGTTAGGCAACGAAAAGGGAGTAGCAGAAGGTCTAGAACATCTTCCGGTGGTGAAGGAGTTTGCGGACGTATTCCCAGAGGAGTTGCCTGGGTTGCCGCCAGAAAGAGAATTGGAGTTTACTATAGACCTGAAACCGGGAACTGAACCAATAGCGAGGACGCCTTATCAGATGTCGACCCCGGAGTTGCAAGAGTTAAAAATGCAACTGAAGGAGTTGTTGGACCTGGGACTGATACGTCCTAGTGTGTCACTATGGGGTGCACCCGTTATTTTCATTCGGAAGAAGGACGGATCGTGGAGGCTTTGCATTGACTATCGTCAACTGAACAAGGCTACGATCAAGAATCAATACCCCTTACCAAGAATTGACGATATGTTTGATCAAATGAAGGGTGCGACGGTGTTCTCTAAGATCGATTTGCGATCAGGGTATCGCCAGTTACAGATCAAGGAGGATGACGTCCCTAAGACCGCTTTTAAGACGAGATTTGGACATTATGAGTTGACTGTTTTACCTTTTGGACTGACAAACGCCCCTGGGGTATTCATGAGTTTGATGAATGGGGTGTTCCGCGAGTACTTGGACAAGTTCGTCCAAGTATTCATTGACGATATTTTGATCTACTCTTGGACGACGGAGGAGCATGACGAGCACTTGCGCTTGGTACTATAGTGTTTGCGAGAGCACAAATTATATGGGAAGCTGTCCAAATGCTCTTTTTATCAATCGAGGATTCACTACCTAGGGCATGCCATCTCCGGCGAAGGTATCGCCGTGGATCCGACCAAGGTTGAGGCTATTATGGAATGGCCTACACCGACGAATGTCACAGAAGTGCGTAGTTTTATGGGTTTAGCAGGATACTATCGACGGTTTGTCAAGGAATTTTCGAAGATAGCAGGTCCGATCATGGAGTTGCAGAAGAAAAACAAGAAATTTGTGTGGACAGAGAAATGCGCGGAAGCATTTAGGAGGATTAAGGAGTTGTTGACAACAGCGCCAATACTAAAGGTCCCTGACATGGACGTAGACTTCTTGGTATGCACTGACGCATCCAAAGAAGGTTTAGGTGGAGTCTTGATGCAAGACGGACGAGTGATTGCTTACATTTCGAGGAAATTAAGAAGGCATGAGGAAAACTACGCGACGCATGATTTGGAGTTATTAGCCATAGTATATGCCTTAAAGGTATGGAGACACTACCTGGTTGGACGGAAATTTGAATTAAGGACTGATCATTGTGGATTACAACACATTTTTACGCAAAGCGACATGAACGCGACAACGACGTTGGTCGGAATTACTTAGCGAGTACGAATTCGAGATTACTTACATAAAGGGAACAATAAACCGAGTGGCAGATGCTTTGAGTCAGAGGCCATGCATATTTTCGGTGTTGCCTCTTCAGATGAATCTACGTGAGAAGATTCTCGCTTTACAGCNTGACGATGACTGGTACAAAGAAGTCGAAGATTTTATCGGACAAAACACTATGATGGTACCACGATATGAGGGATTTACCTTTGACAGCGATGGTTTATTGAGATTTAGAGGTCAGATTTACGTACTGCTGAACGACGAATTGAGGATGTTGATCCTGAGCGAGGCTCATAGAGCAGTTTACATGGCTCACCCGGGAGTTACGAAGATGAGGGCAGACCTTAAGCCCTTGTTCTTCTGGAAAGGAATGAAGGCCGACATAGTAAAGTTTGTGGCTATATGTCTCGAGTGTCAGCAGGTAAAGGCTGAACATAGACACCGGCAGGATTACTACAACCACATGCCATTCCGGAATCGAAATGGGAAGTCATTTCGATGGATTTTATTGTTGGATTGCCACTGACGGCAAGGAGACACGACTCGATTTTTGTAGTAGTTGACACTCTGACAAAGAGTACTCACTTTATTCCGGTGCGTATGACGTATCAGGCACCTGACATAGCGAGAGTTTTCATCAGTGAGATTGTGAGGCTGCATGGCGTGCCTAAGAAGATTATATCCGATCGGGGATTGGTGTTTATTGGACGATTTTGGACAAGTTTCCAGGAGGCCTTGGGAACTCAACTAAACTTTAGTACTGCGTATCACCCAGAGACTGACGGACAAACAGAACGAACGAACCAAACCTTGGAAGACATGTTGCGCATGTACGTGATGGACCAACA
>ML779604.1:972766-1041900 GCA_009831015.1 Picea engelmannii | reverse complement strand
GGGAGGTCAGTCGTATTTAGCAGTCAGTTTTACTTTGTCGTGTGATCATCATTTATGCATGTGGTTACGTGTCGTGCGTCCTGGTCATCTTCTTATGTTCATCCTGGTTGCGTCATATTCGTCGTCGGGTGGCGACGCAGAGTCGAATGGGTTGTTGTTGTTTCCTTGTATGCACACACACACTTTTAAAAACAGAAAAAAAAAAAAATTTGCACCTATTATTGGAGTGGTTGTCGTAACGAGGCAGTTTGTTACATATGGTATCAGAGCGGGTTCGACCCGCGACTTGGGATTCGCTACAGCTTCCGCTGACATGATTATGTTTGATTATTCTGTTGCTGATCGAGTTGATTTTGTGTGTGCAGGTAATCATGGTTAGAGGATGCCGCGGAGGCAGACGACGGGGTGCTAGGGGAGGAGGCGCGACGCCTCCAACAACATCCACACCTGAGGGGTCTAACCCCCAGGGAGGCGAGTAGGTCCTTGGACAGGAGAAGATCGCAGTTGCCAATGTTGTGGGGATGATGAGATCCTTCCAGTGCATGTCTGAGGTGTTGATCAGCAGATTGGACAGAGATGAGGCCAGGGCGCCGACACCTGCTGAGGTTCCGCCGCACGCACCGACCGTTACTGGTAGCATTCACCGTGAACTCGAGAAGGTGAAATTTCCCAAGTTCTTTGGTGCCTCGGATGGCGCAGCTGCCGAGGCATGGTTGGATAATATGGCGATGTGCTTCACACTTAGCGATTATACCTCCAACATGAAGGTCCGCATGGCGGTCTTTCAACTAAAGGGGAGCGCTCTTCTATGGTGGAAGACGCTCCTACCACAGCTGAACATGGCCGTCGAAGACGTGTCATGGGAACTGTTCGAGGAACAGTTCCGAGAGAGGTATCTTTCAGAGGAATTCATTGAGCGTCAACTCAATGAGTTCAACGCATTACGACAGGGAGGTCGTACAATGCCCGAGTACGAGGCATGTTTTATGGAGCTACTCCGGTATGCTCCGCATCTGAACACTGAGAAACTCAAGGTCAACCGGTTCGTGTTTGGCCTTAACGACAGCCTGCGTGCAAAGGTTAGGATTTTGATGCCTCAAACCTTGCATGATGCTGTCCAAAAGGCCCTCATAGCAGAGGAGGAGCTCATCAGCGGGGGTCAGGCCAGGACTCCATCGAGACTAGCTGGGCAGGGTTCCACTGGTACACCGCAGCATCAGACACCGGCGAGACATACGCCGGGATATCGTGGCTTCCAGAGGGGATCCACGTTCACTACACCTCGATGACCACCACCTCAGCAGCAGACACCTTACCGAGGACCACAGCAGCAACAACAGTGTCGCCTGTAGAAGTAGCAGTTTAGGCCTATTCAGCAGAACAGACCAGGTTTCCAGGCCAGTGGGCCGTCATCTTCTACTTCAGGTACCAGGACTACTGGGCCGAAGAAGGGGTGTTGGACGTGTGGGGAGCCACACTACCAACGCGACTGTCCTGTGGAGAGGACCAGGGCATCCGGATCAGCCGAACCTACTACAATGGGAGATATGGGCAAGGCCCATCGGATTCATGCAGCGGTGAATAACCGCCAGGCAGAGCACCAGTCGACTGTGCTCGAGACGATAGGTACTGTCGCTGACCAGACCCTTAGTATTTTAATAGACCCAGGAGCTACTGAGAGTTTTATTTCTGGTGCAGCTAAAAAGGATTAAGGTCAAGGCAGTTGAACAGGACGAGTTTAGCTTCGTGGAGATGGCTTCAGGATCCAAATAGAAGGTCGGAGGAAAGGTTATGGGTTGTGCCCTTAACCTGGGAGAGTTTGTCACGAGGGTTAACTTGTACATCATGAACTTAGGATCTTATGACATCGTGATCGGCATGGATTGGTTGGAATCGCATGAGGCGATACTCAACTATAAGACGAAACGATTGAGCTTAGTCGATGATGAAGGACAGAGACGTGTGATAGTAGGACGGAACCAGGGAGTATCCCAACCCTCCCACACTTTTTGGTGTACAAAGCTTGTCCCATCCTACCAGTGCCCACTTCTTGTTTGGTTGGTGTCCGTGCCAAAGGAAGTTTCGTTGGAGGTTCCTTATTGCTCTGATGACCTGCTTGGGGGTTGCTAAGGCTGTGAATAGATAGGTAGGCAGGGTTTGTAGGACATATTTGAGCAGGATCAGCCTGACTGCAATGTTGAGGGGCCTGAACGTCCATTTGTTCAGCCTGTTGGAGAAGGAAAGAAGAAGGTTGTCCCAGAAAATGGATCTTGTCGCTGCGCCAGTTAGAGGAATTCCTATATAGTTGGACATAAGGTAGCTCTTGGGTATTCTTAGGAGTCTAGAGATATGAGTTTGGATCGCTGCCGGAGTGTTGAAGAAGTAGAGTTTGGATTTGTCTAGGTTGAGAGTCATGCCTGATGCCTCTGTAAAGTCAAAGAGGATGGAGTTAAGCTTGTTTGCCTCTCTTGCGGTTGGGGTGTTCATGAGGAGGGTGTCATGAAAAAATTGACTATGTGAGGGTGCCGGTTGAATATTGTGCAGAGGCAAGCCTTTGAGAGATCCTTCCAGGACCGCTGATTTGAGATAATGTCCCAGGCCTTTCGCCATGAGCACAAACAGAAAAGGCGATAGGGGGTCGCCTTGTCTGATACCTATGGAAGGTGAGAAAGGTTGGGACATGACCCCATTGACTAGTATGGAGAAGAAGGCTGAGGAGGTAAGGTTTAAAATCCAATTTACCCATTGTTGATCGAAGCCGAAGGATTCTAGAATGGAGCAGAGGTACTGCCAGCTGACTCTGTCAAAAGCTTTTGAAAGATCTAGTTTAATGAGCATACCTGGAGTTTTTGTCGACTTGAGAGAGTGGATGACCTCGTGAGCCATTATGATGCTGTCCATAATTTGTCTACATTCTATGTAATTGGCTTGTTTCTTGGATATGACAAAGGGAAGAATTGGCTTGAGACGACTTGCAACCACCTTTGTTATGATTTTGTATATACAATTGCAGAGAGCGATTGGTATGAATTGTTTGGGATTTGTAACCCTCTCCTCTTTCAGAATTAGGGTGAGAAAGGTAGTGTTGAGGGCAGGGAGGACTTGGCCTGAAGTTCTAGATTCCTCTACTACCTGCCAAACCTCTTCCCTAATTAGGTCCCAACAATGATGGAAGAAGTCAGTGGTAAATCCATCCGGGCCTGGGGCCTTCCCTTAGGGCATATCATTTATTGCTTGGTCCACTTCTGCTTGGGTGATAGGTCGCATCAGGGTTGCGTTCTGTTCAGGAGTCACCTGAGAGGGTATGTGACTGGTTACTCATCTAATTGCTGCAGTTCTATCCTCCCTGGTTTCCATTAGTAGGTCTCAATAGTAGTTGTTAAGCTCTTCTTCTATTTGGGTATGTTCTCTTATTGGATTACCTTGGCCATCCTTTAAATGAGTAATTCTGTTAATGTGTCAGCGATGCACCATGGCTCTGTGGAAGAACTTTGTGTTATTTCCCCCCTCCTTGAGCCATTGTACCCTGGATTTCCGTCTCCACAGAATTTCCTCCTGCTTTCTCCTTTCCTCTAGTTGCGCTTGAAGCTTCTCCTCCTCTTTCATTAGATCAACAGTTCGGGTTCCTGAAATGAAAGTTTTTTGTATCTCTGCTAGTTTGTTCTCTATGTCCTGCATGCTTTGGAATATATTTCCAAAGGCGTGTTTGTTCCGGTGCTTCAACGACTTCTTGAAGTTTTTGAGGCACTGCTGGAATTTGTACATGCATGTACCATGATCTATTTCTGTCTGAGCCCACCAGGATTTTACAAGATGATGAAAGTCAGGGTGTGAGAGCCAAAATTTCTCGAACCGAAAGGGTTTGTATTTGGGCATTGCTCCTATTTCTAGGTAGAAGGCAACTGGCCAGTGGTCCGACCTGGATTTTGGGAGAATAAGAATTTCCATACATGGGGCTACTTCAATTAGTTCTTTAGCCACAAGGAATCGATCTAGACGGCAGGCAACGTGTTGGTGTCCTGACCTACGGTTGGACCAGGTGAAGGTGCCATTGCTATTTTCAATGTCTACTAGCTTTAGTTGATCAATAAGGGTTTTGAACTTACCACTGTCCTGCTCAAGCCTTTTTCTCCCTCCTGTTTTTTCTTCCAGTGACATGATCATATTGAAGTCACCGCCTAAGATCCAGTTGGGCATGGTCAACATTGTTTTGATGTGGGTTAGCTGCTTCAAGAGTTTATCTTTTTCCTGCTAGCTTTGGGGTCCATAGATGTTTGTGATAGCCCCCTCCTGGGTCGAACATGTGACCTCGAAGTGGGCCGTTATTGTGCCTATTGTGGAAAAAGGTTTGCTTAGAGTGATGTTGCATGGGTTCCATAGTATGGCCAGACCCCTTGAAGCCCCTGTGGAATCTGTAAGAACAAAATTACATCCCCTCCAAATGTGCTGGAAGATGGTTTCAGCTTATGCCCCAACACATTTCGTTTCTTGTAGCATTAGGATATCTGGGTTTTTTGCTTTGATGTAGTCTCGAAGGATCTTTTGTTTGGATCGACCATTGAGTCCTCTAATGTTCCAGGTGATGATCTTCATCATAATGAGGGGGGTGTTGGGTGGATGTATCTCTTCGAGAGCTTTTGAATCTTCCCTGAGTTGAGCATAAGATTGCCCGCCTCCTTGATGAGTTGATGTGCTGATCTCTGTCCCCTTCTTTTGTTCTCTTTCGGTATCCTCTTTGAGTTTGAGCTTGGATCTGTGACTATACCTAGGCGTGTTGTGGATCTTGCAGAGGAATTGAGAAAAACCTTATGTACCTTTCGGAGTTTCTCTCCAGGAAGGGAATGCAGATCCTTTTGATTGAGAGTTTCTTCAAGTTTTTCTAGGTCAATGCCTGCAAGATCTCAATCGTCCAGTTGCATTAAGGTGTCTCCATCTACGCCTCCCCTCTCTTCTGGGTTTATTTCATGATTTGGGCCGGAGGAGGAAGGGGTTTGGTTCTTTCCTTTACCATGTTGCTGCTCTTTGTGTGGATCTTGGATTTCTTCGTCTTCCAGTAGCTGATTCAGAATCTCATAGGAGTTTTTGGTTGATATCTTGGGTTTGGGGTCTGGATTCTTCTTTCTTGGAGGGTTTTTTTTCCTGCCTGTGAAAGTGGTGAAGCCATCTTTCTATGTGATATCACTGACTTTGGTAGCTTGGGTATTCAATGGGTAGTCTCTGAAGAGGTGGTCGTGTTCATGGCATTTCCTGCAGCGGAAAGGGATATGTTCGTAGTCCAACGCTTATTTCTAGTTCTCATCCTGATATTCTAGAGTTACCGATCCCGGTAGAGCCTTAGAGATATTTGTGTATACACAAATTCGGGCATACGAAGTGTATTTCCTTTGCTTTGTTTCTTTTGATGTTTTGACGTAGTGACCAACTCTGTTCCCTATACCCATAAGAATTTCCTCCAGCCAGAACTCTTGCAACAAACAGTATAATCGGATCCAGACTGGAGCTATTGTGAAGTCCTCTTTGTCTGGGCTGAATCGATCCGTCCAGATGCGCAAGAATAACCCTGCCGAGTTGTAGAAGTATGGCCTACTCTCAAAGATTCGGTCCCTGTCTTCTGGGTTGTACAAAATGATTGTGAAAAAACCCTTAGAGCTGAGTTGAACCTCGTAGTCTCTTTTAGGGTTCCAACAATGTTTTATCCACCAGTTTACGTCACGTTCGGACAACCACAGTCCTAGAAACTTACCGATGAGGGCATGCTCTCTCATGAACTACGTGTGTTCACCCACTCTCATTGAACTTATGAGATATCTCGGTGGTTTGTCCGTTTGTGGGATGCATTTGCCAGGCTCCCACCCATGAGGTGCTTTTGGATGGGATGTGTTGTCTTCCGCATCCATTTCCTTCCTGAGTCCTTGTTCTCTGGCAAGGAGTTGATCGCACAACTGCAGTGGCGGCTCGAATGATGGGCGTTTTTCTCTTATTCCCGATCTATCGTTGGTCATAACATTTTTGTACGAGGGGGTTTCCCCCCCTCTTCCGGATTCATTCTAACGGATCAGACCCAGGGACAGTCTGTGCCAGATCGTAGCAGGTGGTTTATTGCACGACGACTCGTTCGTTCATGCAGCGAGGTGTGTTGAGAGGTAGTTTCAGAGCGCTAGGGTTTCATCCCCTCTCTCCAATAAGATTTCTTTAAGGTTGTATTGATTAGTATAAAATATATAAAAAAATGTTCAACAATAACTTAATATGTTTATTAAGTAAATAAGTAAATTTTGTGATAATTTTGTGATTTTTATATTAACTTAGATTCATGTTAAATTTGGATTTATCAAATATTAAAGAATTTAATATTTTAAGTTATAATTTTTTCTTGTTATTATTTTTTTATTATTGTTGTTTTTATGTATCAAGTATAAGAGGAATTTAATTTCTTAAGGTGTAATTTTTTTATTATTATTATTTTATTGTTGTTATTTTTAATTAAGTTATTTTATTTTATTTTTTATTATTGTTATTTTTTAATTACTCACTTTATTTTTATTAATTAAACCTACTTGATTTTTAATAATTAAACCAACCACCTAGAACTTTATCATATTAATGGCTCAATATCTCCCCATTCTAGATTTTGAAGCACTTCACTACTCTAACTACAACTAATCACCTATAATTTTTTTTTTTTTAATTCTACTTTAAAATATTAATAAAAATAATTCAAAATTAAATTTATAAGATAATAAGTAAGAAAAAAGTTTCATATATATACTCATTCTAAATCTCAATATTCTTATTATAAATCTTGATATGCTAGCTTTTACCTCTAGCATGTTGAGTGAGCACTCTACCATCTTAATTTTTCTCAATTATTATATATAGACATATTTATAAAATTCTAAATCTCATACAACTATAAATATACATGATACATTATAACTAAATGAGAATTTATCTACCATCTTAATTTTTCTTAATTATATATAAACATAGCCAACCACGTTTTCAACCCGATACATGATACAAATGGTATCAGAGCTAACCACGTTTTCAACCCGGGTATGATAACAGACTTCTCTCTCTGTTATATGTTTATTGGTATAATAATTAATCTTGAACGTTGTATCAAGAGTCTCGGGCCTTTGAAAGACAAGGTTTCCACTCTTGTTACTTTCTGAAAGCCGTATCAGAAATCTCGGGCCTTTGAAAGACAAGGTTTCCACTTCTGCGACTTTCCAAGTTCTAACTAGTTATTGCCTGAGAATTTGTAGGAGCTTATTCAACATTCTTTCACTCTGGTGCGAAGCAATAGAATTAAACGCCCTGCTTTTCTGAGCATTAATAGTTATTACTTTCACTATGGATAGATCTGTGTCTTTTCGAGATATTCAAAATACAAAAGAACTTAATACTTCTGGATCTTGCCATTCAGTTGAAGAGTCAACATTCTATCTCATGATTCATTACATGCCCACTATAGAATCATTAGATCCCCGACTCCAAGACATCTATAAAGAGATGAGACCACCAGGAACACTAAGATATGGTTTAGAATATATTGAACAATGTGACCAAGTCATCCCAGACTGTCGTTTTAACAATCCTTTGCCTCCATCCCTCCAAAGGTCTTCTATTGAAGAAATCCATAAATTCCATTCTATTATGATGGGATGTTCCAAGAATACCATTGAAGAAGCATGGATCAAGAAAATTCTAAATTGGGATCTTTTCACCCATACTGAATCTATTAAGTTCAACCTTTCTACTTCCGACCAAGAAAAAGCTTGTTTGTCACAAGAATGGCAAACATGCATTTCAGAAATAATCTCTGGATTTATTTTTATGAATGGAAAAGAAAATCCCAAAATCCTGTAGTCCAGATGATGGAAGGAGGAAAAGAAGGGTCTGCTTGCCATAATGGAAAAACATGGAAGGAAAAACTGTTGAATCCACAACAACCTTTCCGCCTTTTAAAGGCATCATTCTTGAAGACAGTAATAGACAGGTCAAAGCTATACCCCTAATGTTAGCTGATGAAGCCACCAACTCTCGGGTGTAGAAAAATGAGTCCAGTCCATATCAGAACAAGTAAATTGGACTAATATTTCTCTTAGAGGTATGGCCACACATACATTTGTGACCAATGATTATGCTAGAAAAGGGAATATTAGAGACCTGCAAGTCTCTACAAATACAATAGCCCAATCAGTAAACCAGATAAATGACAGAGTTGCAGACATCTATGACCATGTTGGAAAAACACAAAACATAGTGATACAAAAAACTAAGGATTCTGCAAAAAATCATGAATAACTAATGGAAGGACTAGGAGAAGCCTTCTTAGTCATCGGGAAAACTTTGTTAGAGATCAAGAAAAAAGACACTACTCCTGACAAACCAATTCCCCAATATTTTATTCTCCATCACTCTCTTATTTCTATTATTTCCCCTGTATATGAGCCTGAAGAAAAGTCTAGGGAAAATAAATTCCCAATCCATTTTCCAAAAGAAGAACCAAATTCTTCTTCTTCTTCCACAAACCCCAATCTATCTCTAGTTTCTGTCTAAAGAGCATCATATGAAAATATCCCACACCATATGAATAGGCCGCATGCACCTGATCTTCTAGGAAAAGGAAAGATGCCTGAATCCCAATCATTTGCAGAAGATTGGTTCCCTGAATGGAACATAGATGGTCTGTCAGTAGGGCAAGTCCAACAACTATTGGACATAATGTATTTCTCCTATAAAATCATGTGTATGAAAGGAAAAAGTGAGACAAAAGCATGCAAATCTTTGATCCAGTGCTTCACAGGGACGTTAAAAAAATGGTGGGAAGTCATCTCCTCACCTATTATGATAACAAAAATGGAAGCAGAGGTACTAAGAGATGAACAAGGAGATGTTGTCTATCATCTCAATGGAACTCCTCAGAACAATATGATAGGATCCCTCACCACACTAATTCTGGAACATTGGTGTGGTACTGAAGAAGAATTGGCTGACAAGCACGAAATGATATTAATGAATATCAAATGCAGAAAAATGTCAGAATATGAGGAATTCCACAAAGAATGGACTCAAAGAATATTTGAGGTAAAAGACAGTCATAATCTTTTATGGAAACAAGTATACCTTGCAACAATCCCTAGCAAGTTTGTAGAATATCTCAAAATGCAAGAGGTTTTCAAATTACCTTATGAGATGTATACTTGGGGAGAAATTTATTCTCTTATCACTAAAGCCCTAATTGGACTATGCATAAATATGAAAGTTCATAAGTCTATCCAAAAATTGTCCCACCTACCTGATAGAAAATCTATTTGTGAGAAATATGGCCTATACCTCACAGATCCCACCAGAAGAAAGAAAGAAAAATTTAGGGCGTTCAAAGAACAAAAACCTCCAAACCAAGGAAGATATAGACAAAAAACTCACTATTATGAGCCTGAGGACATTAAGCTGAAACACATTCCAGCCAAGCAAGGCAACAAGTTCAATGTTGGCTTTGCAAAAAATCTGGACACATAGAAAGTTCTTGTCCAGAAGGGAAAAATTCGAGAATATCCAAAGGGAAAATCTCGGAACAAAGGGCCAAAGAAGCACATCATAAGGCCAGTATAGAAACAACACAACAACTAGCACACAAGGTTCACTGCAACAGATGTGGAGCAAATGACCACTTAACAAATCAATGCCCACATCATCCTTTCTTCAAAAGAGAAGAAGTCCATCTACTTCATGAAGGATGTTGTTCTGAATCCATAGAGACTTCAGACTTTGAATTTAGCTCAGGTGATGAAGAAATTCTTCTAAATCATCAGTGTAAGTGTAATAATCCGATTTTTTTGTTCTTGCGAAGATTCTTCTGAATTGGATTTTGTATCCATCCCTTGAAAGCACAAAGAAAAAATAAAGATATGCATGTACCATAGCACTGGAGATCAAGATGCCCAAATGCTAGCTCAAATAAAAGCCTTTCCAGAAGGGGATATGAAAAACTCTTTACTTGAATCCTTTTTGAAAACTATGACAACAGGATAGAAGCAAAGCAATCCAGAATCTTCCCACAAAGAAGGGATTAAGTCGTTATTTCTAGAGGCTTCATTTGAAATAAATACTAGGTCTTTCATTAAGCACAACAAGGAAACCAAGTTGCAGCATCCTTCACTCACATACTTGGCAAAAGAGGTATTTTATCTAAATAAGGAAGTTGTTGACCTCAAGCTAAAGATGAAGCAATATGAAGAGGTTTCTGAAGATTCATATAAAGTTGATTCACGGGCAAGGCAAGAAATAAAATCCTTAAAAGACCAGGTGGAATCTCTTCCTCCACCACTAGAAGATGTACTAATTGAACCAGAAAGACATCCCCATGACTCAACCCATTTGCAAGGACTAAATGCTATGAAAATCTTGCCTATCCAATTTCAAAAGTATCATGTCAAGATAAATCTAGAGATAAACACATAAATGTTTTATTTAAATGCTTTGCTTGATACTGGATCAGATATGAATCTCCTCAACAAAAAATTGATCCCTTGTAAATATTGGCTCCTTAGCAATTATTCTGCCATTGGACTAGGGAATGTTTCTACAGATTTTGATTTTGAACTTCCCAAAGGTGTTTTATGGTTTGACCAGTATGCTTTAGGAATGAAGTTTCTCTTGGCAGATCTGCCTATAGACTGTATTTTGGGAACTCCTTTTCTTGCTGCTATTGAACCTCATGGATCCGCCAGGACAGCTCAAGGCCACCCAGCCTATTCCATCATGATTCCAAGCATAACAAGAGGCTATCCACCTATTAAAAATATACTTGCCTTCATTTCAAATCCGTAGTCAAATATTGTGTTTTGTTCAAGCCAACCTAAGAGTCTGGTCATTATCAATACATGGGATGATCTAAACAACATGCCAGTGACAAAACAGGTTGATGACAATCTTGACTGGGAAACTTATTCTCAAAACTGGGCTCCTCATTGGGAGTTAAGATGGTCTGAAGGAATTGAATTCGGTCAGCCTAGATTCTCTTCTAACACAAGCATTCATGTAATACCTCCTCAACGTCTTATAGGCAGAATGCATCGATCTTCTACTCTTGCTGCTCGAGAAAAACTAATAAAAATGGGAGATATCACCAGACTAAGATCTACATTCAGAAGGTGGTTCTGTCAAAATTCTCAACAATGGCGAGAGACTCCAGATCATTCTTATTTTATGATAAATTGAATGAGAGCATTGCAGTCTTGGCCCCAACAAGATCCTTCTCAACTTTTTCATCAAATAAATTACCATCAGTATCAAGTCATGTGGGATCATATATGCTTATGGAGTGACATGTATAAATATTATTATTGCATGAAAGTTTTCTAGTCACTTCAGATCACATACCAACCCTGAACCAGCCTGGCTTGAGACTTGGTGGAAAAAATTTGGTTTAAACCCAAGTGCAATACATCCATATGTATTGAATGTTGAACAAATGTTTCATCATTTAAATCTTTCAGATAATGTTCACCGGCTTAATCAATTATCAAGCATTGGGTATATGACAAACTTCATAAATGAAAAGAATCCTTGGGTTATTCGAACAAAGTATGTTCTCCAACAAGAAGAAGACAACAACGAAGATCCAATGATGTACAGGGAGGTCTATACTCAGCACTGGGACACATATCGTTTCAATCACTTTCATGATCAACCGGTGGAATAAAATGGTGGAACCCATCCACTTTCATGTCTTACTGGCTGACAATGGTGTCGGTCGGTTTTCGTGGATTTCCGTCATAAATCTCCACTTTGTAATGTTTGAAATAAGAGTATCTTAGAAACCTAGAGCACTTATCTAGGTTTTGGCATGGTTTGACCCGCATTTCTAAGATTCCTTAATATGTGGAAAGTAGATTTGAAATTTGGTTGGAAGGTTCTTGCATGTTCTCTCTGCCAAATATTAAAAGTAGATTTGATTCTAAGAAAATAGTAAAGTGTCTTGTCTAGTCTTTTCATGAGAATGATTCTCTTCTCATAAAATTTGTATATAAGGAGGTGAGAGGTTCATTTGAAGGGAGTCAGTTTTTGGAGTCTATTTGAGTTTGTAAGTCCAAGTCTTCTAAGCTCCCTCTCTTCGAGCTTTGGGTCTTTCTGATAGGTTGCTTTAATAAGCCTGCGTGATTCTGGCTCGGCCAACACGAACCTAAAGTGGCAGAAGAATTTAGTTTCAGTCTATGTATCTGTTTGTTGAGAGAAAGAGAAATTTGTGCTCAAAGTCTGTATATCTATGCCATTCTAGCTCTTTTAATATAAATCAGCTTCCGCATATTATCTCTGAAAATTGTCTATTATCTTGTCTCTGTATTATGCTCTATCTGTTTGCCTACTATTGCGATTGTCTGGAGTTCACTAGAAGGTTATGCGAAAGTTCACTAGAAAGATTTGCAAAAGTTCACCGAGGGGATTACTGGAAGTTCGCTTAGGTCCTGAATAGCGTCTGTAGTAAGTCCCACTAGGCAAGTGGCCGCTAAGGTCAATTTTGGGCATTGGGTTGTTCGAAGGTTCATGCTGGGATCTTTCTTGGGTTCACATAAGAGGTTTTTTGGGTTCACATAGGTGATTTTTTGGGTTCATGCTGAGATCGCAAAAGGAAGCAGACGACAAAGGCATGTGACAAAGACAAGTTTTATTCAAGCTTCATTCTCCGTCGGAGGAAGCCTCTGAGTTACAAATGGATACATTATAACTAAATGAGAATTTATTGCTCATAGATACTAAATGTTTTCTTTAATATATAAATAATAGTTAATTATTTTACATAATTCTTAAATATCATGTAAACCATTAAAATAAATTAAAAAGAAGGCGGGCTCGACTCTGCAACTAGGCGAGAATTTTGAATTAGCGAGGATGGACTAGATCTACCGATGGCGGAGGCGTGGACGGTTGTGAACAACTCGACACTACTACCAGACTGGAGGAAACTTGGTACCATTGTGATTAGGGAGCTTGAAATGGACCTTCGTTGGGATCCAAAAGTTTATGGTTCCGGTTAAGACTCTGAGTTTAGTCAACTATCTGGCTAACATTTTTGGAGTTTCCCTTACTACCCCCTACTATCGACTTTCATACTTTGTTTTTTAGTGGTTTTATTGGGATTTATTACTCTGCTGGCCAACATTTCTTTGGGTCCTGGGCCCAAATCACTGTAATAAATTTCCTTTCTAGGTAACTGAACCCGGGTTCTTACTCCGTGATCTCTGTCGTCAGTGCTTTATAGGTTGTGGCCATATGTTGTCCCTTAACGGTGCTGACATAGAGGGGAACGCCATGTCACTTATGAGTGCTGATGACGAGGTAGCTTGGAATCATGGGGGTCTTTTCAAAAAGGATGATTCCTTGGGAGGGGCACCATGCTCATTACTCTCCTGTGCACTTGATTCGACTTCTGCTCTAGCTAATGCTGTCACCCATCTTTTGGATCCTTCGTCTAGTCTTTACGCTGCTCCCCCTATATCTACGGGCCTTTCGCATCCTATGAAAGGGTCGAAGTGTGTTCACGAAGCTATTTTGGGCGATAGTGTTGTCACTGGTTAGTCTAAGGAAACCCCACAAACAACCACACCCGACTGGTGTTCATAGGAAGTTGTGGAAAGCAAATAGGAAGGTTAGGTGCATGGTATTGGGTTCGGACGTGGGCCTGGAAGAGACCTATAGGATGACCCTCTGTGGTTTGGTAGGCAGAATCTCCTACAATTATTTGAGTAAGGGATTTGTCGCGGCTTGGATAGAAAAAAACTAGGCTCTTATACTGGGTTATGAGCCTAAAGTCCTGTATCTTACTAAAGGATGGTTGGGTTTTATTTGTAAAACCCTGGAGGATGCAACCTTGTTGTTGAACTCTCTGTGGGTTTTTGGGGGTAGTAGTTTGATGTTGAAATGCTGGCGGGTTGCATTTGATCCAGTGACTGGACATTTTCAATACCGCCACTTGTGGGTTATTCTGCTGGGGTTACCTTTACATCTATGGAATGAAGGAGCTATTTGGGCTATTGGTGATGCGATGGGTAAGTTTATTGAACTGGATAACCAGACACTGGTTACTCCTTCTAGAAAGGTGGGAATAATTTTAGTGGAATTGGATATCCACTGTGGGCTGTCGGAGGTCCTAGATATTGAATGGCGCATGCATCGGTATATACAGAAGTTGGGCTATCTTGGTATACCCTTTCGTTGCAATTTGTGTCGTATAGCTGACCATCTTCGTTGAGATTGTACGGTAAGGAGGCCGAAGAGTCATCGGAGGATACTACTTTAAAAATGGATCCTCCCAACTATGTTACATAAGTGGACTCTTTCGGGAGCGAGACTCTTCATTATGGTGCTAAGCATTGGAGCCAATCGGAGCCTTCTGCAACTCTTATTGGTAAGTTGAAAAGTCTATGTCCTTCCTTATTTTCTACTTTGTCTGTTTGGGAGAAGGAGGCTTTGGATAACTCTCGCTAGATTTTTTTATCCACTACCTTAAATAATGGGCTAAATGAGGGTGACATGGATCCTACTGATCCATTTTTGGTGGGTTCAGCGAGGCCGACTATCACTGATTCACCCCCAACCTTTCTTTCGGGGGTTCTTCCATCAATTCTAAACGAGTCTCCTAATCCTTCCCCTACTGAGATGCAACAAAGTTTATCACCTCAATTGTTTAATACCTAGACTCAGACACCTAACTCTTCCCCCTCGTCTCTGGAGCTGTTAGCTAATAATTTGGTGGAGTCTGGGTTTAAAGAATTTGAGGTGGACGAATCTACCCTTAGTGATGTACTAGACTCTTTGATTCCCTTCATTAAGGACTCAAACACATCTATAAAACTGCCAACTTACTTGGGTAAGTCTATCATTGATCCTACTACTGAAACCGGGGCTAATACTTCTCAGAAGCATACTGAGGGGGTTGGGAAGGAATTTGCCTGGTCCAGAGGCCTTGGCATCAGATAGTCTCCAGTTAAGACTTGAAGCATTCAAAAAAAATTGGTGGTTTTATCCTCACTCTGTTGACTCAGTTCCTTCCTCCACTGATAGTGGGACTCTTAGAGAAATGAAAGCCTTGTCGAGGGCTAAGTGATGTTGTTACTCTCCTTAAATGTAAGAGGGATTGGAGGCACCCTCACATAGGCCTCTATACGCAAACTACTAGATCAAACTCGCCCGGACATTGTCTTCCTTCAGAAAACCCTGATACATGAGCAAAAAGCTAGAGATTTCATGCACCTTCTTCGTCCTTCCTGGGTTTCCAGTGCTGTAAACTCTGTTGGTACTTCGGGAGGATTATTGGTCACTTGGGACCCAAATTTATATGATCTGGTTCCTTACCTCACTATTGGTGGTATTATTTTAACAGGTACGTGTATTATAAACAAGTGAGAAATATCATTGCTTAATATATATGGGTCGTGTTCGGACCAAAAACAATTCTGGCGTTTGGTGGCAGATAATGGTATTTTGTCAATTAACAATTTGATTATTGTTAGCGATCTGAATACAATTTTTTCTTCGGATGAGGTATGGGGAGGTTCCATTGTTCCCGGATTGATAGATGATTATTATAGAGATTTATTTCTCTCCAAAAATTTGATAGACATCAAACCGAAAAAACTGGTTCCTACTTGGCGGAATGGGCGTTCTGGTCATGAGGGCATTGCCAGGTGTTTGGACAAATGTCTTGTTTCTGAAGGTTTATTATCTGTGTTTGGCTTATTTAGATCCTGGGTTGAGTATCCATTTATCTCTGATCATGCCCCTGTCCTAGTTCAACTGGATATTCCTCCTATTTACAAGGCATATCCTTTCAAATTAAACTCCCATTGGTTGCATGATTTTGATTACATGGATTTAGTACATAAGATATGGAAGGATCCCATTTTCTTAACTGAAGGTGGCAGACATAACAAATTAGTGTGGAAATTAAATGTTTTAAAGTCTCATACTAAACTTTGGCAGTTATTGCCATGAACAAGGCCGAACTAGCGACTTTAGAATCAGATATAAAGGATACAATTGTGAGTTTGGTTGGGGATTCTACAAATCTGGGAGTGGAAAAACATCTCTAGCAGATGGAACTTGAAAGGAATAATATTTTATGTGGAGTTGAATAACATTGGAGACTTCGCAGTAGGGTGATTTGGTTAAAAAGAGTGGAAAATAATACAAATTTTTTCCACAACTTTGCAAGTCACAATAGGATTCAAAAACATGTATGGGAGATCAATGATGAAAATGGATATACAATTACAAACTAGGGAGAGATAAAGGAGAAAGAGATATACTATTTCAAAAAGTTTTACAAGGCTTCAATTATTCTGAACACTATCGAACAATTCAAGGTTACTGATCTTTTCCCCTGCATGGTAAATGATGACGAGTTTGGTCCGCTGTACAATCCAGTTACTTTGGAGGAACTAAAGGCCGTTTTATTTCATTTCAAAAAAGATAAGAGCTCAGGGCCTGATGGCTGGACAACTGAATTCTTCACCTTCTTCTTTTATTTAGTAGGGGAGGATCTCCTTGAGATGGTTGTGGATTCGAGACAGAAAGGATCTATTGTTGGGAGTCTAAAATCAACTTTTCTGACCCTTATATCGAAGGAAAATAAACCAGTTACCTTTGATGATTTTTGTTCGATATCATTGTGTAACCTATGTTACAAAGTGATATAAAAAATCATTGCAAATAAGATAAAACCAATCCTTTCTAGGTCACTCTCTACTGAACAATTGGGTTTTTTACAAGGACTGGGGATTCAAGATGCTATTGGCACATCACATGAGAGTCTACATAGCATAAAGAGAAAAAAAATTAAAGTCTCTAGTATTGAAATCGGATCTACGGAAGGCATATGATTGCATAGATTGGGATCATTTAAGGATGACCTTATTAAAGGTGGGATTTGGACTCCAGATGACAAATTGGATCATGAGTTGCGTTACTTCTTCTTCATATGTTGTATTACTCAATGGCAAGGTGATTTTTTTTTCCAGAAGTGGCAGAGGTTTGCGCCAAGGTTTCCCTTTATCACCATTACTTTTTATTCTAGTTATGGAAGGGCTCATTATTTTATTGAAAAATAACATTGGTGAAGGCAATTTATTAGGTATAAAAGTATCTAGAATGATCAAAATACTTCATTTACTGTTTGTGGATGATGTCCTAATTATGACAAAGGCAACAATAAAAGAATGGATGGAAATCGACAAAATTATCAAGTTATTCTGTAAAGCTTCGGGATTAATGGTAAATCAATCTAAAACTACTATACATTTTGAAGGCCTATCCAATGCTGAACTTGCACCATTTAAGGTGTTTCTTCCTTATACCTTTACCAATCTCTCTATCAGTTTCAGATATATGGGATACATTCTAAAGGCAGGGGCATATAAGGCAGAATACTGGAATTGGTTGGTGACCAAATTGGAAAAGAAGATCGGATTGTGGTGCAACAAGTGGTTGTCCTTGGGTGGTAGATTCATATTAGTAAAATCATTGCTGGAGAGACAGCCTATTTATTGGATGTCTATGGAGACCATCCCTCACTCTGTATTAAAAAAGATCTGAAAACTGATGTTCAATTTCCTCTAGAGCGGTCATAAAACTTCACAACAGTTTCACGATGGGACATTCTTTCCAGACCAAAGAAATGTGGTGGTTGGGGATTCATAAACCTTTCTCTTTTTAATATGACCTCAACGGTAAATACTCTTTGGCAGGTATTGACACGGGATGATATTTGACATAAGGTATTATTGGATAAATATTTGCACAACACAACACTTATCAATTAGTTAAGGCTGGCTTCCCACAAGCAGTTATCAACGTCCAGGATCTGGAATAGTCTTATTCGATCAGTTCATGTGATTACCCATTGGCTAAGTTGGCATCTAGGGTCAGGACATCTTATATCTATTGGAAGAGATCATATCTTAGGTCTGGGTGACAGATCCATCCTTTCAGACGCGCTAATAACACACTTAAGACAAAAAATGATTATTGTACTAGCACAAGAGACAGTCTCCGAGGATCCTGTTACTTTATCTGAGAATTGGTTAAGTAGTGAGGAGTTGGGTTTAGCGGGAACTTTAGCTAATGATTGGGACTTATATTACATAACACTTATAGGCGTTGGTGTCTTTATCCACGATACAAATGATACTTTGTTATGGACCGGGGGGGACTCATCATGGATCATTTCAGTTAAAAATATATACTCTGCTCTTATATCTACATTGGATTACCCGATCTAGCGTGGTTGGAAGGTAAATATATGGAAATGGGACATCCAACTAAAGATAAAATCATTCATATGGATGGCAGCGAAAAACAAGATTCTGTCATGGGACACCCTTCAAAAAAAAGGATGGGAGGGACCTGGTTTTTGCTATCTTTGCAAACATAGTTCTGAATATATTAACCATCTTTTCATTCACTGTACTTTCATAAAGTCGGTTTGGTCCAGATTAACACTTTTTCTATAGATTAAAAAAACATGGGAAGGATCTACACTTAATGATTGTTTTGCTTCTTGGACTAAGGACAAATCCGTTTCAAAAAATATGGCTGCACTTACCTGTTCGTACATATGGCTCGAGAGAAACAAAATCATATTTGATGAGAAATCTCCTTTAGTTTCTGTAGTGGTATATAAGACACTTGGATCTCTAAACATGCTTCCCCAATCACATAAATATGCCTCTTTAAGAGCTTGTTTGATCATACATAAAGAAGGATTTACTATTGCTTGTTTTGATGGGGTGGCTATTTCAAGTGGCAAATTGTGTGGAGTTGGTGGTGTCATCAAATTTCTAGAGTAGACTGTATATAGATGGTATATCAACTGTGGGGAAGGAACTAACTCAAAGGTCGAGCTTATGGGAGTTGGGCTACTCTCACTCTTTCCAATCTTTGGTCTATTCAAAATTTACAGATACTGGGGGAATAAAAGGTATTTATTGAATGGATAAATCACAAAAGTAATTTATAGGCTATTGACATCGAAGGATGGACGCATAGAACAATGGAATTGACCACTTTATTTCAAGGAATTAACTTTCATCATACATGCAGGGAATTCAATAAGGAGGCAAACCAATGATCTAAACAAGCTCTCTTGGAGCCAGAAGGTAGATTAACATATTTCCAATGGGTAGGAGGGGTTGGAGGTCCTCATACTCATATAAATATTTTTGAATCTTCTCTTTGTTGAATCTGAACAAGATTACCATCCTGATAGTAGTCAAAACTTTCAAGTTTTATTTATTTTTATTTTGAGGAGATGAGATATTTTAATTTGTTTGCTTTTTGAAGATTTGCCCTTTGTGGTATGTAAGGAACTATTTTTTGGATATTTATTGGGACAAAATAGTGACTAGCTGGATCTGCAGTGATCTTTTTGGTTAAGGATCTTTGAGGATGTAAACAAAATTATACTCTAATATAATTTTGAGCGAATTTTCTATTGGAAAAAATGTAAACAATTAATTATGGCATACAATATCGGACGAATATATAAATAAATTATGTAACCAATTTATTATTACATATGGCATTTAATGAATATATAAATAAATAGAATATTTATTGAAAGTCATTATTTCGAGTCAAACATCAACTAATAACTTGTATATATCATAATGATTTTTAAGCTCATTAATCCAATATTTTATATGCAATGCTAAACCGTTTGTTGGGCTGCAATTGTGGCAAATTATATGTCAATCCCACCATTTTTTCCAAATTCATGAAACTTGTTTAAACATTAAACATGAGAATTTATATTTGTGAAATATCTAATTGTTGGGATTATGATATTGTAAATATTTAATCTAGGAGAAACTGAAGACTCATAGGTGAATATGAATAACCATCCGATCCCTGGGAAGATGAAAGCAAAGGTCATCTATTTGTATATATATTTGGCTCACTTTAATAAAAAATAAATGTGTGGAGTTATTCAATCCTCATCCCGTCAGTGGCATCAAAGCGATGTTGATGTTTTTAGATAACTCCATGATATCTCAGCTTCTTTCTTCTTGCCTATGTACTCTCGCCCTCCTTCTTTAACAAGGGATCAAAAAATAGAAAGCAACCTAGAGGAGGCACTCAGGGCATACATTCATAATGTTTAGCTTGCAAAACGACCAATTATTACAATTGGTGACAACTTATGGATCTCTTCTTTACAATTTTAAGTTAATATGGGACGAAATGGGGGAGTCAGACATGGAAAGAGACAAAATGTTGCTCCATGTTGAAAAATGATTCCTGGAATTCTACATAAGGAAGGTAGATCAATCAAATCAAACACGGGCTCAATGTCACTGGGCTATTGTTGATTGCGAAACAAAGATAACTTCCATTTATTCTGCCCTCGGATTTTTTCCTACCATGCCTAAATAGAGAGACAAATGAGTAGGGAGCCTAAAGGAGAAAATAGAAGCGATATATCCTCTATTGGAAGAAATGCGTAGGGGAAAAGAGGAACAGATTCAACAAATTTGGGATGTTAAAATGCAAATTTAGGGGATTTCAAATGAAATTGTTGGATGTGTATATCTAAGTCCATCCAAAATTGCAATGAACAAAATGATCTATCTCTTAGGAAATTTTAAGAATACCAGAGGAAACTCCAATTGCTTCAAAAGGAAAAGTGCATGAATTCCAATGTGAAGGTCGTTGTAGAGTAGCGTTCTGTGCTTCTACAAGTGATTGGCATCATTCTTATGTTAGTCAAGAGAGATATTGGTTGAAAAAGGGGTTTTAAATCAAGGTCCTTGACTCGGTTCATCCCACTTATGTTTCCTTCTTGAACGAGGATAACGATCTTATTTTGAAAAAAATTCTTCAACTCAGATAGTTCTTCTGCACGAACCATCTTGAGTCAAGTTCCCCTATGCCACATCTACATTGTGTTCAGACTCTACCAAGTAGACACTCCTATATTGGTAATGTCGAGGATTTGGTGACCAAATTTATCCCTTCGATGCAAAATAATTTGCTTATACAGTTCACGGATTCGAATTCAAAATTCAAATGTGTATCCAAGTGGTGCAGATAAATTGTCTCCAATTGTTAGGGGTAGGAAAAACCATGGTGAAAGATATGATCTTCACTGTGTCCATTGTGGAAAGAATTGACATGAGGCAAAGACATGTAATATCACAAGGGAGAAGATCAAAGATAAGAAGGAACAAAATGGATATAAATACAAATCTCTTGAACACTCTCATTTTGTCATTACTCATTGCAATACTATCATAAATGAAGATTTACTGAAAACTTCATTTTCTTCTTGGAGAGATGCTTACTTTCTTGACACTGGTGCTACTTGCCACATGAATTTTCATAGAGACTTATTTAAATAATTAAATAACAATATTGTATATGGTGTAGTAAAATTTGCAGATGGATCCAATATCAAACCTACAAGAATTGATACCATCAAGCAACCTCAAATTGGTTGGATTCCCAGATTTGCTTTTGCATGATGTTCTTTATCTTCTTGAGTTGAGGAGGAAATTCTTGCCTCTTATGCACATTATATAGAAAGGCCATTATATTCACATGTTTGATGGAAAAATTGAAACAAATATGTCTTCTGACAACATGGTCGTCGTGACAGGATGGGAGGATGAAAAATTATTGAAGTTGAAAGCGACATCTACACAAGCACATAATTATGCACACATTTCTTTCTATGATGAAGGTACATTTTCTTCCAGTCTCTTGTGGAATGCTATATTTGGGAACATAAACTATGATAGTCTTTGTATGCTAAAGAAAAACAAAGTTTTTGATTTGCCTACCATTCCAAGGAATTTGAAGCAATGTGAGGTTTGTATCCTTGGGAAACATAACAAGCAACATTCTCATGGTTCCACTTCCAAAGCATGTAGACAAATAGAGTTGATACACTTTGATTTGTGTGGCCCCATGCCTGTTCCATATGATTTGGGTAATAAATATATCATGAATTTTATTGATGACTACACTAGGATATGTTGGGTTTCTTTGTTGAAACAAAAGTCTCAAACATTTGAAACAATTAAAAACTTTAATGTATGGATTGAAAATGAAGCAAAATATAATATTAACACCCTTTACACTCATAATGGAGGGGAATATACATCTAATGAGTTTGGAATGTATCTTCGCTAACATGGAATCAAACATCAAACCATTGTTCCATACAATCCACATCATCATGGTGTAGCAAAAAGAATGAACAAAACACTCTTGAACAAGGTACTTTCAATGCTATTTTTCAAGAATATGAAGTTGATATTATAGGCTGATGCATTTCTATGTGTATTATATGTGACAAACATGATTCCATATCATTCTCTTGGGAAAACTAATCCTTATGAAATGTAGTATGGTCAGTTTTTTTTAGTGAGGCATCTCAGGGTCTTTGGTTCCACATGGTATGCCTTAATTCCTAAGGAGAAAAGAAACAGACTTGGTGCAAGTAACGTAAATTTAATTTTATTGGGGTACTCAAATACCACCAAGGCATATTGGATTTACGATGAGGTAAACAAAAAGTTCATTCTTTCCAAATATGTGATTTTTCTTGAATCAAATAAGAATGACAAAATTGTTGAGCGATAGCTTGATCATTTGAATAGATTCAACCATGTAAAGACATATCATGAGTTTGATGATGAGATTCCACTTTTTGAAGGGGGGATCCCTATATTGTATCAATCTCTGAAATATTCTTTTTAAGTGCCATCTCCCCCTCATAAAGAATATCCGACCACTTTATCAGAAAAGGGAGTTCAATTGGACGATGTGATTGAGAGGATTGAAATCTTGAACCTTGATGGAAATGTAGCACCATCTCAATTAATGGAGAAACCTATACCATCTCAAAAAGGTCCAAAGTGGCTCATAAAGACAGTTGAAAGTGTTCTTCCTAATGAGGCTGGAAAGACAGGGGACTAGAATCTCAACAAGGAAAAATGATGTAAGTGATATAGATAATTTAGAGTCAGGTGATGTAAATGATATAGATGTTTCATTTAATTATGAATTGAATTTATCTACTAACATTGAACCAACTTCCTTTGAAGAAGATGCTTCTCATGATGAGTGGAAATAATCCATGCAGAAGGAGTATGGTTTTCTCATCAAGAATGGGACATGGAAGTTGGTGGATACTCAATTTGAAACTAAACCAATTGGTTGTAGGTGGGTCTAAAAATAAAGTACAAATCAATTGGTTCATTTTACAAGCATAAGACAAGGCTTGTGGAAAAAGGATATGCACAAAAACAAGGCATATACTATGAGGATGCTTCTCCCTTGACAACAAAATGGGCTACCATTTGTGCATTGTTGGATTTAGCAACACATAATAAGTGGATGATTCATCACATGGATGTGGAAATAACCTTCTTGAATGGATATTCGAAAGAGAATCTCTACATGTCTCAACCAAAAGGATTTGTTGTGAGGGGTCAAGAACATAAGGTATGCAATCTCATCAAGTATTTGTATGGCCTAAAGCAAGCACCTCGTGCATGGTATGAAAATATAATTGAACATATTTTGAAGATCAATTTCAAGAATTTTAATCTTGATCATGCAACTTTGTTTGTCAAGAAAATTGTCAAAAAATTTTAATATCTTATGGTGTCTGTAGATGATCTTTTGATATCAGGGAACAATGGAGCATATATTGCATCCATAAAGAAAAAATTTAAGAAGGGTTTTGAGATGAAAAACATGGGACATCTTCACTACTACCTAGGTCCAAGAAGTATCCCAAAATCCAAGGTATATATTCATCTCCCAAAAGAAGTACATCATAGAGCTATTGAATAAATTTGGTATGGTTGATTGTAATCCTCTCTCTATTCCAATGGAACAAAATCTGAAACTAACATCAAAAGAAGAGAATGAATTTGAGGATGCAACTACAAATAGAAAAATTGTGGGGAGTTGTTGATCTCTTTTCCTGTTAAGGATGAGAGTCAACCTCATAGGGTATTCTTGCAAAATTCTTAAGATACCCTCTTTGTTTTTATAGAGGTGGTACTCTTGTTTATCACTCAGATTATAGATTCACTTATTCAAAAACAACAGATTTATGCATTCATATCATAAACACCTGAGAGTGGACCAAGTTGTAAAACAATAACAAAATAATGACTTAAATTTAAATGTGTACAAGATAACTTCATCCATTCCATCAGATCCATTCATAGAGTAAGGGGAAAATAATTCAAAGTAATACATGTCAGATAGAAGGTAAAATGTAGGTCCAAAATTGAGGGCTTTAAATGATTTCAAACATTTAAACTCATGAAGATGTAATGGAAACACATACTTGAGATATCATGCTTTAATGAAATTCATAAATCACAAAATTTATGAGGTCCATAAATAGCTCTCTATTGTTATCGGACTAATCGATAGGTGCGGACACTAATAGATCTCCCTAGATCCACCTGGATCTAGAACAAAACAGGATAGGACATGACTCTTTCCCTAAGTTATGACCATTGAATTAGCTAGTAGGGAGGAACAAGTGACATACCTTTGTATCGCTTCCTAGGGTCTCTGTTTCTCCCACTTCGCTCCAGTGCTCTCGTGAGGTCAAGACCAAGACAAAAAAAACCAACCAAAGTGAAGATAGAAAAATATATTCAAGCATCAACTTATGTGTATGATCAAGGAATTACACAATAAAGTAAGAATGACTTTATGGGAAAAGGACATGACGATGTATCATATTAATCGAAAGTAGAAGATACAACCTGATTGCCTTGATGTCGCAAGCTTCCTTTCGGTGGCTCTTGGCTCCAACACACACACACTTTCTCGATCCTCGTATGAAGAAGATCCAATTCCTCTTGATAGACTTGCTAGAGTCTCTAAGCTCCTATTCAAGCTAGGATCTTCACACAATTCTTTTGCCAATTCTCCAATTAATCTTGCTTAACCTTTTCCATGAGAATCCCATCAATATATAGGAGAGGATGAGATGGTTACTTGGATAAGAATGATCCCACAATATCAGGGAAACTAATACAAAAATAATCATTCGAATGCAAACCCATCCTTTATAAGATTCCCTTCTAGAACCATCGAGACTTCATCTTTTTCCAAGCTTGAGAACAAGTTCACACCCTAGCTGAAGACAGCCTGCGAGAATGGGTCATTCTCGCACCCTAGGATATAAGCAACCTGCGAAATCTCTTCAAAAATATGTTTTCTGGGAAGAGATGAATGTCACTTTTCTCAGGAGAAAGTTCTTATTAGGAGCCTGAGTACACCACCATCAATACACCATCAAGATGAACAAAATCATGGGAAACAGAATGCCCCCCAAAGTATGAGGCCGGAATCAGTGACAACTGAAATACTTTGTAAACTGCGTGTGTGTGTCGGAAACCATGAGTGCACCTAATTGGAAACCTACAAACAACCAAGAATATGCAGCATATCATATATATTAATTCTGAGGTAGGCATTCCCATACTCAGATCACAGACAAATGACATTATGAGCATAGGTAATGGCCACCAATCATACACTGTGGATCCATGCCATCAAAATATAGCATAACCACCAGGAATACACTGTGGATCTATGCAAGAAAATTCAAATTGAGACGACATACCACGAGACATACAAAGCGGATCTATGTGTCGCAAATTATACATATTCCATTGCAACCTGGACAAAGAGATGATATCCAGGATCTTCAATCTCGTCGCCCAAAAGTATGAATCTAACCATGTGATTACATGTGTTAAAGTCGAACATGGTAGAAACCACTTGATTACCGGTCATTGATGAAACCGTTAACAAGTGCGAGGGAAATCACCATTAATGTCAATGACTCCCAAGGTACACTAGTACAATCCATCGAATGTGAATGAATGAGTTGAGGTCGAACATCCGACGAAATCTTTCGATCAAGGGTCAATGATGTAAACCCACTGTCGAAAGTGAGGAAACCTGCCATTGAGGCATGCAGGTTCCAAGGTACCAAAGAATTTCTAAGTCTTGTTTCCGGATAAGGAGTTTAAGTCAACGGAACAAAACTCGTCACAGGAAGGTCTTGATGTATCCCCCATCAATGACACAAAATGAGTAACAAATTTTGAAGGTGAAACGGAGTATGATATAAGTTGGACTGGACACAGGGAAGGCTGACACTGAGAGAATGGGCAACTGCAGATGGACGACTCAATAGAGGTTTCAGATGAACTTCTTTTGAACATATGAATGACACGACCAATGATTTGGCAGCATTGAATCAGAGATGACACAGGGTATGACCTTGTAACAAATCGAATGAGAGACAAATGGATTTCCCAAACCRGCTTCAAATAATGAATAGGGGGTGTCATGTTCAAGAGAGACACTTACTACCAATTAATATGGATACGAGAACACATCCCTTTCCCAAATCCCCCCCCCACCATTTCTGGCGAGTACCTCTTTATTTTTACGCAAGCTTGAGGAGGATAACATATGCTTGTTGATATAAGCTTATCCTTTGGATAAGTCCTTCAGAGTATGTTTAACGAACCCTAGGAAGGAGTGGTTCGGTCCCATTACGGGTCTGTCGATGTTTGTTTAATGAGTCCAAAGATAGAAAACTCAAAGGTTTTTCATGATTATAGAGTCTGGAAAAACACTTTAAAAGAGAACTCTCTCAGTTCTTTTTTTGTAAAATAGTCTGATGAGACCAAAAAAGAGATAAATTATCACCCAACAGACACTCTCTTCAAATACTTTAACGAGCGTGAAAATAGCAAGGTCGCTCGGCAATATTTTCATGTTTAGAGAGTCTAAAAAGAGCTTAAAGAGGACGCCAAGGGGGTTCATTTTTCTTATAACCTTGTTGAGCCCAAAAAAGTGATAAAAGTGTGCTCGATCGCGTTCTCATGTATTTTCGAGAGTGAGAACGGACAAAGACCAAGCTCGAGGTTTTGTACAAAAACCATAAAAAACAATCAAAACATGCGATGAAGAAGAAAAAATATCCGCATCCATGTGCATGAACATCAAATTCGTTACGCCTACAAAAGTTGTACTCAAAAGGGCATTAGGCATTAGGTTTTAATAAATAAACAATTATAAAGTCCAATAAAATGGTAAAAGTAAATATAAAGGGGTAAAAACTCTTTTTACCATATCATTTGAACTTTACCAATATTTGAGCCAAAAAACCCCTCTTTTACCCTTGAAATTCGACGTTCGATTGTGGGAGTTACGAGCATCCATTCGACGAACCGTCAATGGAAGTGAGGTAATCTCCTTGTTCTCTACCTTTTCATGGTTTAAGTTTTCATTTTCATTGGCAAAAAACACAGTTTTGAATTTGTTTTGGGGGCTAAAGTTGTGCTCAACCATTCTCACAGGCCAACCACATGGGACCTGCGAGAATGGGTCATTCTCGCAAGTGACCCCAAAGGGACCTGCGAGAACCTCGCACTGTACCTAAAGGGAACCTGCGAGAACCGCAAAGTGTAAATTTTTTTTAAATTTTTTCTCAATGGAAATATACCAAGTGTTGAATAAAGTTACTAATCTTCTTCTTATGCTTCTTATGCAGGTATTTGGCCATCACCATGGTTCTGGAATGGCGTGAAAGGGAGAACGAAGAAGATGATGCCATTGCCGAAAATCATCCGACCACCATTTCCACTCTACGAAACTGTGGTATTCTGAAGTTTTTTCGTATCCCGGGCATGAGGGCCCAAGTCAGATTATTGGAGTACCTTGTGCATATGTGGGATCCCGATTAGCAAGTATTCCATGTAGGGGTCCACACATTTTCCTTGGATATTGGGGACATTTACTTCTTGACAGGACTGTCGCGGCGTGGGTATCACGCGAGCCTGACTGGTAGCAGAGGTGGTGGACTGCCCATGAGTGAGTACTGTCGCTTGCACCGTGTTCCAGAGGCAGAGGGGAGCAAAGGGAAAGTTGCCATTTGGGGAGTGTGGGATTTGACCCTCTGCACTATTTTGTTCACCATTTCTCGTACGGCTGGGAGCGCTGCTCCTCACATGGATCTTCAGAGCTACTTTCAGTATGCCATAGAGTGTACTGAGCCTTGAGTTTTTAACTGGGCAGATGTAGTGCTTCGTAGCATGAAGAGGTAGTTGACCAAATGCAGGCGAGGCGACCTGAAGCAATTTGGGTACAGGTCTTTGTTAGTGTCCTTCTTCCTTGAGAGGGTTCCCTTGCTGAGGCTGCAAGTTGAGTGGGATTTACCAGCTCCAACAGATCCAAGAATGCTGAGATGTTGTCAGCTCATGGCCCGGCACGTAGCTGGACCAATTATAAAATATAATGATACCTTCTTCGACTGGTTGCAACCACAGATGCTGATGGTCGATGATTATGCTTATGGCGGGTTGGATTTTTGAGGAGATCCGGACTTGCTCCTGCCCGAGGGTGCTCAGTGGGGGGAACTTGGTAAGAAGTACATAATTTTTTTTCTTTTTAAATGTTTTTGTGAATTTTATCATATGCAAATGTTTTTTATATGTTCGTCCAAGGTCTAAATATAAAATTCGTTTTTTATGACACAGATGTGGGACCTTACCGACCTCCCGGTACTTCTCTTATTCAGCGACGAGGAGAGGTGGCTCCAGTGCCACGATGGGACACTGAAGATTATGAAGCAGTGGAACAAAACCTAGAGGGTTTGACAACAGATATTTCGAACATGCCCCTTGGAGAGGTTTCATGACGTTATCAGCGTCATACAATAGGAGTGTCAGACTCCATTGGTTGATTGCTTCGTAGGGTTGCCCGGGCAATTGTGTGTTACCGTGAACATCGTCCATGACGTCACTTTATAGAAGCTATGAGCTTCAGATTTTGAAATTTTGGTCCTCAGACATAAMTTTTTTGTAAAAAATTGTTTGATCGTTATATATACATACAACTTCTATCGGTTTATCTTGTGTTGTGTGAAAATTGATGTGATTGATTTATAAATGAACCAAATGTCTGTCTAATACATAGTTAGCCAATGCATCAGTTAATGTATTTAGACATCTAGGAATATGTTGATATTCAATATAATCAAAATAATGTTCCAAGAGGCGAATTCGCAAATACACCTGTAACAAAGTAGGACTTCGAATAGTATAGACATTACTTAACTGTAGTACTACAAGCTGCGAATCGAGTCGCACAACCAAATGACAGATTCCGAGCGAGATAGAATCAATCAATAATTCAATAACGACGCTATACTCTGCAATATTGTTGGTCGCACGGTCGAGACACACACCTCATAAGGAGACAAGTTTGTTTGTAGGGGTGTAAATTTCCCATGCAGTGGAAGCAAGGTTCTGAGTACTACGGCTAGCGCCATCAGCGAAGCCAATGTAGGGTAGTGAAGAGTCCGACATCTGGAAATCAAACAAAATGTCATGTAAGGGCAGAGACCAGACAACGACAAAAGCAAGCTACAGTAACACACAAGAAGTATGATACAATAAAAATATAGGTACTCGTGCACATGTGATCTTATGCATAGTACTTCTTCAAGTACAACCCATTTCTGGGTTCACTCAAAGGGATACCATCATAATCTACTAACTCATAAGCCCCTTTTTCCAAAACTCGTCTAACGATATAAGGACCTCGCCACATGGCTTCAAATTTTCCATCTCCTAGCATATCTCAATCTTGTTCATAGAGGATAATGAGATCTCCTTCAGAGAAAACGCGAGGCTTGACATGTTTTTCCTATTGGGCCTTGACATGTTTTTTCTGAGCTTCTATGACTAGGGTAGCATCGCGTCGAGTTTCGTCTAATCACATTAGATACAATAGACGTTCTTCCTCAGCAGAAGTGTTTGGTAGGAGTTCAACAACTAGTTTTAAAGAGGGTATCTTGCATTCAATTGGGAGAATGGCTTCCAAACCATAGCCTAACCGAAAAAGTGTAAACCCAGTAGCGGACTTGACGGATGTTCGGTAAGCCCACAATGCCGAAAACAACATTGTGTGCCAACTTGTTTTGTGAATCCCTCTCATTCGTCGGAGCATAGTTATGAGAACTTTGTTAATTGTTTTGACTTGGCCGTTGGCTTGTGGGTAATATGGCATTGAGTTTTCATGGTGAAGACCCAAATTTTCAGTAAGTTCAGACATCATGAAGTTTCGAAAGTGGCTACCGTGATTAGTGAAGATAGCCTAGGGAACACCAAAACGAGCTATGATGTTATTAAAAATGAATAATGCTGCATTCTTTCCAGTGTTGTCAAATGTCGACATCGCCTCGGCCCATTTCGTAAAGTAATCCACGACTACAATAATGTATCCATGCCCCCCAGCCGAGTGGGGGTGACATGTCATGAAATCGATGCCCCATTTTGCAAAGGGACCAACGGAGACCACAGGGTGAAGAGGAGCGGGATGTGACTGTATCTTATGATGAGAGGTCTAGAAAGCATGGAATTTTTGAACGACAATTATGCAGTCGTTAAATAAAGAAGGCCAAAAATACCCTCCTCGTAAGATCTTCTGGCCAGTAGCATACCTAGAAATATGACCAGCACAGGCTCCAGAATGACAGTCATTCAGATATTTCTTGGCTTCGTCAAACGTGAGGAAGCGTCGAAAAACTGAGTCAATCCCCCGATGATAAAGAGTATCCCCAAGGATAATATATTGACGGGCTTGGTAGCGTATTCGACGATGATCAGTACTAGACAAAGTTGGCTGAAAAGTCTGGGTTTGGTGATATATGATGATATCACCATAACAAAGATCGTCAGTGCTGATGAGGAAAAGGGATTCATCGGGTAATGAATCAGCTGCTACATTTTCCGTTTCAGAATAGGGAAAGTCACATATCAACTCAACAAACACTAAGGACTTCTTGGACTTGGCATGTTTGAATTCCAAGTCGAAATCCTAGAGTATCACGATCCATTTGGAGTATTTTCCCCCTAGAAATTGACGTGTGAGAATGTGTTGCATAGGGTTGCAGTTAGAAATCACTGTAGTCTTGCGAGAGAGGATACAGTGCCGGAAGTGTTGGACGGCTTGGACGGCTGCCAAGGCCAGTTTTTTGACATGTAAATACTTGATTTTGGTAGGCGTTAGACTTCGACTCAAGTAGTAGATAACATGTTCATCGTTAGCATCATCCTCTTGGACGAGAACCATACCAATGGTGTAATCCAAGGCGACAAGGTAGAGGAAATAATCGCGACTGTAATCAGGGGGAAAGAGAAGCGGAGCACGTGTTAGGGACAATTTCAAAGCTTCAAAAGCTTTGTTTGAGATGGTATCCCATACAAACTCAGACCCCTTTTTGAGGAGCCGCGTAAATCCACGAGTTATTTCGACGTAATTTGGGATAAAACGACGAAGAAAGTTTGCTTTCCCTTGCAAACTTTGTAACTAGTGAAGTGTAGAAGGAGGAGGGAGATTAAGGATCACCTCAACCTTTAAAGGATCTACCCTAATCCCTTGACACGAAACAATAAAGCCTAGAAGTCGACCAGATTCCATGTAGAAAACAAACTTATGAGGATTCAAACGTATACGGTAAAATTGACAGCGGGCGAAAATGGCTCAGAGGTGGGTTGGATGATCGACTCAACGCATTGAGTGAGCAGGTAAATCATCCAGATATGGTTGCACGATGTGCTTGATATCATGGAAGGCATAAGACATAGCACGTTGAAAAGTTGCGCCAACGTTCTTGAGACCGAAAGGGAGTTTCCAATAGGAAAAAGTACCCCAAGGACAAATAAAAGAAGTCTTATGTTGATCCTCGGGAACGATGTTGATTTGATTATACCCAGAGAAACCATCCATCAGAGAGAATATTTCACTTCCGGCGCAATCGTCGACAATCTAATCGATGAAGGGGGTAGGAAAGTTGTCTTTGGGACAAGCTTTGTTGATATCCCTATAATCAACGCATACCCGAATTGTGCCTTGTTTCTTGTCGATCGGGATAAGATTGGAAACCCAGTCAGTGAGGGCCACTGGGTAAATAAAGTCGGCTTTGAGAAGTTTCTCGACTTTGAGCTTGATAGCAGCCGCTTTACGTGGGTGAACTAGACAAAGGTGTTGTCGGACGGGTTTAGCGTCGGGGTATGTCTTGATCTCATGTATTACAATGTCAGGGTCGATACCCGACATTTCTTCGTAGCTCTAGGTGAAGATGTCACGAAACTCTTTGAAAAGGGACGTGTAGGTGACGATTTCGCCAGGGGAACACGAAGCTCCGATATGAACATTTTCGACAATTCCAGGCTTGATGGATATGTCGAGGGGAATAGTGGGCGAGATATTGCTTAAGTTCCCTTCGGAAAACACATTGTGTGTCGACTCAAGAATGGTTGAGATGAAGACAACGGTCGACGGGGTCGAGATCCATTGGTAGTTCTCAATGGTATGTTGCTCCAGAAAGAGGATGGAACGATGATGACCATCATCCCAAGGGGTGTCCTCCATGATATACATCATCATATCATCTGTAGTAAAAATGACACGGAAGGGATCTGGAGATAACTCACCAAGAGAGGGGGGTATAAGGGGTTGCCGATTGAATGGCCTGATAGGCGGATTTGACCAGACTTAACGACATTTCATCGCCGTAACTAAGATGATCTCCAGGTTCAGGTACTATCCATGGGTCATGAGACGCAGGAATTCCATGAATCGAGGTGGAGATCATGTTGATTGAAGCAACAGATGAGCGTGGAACATTGGGCGGGGGAATGGGGAAAGTACCCATTAATGAAGAGTCCTTGAGAAGACCTACACCGACGTTCTCATAACCCGGTGGGGTTTTAGCGATGAACGGTACATTTCCAGTACGGGTATCGAAGTTAAAGAAAGATAATTGGTCGATGGTGACTACCTTCCTTTGATGTGGGAAACGTACCACATGAAAAAGGGTCGACACAACTGCGCACATAGAATCGATCCAGCTACGGCCAAGCAGAAGATTGTAATAAAGAGGAGCGTCAAAGACTTCCACTTTGACTTGGACCGTTTTGCCTTCTAACGTGATTGACAATGAAGGACACCGTAGGGCTTAAAAACTGAGCCATTGAAGGCTTTGAGAGTGTTCTGGGATTCATTCAAAGAGGGAGAGCCAATGGATTTCCAGCAAGTAAGAGACATGACACACATTGAGGCACCCTCGTCGATAACGGTTCGACAAATGTTTTTGTCAGAGACAATCACTTGGATCTGGAATGCGAGTTGAGGGGGTAACCTTGGAATGTGATTTTCCAAGCCAAAAATTATTAAATTTGTATCCGTCGGGTCGATTCCACCGATAGATTTCAACAGTGCCTTCCGTTGTGTGGGACAACTTTGAAGGACTTCGAGGGCTGACATCGGAGAAGGTGCTTGGGCCATATCTTCAACAATGTTGTAGTTCTGGGTAGCACGAGCATGAGGATTGAAAGCCGATTTCCGAACAACGTCCTTTGGGGGGGGGTCGAAGATCTGTGTCAAAGCTCAGTCGTTTGAGATGAAGAGGACCATTGGTAGGTGGAGTCGCGGGAGAGGGTTGTACCAATGAAGGAGGTAGGTCATCAACCTTCTCTTTAGAGGGAGAATAATATTTGGCTCGAGTGGTGAGTACAATGTCGTTCTGCTTTGAATCGCCAGTACACATCAATACATAGGATGTAGTAGAAGGTGAGGGTTGGTCATGAATGACCAATTGAGCCTGTTGCTGAGACGGGAAGGGTTGGGTCAAAATGGTCAAAGCAGGTGGTTTTGGGGCTCCTTGAAGGAACTTAGTGACCTCGGCACATCGTGGACAATCCTTCGTGTAGTGATCATCACCATAGATAAGACAAGGGTATCGAGGTTTGCACTTATCCCGATTGTCAACAGGTGGATTTTTGGTTCACTCTACTTGAGAATTATTTTTGTCCTCCTTATTCTTACCCCTTCCCTTTTTGGATTTGTTTTTACCAGCTGGGGTATATTGAACTGCATTTACCTCAGAAGTCTTTCCAGTGGGAGGGGTAGGAGACAGAGCATTTTGAACATTAGAAGAAGCAGGTTTGGGGTTGGTTCTTGAGGTAGAATGTGGTTGGGCATGGAAAGTGCCAATCACACCATCAGTTGCATGAGAAGAAGCTGGAGTAGTTGAAGTGGCGAAAGTGGAAGGACGAGGTGCGTCAGGTAGTAAGTCGTAAAGGGTACCCATTTGTGAGTAAACGAGGTCAAGGTATTGAGCACGACTTATGGCCTACTCTTCCGTGACTACTCCACCCATGGCGATGTCACGAACGATGTCGTTCACAAATGATTTTGTGAACCACTCTGCCAGCAACTGATCGGGGAGTTCGAGTTTAATGAGACGTCGTCTCCGTCGCCACTTATGAATGTGATCAGATATATGAGTGGCTTTGTTTTGTTTGAAAGAACTCAAAATCTCGGTCCTCGTTTCATAACGGATCGGTAACTGGTAGTGGGTGAGTAAATCCATAGCCAGGGTGTTGAAGTCAATGAAGAAACCTCGTGGTAATTCTATATACCACTTCACAGCAGAACCTATGAGGGTCCGTTGAAAAAGACGTAAACGAATAGAGTCATCCATCAACGAGTTGGATGAGCACCAGAGGTGAAAAGTCATGACATGATTGTTCGGGTCCTCTCCTGCTTTGCTGTCGAATTTAGGGATGTCCGATGGTAGCTTGGCTGGTATAGCAGGCCATTGGGGAGAGTGACGAATCTGATCATTTAAAATCCTTGACAAATCTGGAAGATCCAAAGTGGCCAAGAAGGGTAACTATCGATTCACATGTGGGTATTGGTGGCTTTGGGGAGGAAGCCCTGTTGGAAAACTAGTAGGACCATAAGCAGTATGCATATAATGTGAAGACCCAGGCAGATTCGGTGGTGGTTGGAGAGGATAGTAGCTCAGGGGATTGTATCCTTGAATAGGGACGTGAGTTTGAGCATTCGAGCCCCAAATAGGATTGGACATACCTGAATATGGTTGGCCTATACTAGGGGGTATCTCGGATGCAGCTGGAAGCTGCTGCCCCCCAGTCGATTGAGAAGTATGTTGTATCAACTGATTCCAATAGTGGGCCAAGGATGGAGGTATGTTTTGTCCATAAGGTGGGGTTTGTCCTCCAATCGGGGGTTGTGTTCCAATTGGGGGCAGTGTTCCAATTGGGGGTTGAGTTCCAATTGGGATTTTCGTTCCAATAGGAATTTGCCCACTAAGGGGGGTTGAGTCAAACCTCCTTGGTGAAATTGTCCACCAACAGGAATCTGGTAATTTGGTGTGAATGACAGAATAGTGCCACTAGGATTAATACTACCAGTAGAGGACAAGAAAAGTCCTCCAAAAGGGGGTTGAGGAAGTGTCGAAATGAAACCGGGAAGAGAGTGCCCAGAAGAAGAGGGACCACTAGGAGAGCCAGATGGGGTTTGCGTAGGAGTGGGAATGGAATCATTCAATGCATGGTATCTAGGTGGTAGTGTCGGGGTGATGTTGGGCGTACACGGTATGCCGATGGGGGCTTGGATAACCGTGGTAATCCAGGTGTGAATACTCATAGTATCTGTGTGATGGGCCATTTCTATAGGGATGGTCAAGATGTGGTCAGATCGCAGGGCATCCATACCAGAAAAATAATAGGCAGTAGTAAATGGTATTGTGTCTGGGTGAGAGGTTTTGGAAATCATAGGCAAGACAATGGTTTCAACGCATGATCTTGCACCAAAAAGGTCCCGTCTAAAAATGCCCGTAGACCAAAAATGATCTTGGCCTTCTATGCCTGGAAATGGTCCAACCGGTGATCTAGAAGACACAACAACTAAGTCTTCGAAAGAATTCAGTCGCATAAGTTGTCGCTCAGAATCGGGGTGAAGTCGAAAGTCCTCTCGAGTATTGGTAATTCGGAAATGTTCGAGAGAGTCAGTTCATTCCACTTATGGCGTGGTAACGTCTTGGAATTCAATCTGCTGAGGAGAGCCCTCAGGTGAGCTTGTAGGCAGGGGTTGAGAACCGTCTAGATGCTCTGGAGATAAACCCTGCATTCTATGTGAACGACGTGGAGGATCTATTGTGAATGAGTTACAAACTTATGAAGAAAATCGTATGGTCAACTCAGGTAAACAAACAACACACGCTAGTAAACAAAATCTAGGAAAAAATACCAGGCAAACAAGACCTTCTAATTCCAAAGTCACTAGTTGGTGATGAAATCCAATGTCGCAACAACGAGACGAGAAAGGGTTGGGTTAGGGTGGAAAAGTTACGCTGACGACCTGCTTAACGGACTTACACCCTGGTGCAAGCTCCCACACATAATCGTGGGTATACCCTCCAAGGATCCCGAGTGAGTTTGGCCAATGTTGATTCCAGGTACCGTGAAGACTTGCCCCTTCACAGTTACCTTGTGTAAGACCCTAGAAAGATAGGCCACTAAGGTTACCACCGACAACAATAAATCCTGGGGGGATAGTCAACAGTCCGATCCACACGCAAGGGCAGGGTATCTAGCCTAAAATCAACTCAAGAGGCTTCCACTCATCATTGTGGGTATACCTCTAAGTGATCCCCGTAATACGTGCAATCTCTACACCGATATCAACAAAGCAGGGTGAGTAACTCTGTCAATATCAATGTGACCTCGTGTTTGACCCTTGTGTGAGAAGGGCTTCCCAGGACAAAATGTTGTAAATGGAATTTGACACTCCTTAACACAAGATGCTATTGTGTGTTTTGTGCTTTGGAGAGTGTATCTCTCTACCTATTCCAAAGCGCTATCCTAGCTAAATGTTGGTGTAATAAAGCCCTAGAAAAGAGTTACTAGTTAAATTTTGCGCAGTGTTATTAAGGGTTGTTGTTACTCAAAGGAAGAGGAGATGAAACTGATGTTGTGTGAGACTCTAAACCAACGATGCATAGATAGGAATGAAATATATCAATTTTCGTTCAATGAATCCTATGTACGGGAGGGAAAGAGAAGTTTTCTGGATCAATCTTGAACTACGATACACAATTTCCTTTAAAATGCAATTGCAACGAATCACGCAATAATAAAAATTCTCTATTGTTCCTTTTTCAATAATTTCAACAATTGATTTTCAATACTTTCGAAGACGAAAATGCTTTTGAAAGAAAAACGTTGTTCACTTTTCAAAAAGGACCTATACCATAATGGTGAGAGTGAAGAAAACCAACAACCAATGAATAAGCAATAGACAAAAACCCAAACCAATCTTTCAATGGAAACAAAAATAACAAGCAGACCAAACTAGTCTTTTCAATTGCATGAGAAAAGTGATCTTCCAAATAATGGGCAAAAGAAAAAGACAAATAATCTCAACTTTCAACCGGTCGTCGATTCTTAACCAAACAAGCATTTAGATTCCAAAATCAGAGAGTATATCTTTGCCTAGAAAAGTCAAGAAATGAAAGTCGAGAAAAAATAGACCAGAAGAGCCTTTGATTTCCTAAGACTGATCGTGCACAAAATCTGAAGACAAGAAAACATCAACCAATGGTCCAAGAAGCTCTTTTCAGGCACCTATCCTGATCTGGGAAGCTGAACATGTAAAAATCTTAAATCCAAAATTTTGAAAAGAGGGTTTGCAGGCTAACAGTGTTACACAGTGCGAGAATGGGTCATTCTCGAGGGCCAGCTTTGAGTAGAGTGCGAGAACCTCGCACTGGACCTAAAAGCAGAGTGCAAACTCAATATATTCTCGCAGGCCACTGTGGGGTGCAATGCAAGAATGTCTAAAACTAAGCAAATGTTTGGAAAAAGACAAAAAATTTGAAGGGGCTTCTGGACCCAGAGGGTCTATCAGGGTATCCTAAAGACTTAGAGATTGATATGAATGGAGAAAGGTAAGGCAAGAGCAAATGGCCAAGGAAAAACACCAAAAACCATAAAGAAAATGGGTTGTATCCCCAGTGGATTCGCTAATTTTGTTATCAGACTAATCGGTAGGTGCAGACACTAACAGATCTACCTAGATCCAACTGGATCTAGAACAAAATAGGACAGGACATGACTCTTTCCCTAAGTTATGACCATTGAATTAGCTAGTAGGGAGGAACAAGTGACATACCTTTGTATCGCTTCCTAGGGTCTTTGTTGCTCTCGCTTCGCTCCGGTGCTCTCGTGAGGTCAAGACTAAGACAACACAAACCAACCAAAGTGAAGATAACAAAATATATTCAAGCATCAACTTATGTATATGATCAAGGAATTACACAATAAAGTAAGAATGACTTTATGGGAAAAGGACATGCCGCTGTATCATATTAATCGAAAGTAGAAGATACAACCTGATCGCCTTGATATCGCAAGATTCCTTTCAGTGGCTCTTGGCTCCAACACACACACTTTCTCGATCCTCATATGAAGAAGATCCAATTCCTCTGGATAGACTTGCTAGAGTCTCCAAGATCCTGTTCAAGCTAGGCTCTTCACACAATTCTTTCGCCAATTCTCCAATTAATCTTGCTTAACCTTTTCCATGAGAATCCCATCAATATATAGGAGAGGATGAGATGGTTACTTGGATAAGAATGATCCCACAATATCAGGGAAACCAATACAAATATAACCATTCGAATGCCAACCCATCCTCTAGAATACTCCCTTCTAGAACCATTGAGACTTCATCTTTTTCCAAGCTTGAGAACAAGTTCACACCCTAGCTGAAGGCAGCCTGCGAGAATGGGTCATTCTCACACCCTAGGATATAAGCAACTTGCGAACTCTCTTTAAAAATATGTTTTCTTGGAAGATATGAATGTCACTTTTCTCAGGAGAAAGTTCTGATTAGGAGCCTGAGTACACCACCATCAATACACCATCAAGATGACCAAAATCATGGGTAACACTATGAAAATATTTAAAAGAATATTGCATATTGATTGTTCAAGTTCAAATAAAATGTGTGCAAACAACACAACATAATATTTGTGATACTTAAATGATAAAGTAAAATGTGCTCATCCTATTGGATTGGGATGGGAATACCATGGACCATATATAATAACAAAGGTAACCTAGAAGAAGAAAGGAAAACAATCAAGGATCAACTTTACAAGTAAACAATAAACACATGAAGTTGGATGATCAAAGATTGCCATGAAAGAAGGGAAATGCTTTGAAAAAAATGTATTCACAGAAATGAAAGTAGAATTTGATGGATGGATTCCTCTCTCAATCCTTTGGAAAATATTGATAATTATAGCCTAGACTCAACCCTTGTTGGTGCAACTACTTCTTGGAAGTTATGGAGGATTAGTTATTTCATTCAATGAATTCTTGTGCCAATTTTCAATATATTCATTTAACGATGGAAGTATTATGTCCTTCTTGACCCAAAGAGAAAATATATCATCCTCTATTTCCTTGTACTCATAATGTAATTCTTGTATTGATGCTAAATTATCCGCATTATCATTAGCAAAATTAACTAACCATCATTTAATTTCCTCTTATGGGAAATTAGTGAAGTTGTCAAACTCACTACCCCATGAAATCTTGAGTAAATTTAAATCACATTCCAACTGTTCCTTGGTTAACAACGCGGATTCTCTAATTAGTGGTGGACCCTCAATTTCTTTAACTACTTCAATTGACTTTAGGAACGCGTCACTTCTTTTTCCCTCCTAAGTTTTACAAGTTGCAATTAATTCTCGAAGGACTTCTATCCTTGCGATCCAACCATGTTTTATTTGTTTCATTCTAATATTTGAAGGTAAATCTTGTTGTTTCCTTGTGAAATCATTCATATTTGACACTCGTGTTGTAAATGTACTCAAATAATTTTTATAAAAATAATCATCACTATCCAAATCTTGTTGTAGGTACTATGTAAGAGAACAAATCCTTTGCGACAAATTCCTTAAATTGGTGCCTACCTCCCATGCCTCAAAAATTGTGTCAATCCACTTATTTATGTTATCTGCAACATACGTTTTGATGCCACTTAATAATTTGGATTTTTTTTACTTTATAGGATGTACCTAGTGTGCCTTCCAGAACTATTTCTGGGACAATAATAGATAATGGTTTAACAAATAGTGGTCTAGGACTCAGAGCATCCTCCAACTCACTTATCCTCTTTTTCAATCTAATATTCTCCAATTCTTGTTCTGTAATAGAATGATCTAGAGCATCTCCAATGGTCAAATGTAGCTTGAGGATTCCAAAGGGTCCCACTCCAGAAAAATCCACCTTTGAACTCCCTTTCTCTGTAACTTTCTTATTCTTAACACGATTTTTCTCTAGTTGCAATTTTTTGTCGTCTTTATTATACTTAGTATTATGCAAGGTCAAAGATTGTTCCTAAAAAACTGTTGGTCCCTCGCGGGCCAAATCCTCTGCTATTTGTTGAATTTCAATGATTTTCATTACCTCCTATTCAAGCACTAGGTTTTTGTTATCAATTTCTATCTCTACTAAATCATTTCCTGGGTCTTCAGAGTCTTGAGAAGTTTTGTTGCTAGTCCTTTTTCTTTTTATTTTTCAAACAATGTGTTCTTTCTGCAGAGGGGGATTACTTCCACACCTGCTCCCACACATCCTTAATTATTCTCTCCTTTTCTTGCATTAATATATTGGCTTCTTTGGGTAGAGGAGGAACTCTTATTGGGGAGGGGGGTAGAACTAGCATGAACACTAGTTGCAATTTTGTCTCTTTGTTTATACTTTGCTTGTTGGAATTATTTCTTCAAATTAGTATTTTTTACTTGTGTATTTGAGCTGAACTATGTGACCAAATCATCATTATTAACTTGTTTCTCTTTCTCAGAAATTTCTCTATTGGTGTTGGGGTCATTATCACTGACTCCCTCTGTGATTTCTTGCATTCTTGCAAAATAAGTACCATAACCAATTGAAGATAAATAGGTAGAAAAGATTCCTTCTGGGTCAAATCCTTTGAAGACTTCAACTTATTTTAAATGAAATGAATTCAATAATTCAATAGTTTTAGCCAAATGTGTTAGGCCTCTAATTGGAATTTCAGCAACATGTAAAGACAAGGAGATAAATCGACTCTTCCTTTTCTTGTAAAATAAGGAAGAACTAGATTTATACTATCTATAGACTTCAACAACAAAATATCTATCACAAAATAAATTGGGAAGAAGGAAAGGCTTTCCTTCAAACTTGTACAACCTGATGTAGGTAGACTCTTCCTCATATACTCAAATATTTTTTCCTTTAAGAAAATTCAAGGCTTTCGATGTAAGTATCATCAGTTGTGTTCCAATAATAATGTGTCTAAATTACTTGACGAATTTATCTTGTACTTGGTAGAAATGGAATAGAGCCTTATGCCTCCGTAATACAAGGTACTAAAATTGAACTAGAGCATTATCAATATCAACATTAACCCTTGAGGGAAATCCTTCGAATACATTACAATACACCATAGGAAATACCAAATTTGAGGTCATGAAAAACCTATTTATCTTCATATAATTTGAAAGTTGATAAGAAATCTCATTCAAAATGATTTCATCCCAGTCGAACATTGCTTTCACCCGAATAGAAAAGTGTAGTATGTACAGAACATACCTCGGATTGTAGGATATAGAATCTTGTGTCACGAGCCATGAGAAAAGCCAAGAAAAATCCCATTAGAGCTTAGATAACATGCATACACTGAAAGGAAAAGACCCTCTAGTGAAAGCTTTTAGTGTTAAAAAATTGACAAAAATTGTCAAAAAAACCTCCGCGAAAACATTCGTTTTTGGTAGTGGATGGTTTTGCAGAGATTATAACGGAACTTCATTATAACTAAGAAAAAATTGGACAGGCAGAGGTTGTAGCGGATGTTTTTCCATGCAATGCACTTCACATACCATATGTGATGCAGGAGCATCGTCAACAAGGCACACTTGGAGAGACAACTCAACTCCCTAGTGCGCCTTTTGAATTATTTGGAATCTTAACCGCTGGAGTTTCCTGCAAATATTTTTGAATGGATTGAAAACTGAAGAAGATCAAACCGCTTGGGAGTTGAATGATCACGAGCGATTTGGGAGTTCCACTCCTAGACTTTAATGTAACAAAACTTAAGTAGTAGTTAGATTCTTTCGAGAATAGAGGTAGTCAGAGGGAACCCTAGGAACCTTCTTGTATATGTAGATGCATTGTATGCCCAAATGAGGTTGTTGGAGATTAGGTTATTGGACATGATGGTAGTTGCAGATTAGTAGGAGGAAGAACTGAGACTCTATGATATTCCAGACTCTATACGTATTTGTAAATAGATATTCATCTTAAGAGGAATAAAACAGTTTTCCTGCATATGAACTTTCTGTGCGTTTATGTGTATATGATGAATGTTATTTGTGTGTGTTTATGTATGTTGTAGATGTATGTGATAGGTTTTCATATGCAATAGGAAGATATAATTCTCTGTCTTCATTGAGATTGTTATATTGTTTTGGATTATTTAGGTTGTGCAAGGAGTGCACAATAGAACATTGGAAGTTCTGTAGCCAGCTCAAGGAATGCGCATCTGAACTCTGTTGAGTAAGAAAAGAACGTGTCAGGAGGGTGCACCAACGCGATGATAATTCAAGGGAATTCAAGGGAAACCTAAACTTTGTTGAATACCTTAGAGGATAAACCGTGCAGAGGAATCACAGAGAGACATAGTCACTGAGAACTCTATACAACTCTACCAGGTGCGCCTCGAGTAGGTGCAAGTGTGTGCGAAAAGACTCTGTTTTGATATTGAGAAGAAAGAGTGTCAAGAAGAAGACACCCACAGAGTTGTTGAATACTCAGTAAGATATGCAAGTGTGCATTGAGAAAAAGTTGTTGAGAAGGCACAAGAATCCCTTTGAGGAGTAAAGGGACTGAAACCTTAGAACTTGAGTAAGAAAAATCTCAAGAGAGACAATGTAAGGAGTGCAAGTAGAAGTGAATTTACTTCAAGTTCACAAGCTTAGGAGGAGTAGTGAAAGTTTTCACGCAGAGCGCAAGTGTGCACCAGAGCCGAGGTCAATTTTCATTGTCAAATCTCAGGAGGAAAAGTGGGTTCGAGACCCTAGCAACTGGTTTGGCAAGATAAGGTTCAAAGGCCACGACCTATGAACACTTAAAATTTTTCCCAAGTTTGAGAGAACAAAGAAGCTCAGGAGGAGGAGCAACAAAAACCGTTATATCAGTTGTAGGAAGAGATATGGATAGTTAGATCAGGGTCCAAGATGAAGGAGGAATGCACGAGGAGAAGTACAGATCCCATCCATCGAATCTGGGCATGAAGGACGAACAAGCATTGGATCCAGGTAAAGTGCATGGGCCTTAACCCTTTGTGTGTACAGGGGAGCGAACTTACCAAAGTCCCAAAGTGATTAGGGACCTTCCATTATCCATAGGGACATGTGGTGTAAGATCCACAACCCCGGAGTGATAACACTTCAGAAGTTTGTGGTCAAGTAGGAAGCGAAATTGCTGAAGAGCTGAAGTAGATCCTGGTCGTTGGTTTCCAGGAGGTACGTGTCAATAGATCCGAGACTTCGGGGAAAGTCACTTCGAAGGATTTCAAGTGTGGAGTGTGACAAACTCTTGAAGTCCCTAAGGGCTAAGTAAATCGCAACCATCCGTTGCGAAGGACAAGTGGCGAAAATCCGTCATCCTCGGGTGAAAGCACTTCAAAAGGAAACGAGCGAGGAGGAGTTGAAACTCTCGAACCCTGAATAACCGAAGTGAATCATAGCCGTTAGATTCAGAGGGAAACACGGTAGAGATCTTTGAACTTTGGGTTAAAGCATTCTGGGAGAAAATGAGTGCGCAGGAGTTGAAACTCCCGAAGCCCGAAGAGATGAAGTGGATCATGATCGTCAGATCCAAAAGGACACACGTTGACAGATCATGTATTTCAGGTGAAATCACTTTGAGAGAAAGCGAGTGTGAAGTTGAGACTTCCAAAGGATGAAGTCTCGAAGTGGACCAGAGTCTTTTATTTGAGGAGGATGCATGACATAAGATCTTCCATTTCGAAGAAAAGTCACTTCGAGAGAAAAAATAATGCGTTGAACAATAACTCCTGAAGGTCGGAGAGCCAGAGTTCATCTGAGCCGTCCGTTTGTTGAGAAAAGGTGTCAGCAGATTTTCCACTTCGGAAGATAGCCACTTCGGGAAGAATCGGGCACATGATTTTGAAACTCCCGAAGCCCGAAGAGCCGAAGTTAATTGTAGCCCTCAATCTGAGGGAGACACGTGTCGATAGATCGTGGACTCCGGGTGAAAGAATTCCAGGAGACAACGAAGGAAGGAAGGGAGGAAAATCTCAGTCATCGGTCAATAGGCACCGTCTGAGATCACAAGATTGATGGTCACGCTTAATTGTGGGGACATAAAGTGATCGAACTTTAAAATCCTAGAGCGAGCCACAATAGAAACCACGATATTGCCAAAGGGATACATGACAACTGGTAGTGAATTACGGGGAGAAAATTGGTGTGGTCTCAAACCACTCTTGGCCACCCCGCAATCACGTGCTTACGTGAGGGCACAACTTGAGGTCATATGTGAAGGAAATGACCTAGTGGGGGGAGGTAATGTCTGTTATTTAAATTCTTCAAAGAGGTGAGGGAAGAGCCCGCGGGTTTGACATAACCTGCACTTTGAAAGAAAAATGACCTATGTAAATTGATTGCGGTCTAATAAATGCCTAAAGAGTTGATCTGACTCCTCGATTTGAATGATCCTAGATCGATAGGTCAAGCAACCTCGAGGAGAGAAGGGGGGGGTCTGCATCAAGTCGTATCATAGCTTAAAATTTGTCTGCAGATCGTAGGCAAAGGTGAGAAGGTGAAAAGAGATAATATAATAACATCAAATGGTATCAAAACCTTAATTATACCTCTAGACAACAGGTGAAGGAGGAGATAGAGTGTGATTCTCTGTGAATGATGGTTGTGCGTATGCAACAATAATTGGAGAACAAGTTAGGCTGCATGGAAAAGTTGGAAATGCTCTATGTAATAGAATAATGCACATACTTTCCAGAAGGGAAAGTAGAGGGTGAAAATGGCTACTGAAGGCCATCAATGTGGTCAAGTCATAGACCACCAATAGAAAAACAAATTTGAGTTAGAAAAAGATCTCAGGGAGATCAGAGTAGGAATGGAGAGGCTAGCATTGAAGATGAAATAGGAGGCAAAGCTACACTGGAGGTATGAATGGCCTCTGAAAAGGAAGGCGAAGTGGCCTATCCAGAATTTGTTAGCCAGAAGGCAAATACAAGTAGTGAGGAAATGGTTGAGGCATGCTGAAAACCTCAGTGGCATAGAGGAGAGAGTGGTTCAAATATGCGAGACATAAATTGGAAGGAACCTCAGTGATGAGGAGGAGATGAGATCACCTAGAGATCTCATGAAATTCTAGGAGGGCAGAGATAAATTCTTATATTTCTAGATGGGCGATGAGATAGGATCCAACAAAGATCTCATAGACTGCCAGGAGGGCAGGAATGAAATACCAGATTCCCAGGTAAGCAAGGGAGAGGAGATGAGCTTAGAGGTGAGTTCATATCATCAAGGAATGCTGATAGAGGAGGATCAAAGGAGTGTTTTGGTCATTAGGGGGATTCAAATATTCGTACCAAATAACCCAACATAGGATAGTACAAGTGTTGCACATGAGGAAATAATGCAACAGGAATCCAAGAAAGAGGCCATGGGGACAAATGCTTTTAAATTTAATTGTGTATGTGATGCAGGTGCAGCAGAGGAAAGACAACCAACAAATACTATCAAACAGGAGGAGAAGGAGAAGACACCGATGTCTGCCCCAACAAAAAAATAGGAGCATTCAGATGAATTTATCACTCAATGGAAGCAAGAGCTGAAGATGTTAGAGGATTGGTTGAACAATCCAGAACCAAAAAGGGTCTGTAAGGATGTAGTCATGCAAAGGTAGACAGGATGCCAACATGAGGAGAAGCTAGAGGAATCTTAAGATATGCCAAAAAATGAGATGATAGAAGCCAATATGTCTGAGGAGGAAGTTGAGCAACAACTCAGTGGTGAGACGGAAAAATTGGAGTTTGTAGTAGAGTGGAAAAATAGTGCGACAAAAGATGAAGATAACATGAAGGGTCGGATTGATCAAATTGGTGAGGAGGAGAAAGAGAACACATTACAATGTGCCCAAGAGATGGAGAAATAATAGCATTTGATGGAGTTGCTCAAAATTTTTAACCAGGGATATGAACATGAGGTAGCTGTAAAATTGGAATCCACAACAAAAGGAGATGAGCATTCAGAGGAATGGCTTGAAATTTTCATCTCGAAATTTGAATAGGAGATGACCGCAAAATTGGAGTTTGCAATAGAAGAGGAAGAAGACAACATATATTTCTCTAATCTGCGTGAAGAACTAGAGGCCCTGGAGAAGAGGGTAAATATGCAGAGTCAACACATTCAATAGGTTAAGTTGGAAACAAAAGGAGAAGAATTCAAGTCTGGGGATCAGCTAGAAGGAGTTGGGAGTGCACTAGCAGAGCTAACATAAGTCAATCTGTCAGAGGGAATAGTTGGGAAACATTTTAGTGAGGAGGCTGCAGAACTTAATTCTGCAATGGAGTGGAAATTTGATGCCACAGGAGATGAAGTCATATTGGTCTACCCATTGAGATGTGTGATGAGAAGAAGGTGCAACAGAGCAGGCTACAAAACAAGAACCATCCCGTAGACCAGCTAGATGAGGTGATTGAGGAGATAATAAAGTTGATGGTGAATTTGGAAAAGGAAGTTGTCAATAGAGAAGTACAAGACATAAGAGAACCTGCAGGAGCAGTAGGGCAGCGGAAGAAACAAATCAAAGGAGCAAGTGGACAACTCCAATTTCAGGTTTGGGATCCTAGAGGATGTCAACAACATAGTAGAGGGAGCCATGAGCAGGAGCTCATGATTTTCCCAGCAGTGGAGTATGATGCAGGAGCATCGTCAGCAAGGCACACATGAAGAGACAACTCAATGCCCTAGCACGCCTTTTGAATTATTTGGAATCTTAACCATTGGCATTTCCTGCAAATATTTTTGAACAGATTGAAAACTGAAGAAGATCAAACCGCTTGGGAGATGAATGATCATGAGTGATCTAGGAGTTTTACTCCTAGAATTTAATGTAACATAACTTATGTAGTAGTTAGCTTCTTTTTAGAATAGAGGTAGTCGGAGGGAACCCTAGGAACCTTCTTGTATATGTAGATGCATTGTATGCCCAAATGAGGCTATTGGATATTAGGTTAATGGACATGATGGTAGTTGCAGATTAGTAGGAGATAGGAGTAGGAGAAAGAAATGAGACTCCGTGATAGTCGAGTCTGTATACATATTTGTAAACATATATTCATCTTAAGAGGAAGAAAACAATTTTCCTTCATATGAACTTTTTGTGCATGTTTAAGTATTTTGTAGATGTATGTGATAGGTTTTCATCTGCAATAGGAAGATAAACTTATCTATCTTTGTTGAGATTGTTATATTGTTTTGGATTCTTTAGGCTGTGCAAGGAGTGCACAAAAAAACATTGGAGGTTTTGTAGCCAACACAAAGAGTGCGCATCTGAACTCTGTTGATTCAGAAAAGAGCATGCCAGGAGGGTGCACCAACGCGATTCCAATTCAAGGGAAACCTCAAGGTTGTTGAATACCTTAGAGGAAAAACTGTGCAGAGGAATCAAAGAGAGACAGAGTCATTGAGAACTCTATAGAGCTCTTCTAGGTGGGCATCAAGTAGGTGCAAGTGTGTGCGAAAAGACTCTGTTTCGAGATTGAGAATAAAGAGTGTCAAGAAGAAGACACCGACAGAGTTGTTGAATAATATGTAAGCTCTACAAGTGTGCATTGAGAAAAAGTTGTCGAGAAGGCACAAGAATCCCTTTTAGGAGTAAAGGGATTGAAACCTTAGAACTTGAGTAAGCAAAATCTCAAGAGAGACAACACAAGGAGTGCCTGCAGAAATGAATTTACTTCAAGTTCACAAGCTCGAGAGGGGTAGTGCAAGTTTACATGCAGAGCACAAGTGTGCACCAGAGCAGAGGTCAATTTTCATTGTCAAAGCTCAGGAGGAAAAGCAAAGTCGATATCCTAGCAACTGGTTTCACAGGAGAAGGTTCAAAGGCCACAACCTGTGAACACTTAAAAAATTTCCCAAGTTCGGGAGAACAAAGAAGCTCAGGAGGAGGAGTGACAGAAACCATCTGATCGACTGTAGGAACAGATCTGGACCATCAGATCAGGGTCCAGGATGAAGGAGGAATGCATAAGGAGAAGGACATATCCCATCCATCGAATCTGGGCGTGAAGGACCAACAAGTGTTGGATCCAGGTAAAGTGCATGGGCCTTAACCCTTTGTGTGTACAGGGGAGAGGACTAGCAAAAGTATCGAAGCACCGAAGTGATTAGGGACTATCCATCATCCAGAGGGATAGGTGGCGTAAGATCCACAACCTCGAAGCGAGAGAACTTCAAAAGTTTGTGGTCAAGAAGGAAGCGAAATCGTCGAAGAGCCGAAGTAGATCCTAGTTGTAGGTCTCCAGAAGGTACGTGTCAATAGTTATGAGACTTCACGGAAAGTCACTTCGAAGTATTTCAAGTGTGGAGTGTGAAAAAATCTCGAAGTCCCAAAGGGAGAAGTAAATTACAACCGTCTGTTGTGAAGGACACGTGGACGAAATCCGTTGTCCTTGGTTTAAAGCACTTCAGAAGGAAATCGGTGAGGAGGAGTTGAAACTCCCAAAGCCCGAATAGACGAAGTGAATCATAGCCGTTAGAGTCAAAGGGACGCATGAAAACAATCTTTGAACTTCAGGTGAAATAAATCCGGGAGAAAACGAGTGCACAGGAATTGAAACTCCCAAAGCCCGAAGAGACGAAGTGGATCACGACTGTAAGATACAAAAGGACACACATCGACAGATCGTGTATTTTAGGTGAAAGCGCTCTGAGAAAAGCAAGCGTGGAGTTGAGACTTTTGAAGGCCGAATTCCCGAAATGGACAAGGGTCGTTTATTTGAGGAGGACATGTGGCAAAATATCTATAATTTTGGAGAAAAGTCACTCTAGGAGAAAAAGGAGTGCATTGAATAAGAACTCCTAAAGGTCGGAGAGTCGGAGTTCATCTAAGCCGTCTGTTTGCTGAGGACATGCGTCAACATATTTTCCACTTAGGAGGATAGCCACTTCAAGAAGAAGCAGGCGCAAGAGTTTGAAACTCCTGAAGCTTGAAGAGTCGAAGTTAATCATAGCCCTCGATCTGAGGGAGACATGCGTCGATAGATCGTGGACTCCGGGTGAAAGCATTTCGAGAGAAAATGAAGGAAGGGAGGCATATCTCAGCCGTTGGTCAAGCGACACCACCTGAGATCACAAGATCAACGACTGCGCTTAATTGCGGGGGCAAAAAAATGACTAGACTTTAAAAATCCTAGAGCGGGCCGCAATCGAAAACACTGTATTTCCAAAGGGATACGTGGCAACTGGTAGTGAATTGCGGGGAGAAAAGCGGTGTGGTCTCAAACCACTCTTGGCAACCCCACAATCATGTGCTTACGTGAGGGCACAAATCAAGGTCATATGTGAAGGAAATGACCTAGCGAGGGGAGCCAGTGTCTGTTATTTAAATTCTTCGAAGAGGCCAGGGAAGAACTCGTGGATTTGACAAAACCTGCACTTTGAAAGAAAGGGGACCTGTGTAAATTGATTGGGGTCTAATAAAGGCTTGAAGATTCTATCTGACTCCTTGATTTGAACGATCCTAGACCAGGAGGTCGAGCAACCCCGAGGAGAGAAGGGGGGGGTCTGCATCAATATGCATCTGTGCGCTTAAAACATTAACACATCGGTGCCTACATTGCACAATAGGCACCGGTCGAGTCCTAAAATATTGGATCCCCAGTGTGTTTATGCAAACTACAACCTGGTGCTTTAATAAAAACAATGCACCGGTTGAATATATGATACCGAGCGTCGATGCGTTCTTGAACTTAAAGCCCTGGTGCTCACATGTCAACCAAAGCACTGTGACTATCCAAGAAATATGGGGCACCAGTGCTCTTATAAACTTAAACACATTGGTGCCCTAATAGGAATAAAGCACCGGGAAAATCAATGATAACATGCATCGTTGTGCTAAAAAACAAAAATGACTGGTGCATGATGTCAAGAAGGCCCTGATGTGGACTCGTGAAAGAGAAGCACTTGTGTGCTTATAAATGGAACACACCGATAAGTTGTATTATTATTATAAATTTTGGTTAAAATATGATTAATATCGATGCTTTTTCAATTTATGTCAGCACCGATGCGTATTATGTTACATCACCGGTGCATGTTATAATTAAAGACACCGGTGATTTTTTTCATTGAATGCATCGATTGTTATTTTCTCTTTTCAGAATCATCGACTTGTGACAGTGGACAATTATTGTTATTTTTTAATTCATATAAAATAAATTTTGATTAGTGCATTTGGATATGATGTTTGGATTATCTTGTTATATCATCAGTGTTCGCATCTCTTCGTTATAATATTTAATCATTCATATATTTATTCAGTGATGTAACATTTCACAGGAACATTGGACAACACAAAAGAATAAAACAAAACATATTTTATCATATATGAATAAGAGGCTCTTTTTCATACAAAATGGGACCCTTATTGGTAACCCCTTGTATTTCAATTGGGACAGTACTATGTCCATTACATTAAACAAAATGTCTGATTTTCACAGACAATTATTTCAAAAAATACAACAGCTTGCATTGATATCCAAATATATTGATCACCATTCTTCATTGGAACTATTGTCAGACGTGCTCAAGATACTTCCATAACTTGGGTTATTTGGTCGAATGTTTTGTTGATTGGCTTGATTTTCCCCTCTTCTTCAAATGATTCCATATACAAAAATAAAAAGAAAGTGTAATAAGTGTATCTACATTGGTGAGAATAATGAAAATTGAAATAAATAATATACATGAATGTAAATTGAAAAGTGACATACCATGAGAATCGAGTCCTGAATGATACACATTTTTTCAAAACCAAATTTCATGCCTTCTGTCAACAACTCTTCTGTTGGCACATTTCCATACTTTGTTTCTTGCGGTTTTAATATACCACATAATAAATTATAGATTTAATATAAAAGATGTTTTTTATTCCATTAATTATAAAATGAGAGAACTAAAACAACATAGATACTTACAAATTCCACAATTAATTTTTGATATGCCAACATGTACTCACAACCTTTACTTAGCCCAATGTCAATAAATTCTTGCGATGACTCTTCTTTGTATGTTAGCACCTGTTTGAAGACATTCAAGGATGGTTGTTGTAAAACAACTTAAAATATACAAAAATGAAATCTTAAGTTAATGTTATAAGGAAATAACAATTACTCACAAACTTTGCTATCAACCCTTTTCTTCCTTGTCATCTTGTTTTATGTGCTGAATGAGTTCCATTTTGTTTTCTTTTCTGCAAGAAAATACTTGAAAATTAATAATTAATGCTAAATTATTTATTTATATATACCTAATAGAAAAATTCAACGATTTCATACATTTGAAGCACATTCTTGTTGAGATGGCTCCTCCTGCAATGCAATTATGTCCATTTCTTTTACCATCTCCTTGCACATTTTTTCGACATTCCTACTGGTATATTTCGGATATCAACTCGTTGATGCTTAGGGATTTTCATAATCTCCCTGAAAAAAGTAACATGACAATTAAATATTTTTATATTGATATATGAAAACTAAATATAACGAGATTGATATCAATAAATTAAGAATGATTTGTAGTAATATATACATATTCTAGAAAAGCATTTTTAGGAATATTACTTTTTGAATGATTCTTTTTTGTTGTTATATGTTTTTTCTATTGCAAGTTTGATAGGTATCATTGACCATTGCTATGGAAATGCTTTTTGTAGTTTAGATATAACCTGGTTCTTCGAATCATTGGATTGATTTTTGTATTGTAAGTGGAAAGTATGTCTATACGTTCATTCCTCTATACCTCTCATAGTTTTGTAAAATCCCCCCTCCCCCCTTTCATTAACTTCCAACACCACTCCAGATGAGCTAAGGACCAATTCATCATCATTTACATCTTCTATAATTTTTATTTTCTTATGATGACATTATGTTCCTTCGTTGTTGGTTCCAATTGTAGATCATTTAACATATGTGAATTAATATATTGTTTTGAACATGTTATATAATATTTTTAAGTAAAAAATTAATGAAAATTAAAAAAAAAACTCATATTGAATATAATTTTTTCATTCACCTGGTTCATCATTTTGTAATTTTTCAATCAAGCTTTTACACTCCTATGCACTTAGATCGCAAATAATCTTATTGAGATTCCTCATTTTATGGCTCTGCAGGACACACACAAACCAATACATATTAGTTAAACCTACATATAGTTCGAACATATTATTTTTTTATAGAATTTAGAAAGAACTTGCATTTTTAGCATATTAATTTTGTATATAATTTACAAAGAACTTGCCTTTTTTTCCTTTCTGGATGTGCTATATTTGTATCCATCAGAATTTTTGTTACTTGAACTATTCTCATACATTTTTTTACTAATATACAACCTATATCATTCAATACAAAAGACATTAAATATATTTTATAAATAAATCACATTTCACCAAAAAAAGTATCCCGGTGCATTGTATTAATATTAAAGCATCAATGCATTACATGTTATCAAATGCACCGCTATAAAAAATATTTAAAAGAACAATAAATTAGAGCGATGCAAAATATATCGTTAACAACACCGATGCATTTAATGTTAAAAATGCACCGATAATTGTTTTTATAAAAAACATTAAATTACAATAGTGTGATAAGTATCGTTAACAACACCGTTCCAATTGAAAAAAAATGAAAATAAAAAAAATACCATAAACAAATAAATTTGCACATCCATGAACAATTTTTTTTTAATTATTTGCAACATAGTCGGTGTGTTTGTATCTGTAAGTGCACTAGTGCGTTATATTACATAAGACACACCGATTACTCAAAACTTAAAAAAAAAAAAAAACATGACAGGGCAAAGAGGGTTTGGATTTGATGCATCACATGTCAAACGCCTTTTATATGGAAACATAAACCCATTAAATCTAAAAACATAAAATGAAAAGTTATAATTATGAAATGATAGAGGGAGTTAAACCCTAAGTTGAAGTTTTGCAGTCACACAAAAAAGAAGAAGCAATGGTTTAAGGTAAGTATGAAATTTTTTTATTTTATTTTTTCTGAATCACAAAACCCTTTGATTTCTGATATTCTGAATAATTTTGTTGCTCCAAAAGGGTTTTGAATGAATTACTATACACTTCCAATTCTGATCTTCTGAATTACTTTTCTTTCAAAAATATTGATCTGTTGCTCCACAATGCTCCCCTGTATGTCTCTCTTGCAAATCTGTACTATGTAAATTTTGGCAAAATAATTACCCATGAAAGAATTTATGAAAATTGTTTTAAATGAATCACCATAGTTGCCTTCAATCTCTGATCTTATGAATAAATCTTGCTATTCTAAAGTATTATGTTGCTCCACAGTGCTCTCTGATATGAGTTTATTGCAAATCTTTCCACTGTAAATTTTGGTAAAATAATGAAACAATGAATAGGTTTTTACTATTTAAATGACTTTATGAAATTATATTTTAAATTCCCTCTCATTTTTCAATTGTAAAAAAACAAATTTGTGCTTTTTTGTTTTTGTTTTCTTCGAAACTTCCGTGCATTTATTACTTTAATGCATCGATGCTTATATGTATACGACACACCAGTGTGTTTTAAAGTTTGAAGCACCGATATTGGATAATTTATTATTATTATTATTTGAATTCATGGGACCGGTGCAATGTGTATATAAATTCCCGATGCTTTACAATGTTATCGACGCACCGATGCGTGTTTGTTACAGTAACACACCGTTATGTTTTCAAAGTTATCTGAATTTTTATTTGCACACCAAATAGTATATTCATCTTAAATTATTTTTCATGATGCATCCACATGAATTGCAGTACATCATAGTATACATTTTGCGCTTAAAGTCGCCTTATTCCTAAAAATAATTTACCATTGATTTTTCTCAAATGTAGGGAGACAAACTTACAATATCAAATGGCCAATTCTTCAAATTCCACCCCATTCCATATTGCTCAAAGTCCATCGCGGAGTTCTCCCTTTCCATCTCGAGTAAGTTCAGATTTTATTTATATTTCGATTATCTAATTGAATTATTTTTGTTATCTATGTCAATTTGAATAAGAATGTATCCAAATTTGCAGGATCATGATTCATAATCAAGTTCATATGCAGATGATATTCCAATACCAATTAAAAAATGTCGGACACTCTTATAAGGAGCAACATACCACAAGTAGTTGGTAGATGAAAATGGACAACCACTTTACGTTGCCAATAGTAACATGCCATCTTCCAGCTGCAATCCTGGGTTAGAGATGGTAATAATTTTTTTGTATAATGTGATTTGAACAAACCAATTGCATTGTGCTTACTAATATCATCGATGTACTAATATTCAATATTTTTGAAATTAGGATTCTAGTGATGATGAACGACCTACCTATCATCTTCCGTTACACCCCACTACAATGTAAAATCGAGAGAAGGCTGCAATAAGAGTACAACTTGGAGATGAAGCATACCAATAATGGTTGAATCAACCACCTATTCAATTCCCAATACGTCCAGATTCACCAATTAGGAATGACTACAACAATAGTAGTTCTTCACAAGTTGGCAATGGATTCAATGAAATAGAGGTTGGTATGGATGATTATTTATGGGATAAAACTGCCATGGAGACAATGTTGTCATATTCATTCCATAACGATGAGTAAGGGGATGATTCTCATATCACTGATACCTTATTCGAAAGTCTGAATCTGCTTCCACCACCCCTCTCTTTGGACCTATCTGGTCAAAATATACCCAACTGAAGACAACAATGTTACTGTACAACTTGAAAGCAAAGTTTGGCATGTCAAACACATGTTTCTCAACAATATTGAGTTAACTGATCATCATTAAGTCCCTTATAATTTGAGAAATATTGTCACACAATCAACACTAAAAACAATCGATTTTATGAACGTTAAATAACATTGTATATTTCTATTTCCCACTAATTGCAGGTTATTCAAATATAAGGTTCTTCCGAGTGATAATGTCTTGCCCGATAGTTGAGAAGAGGCAAAGAAAATGTTGAAAATATTGGGTGTTGAGTACATATCATATCATGCATGTTTGAATGATTGTATTCTATATAGAGGAGAATATGAAGACAAAGAGATATGTCTGAAATATGGGCATGACAAATATCATAAATCAAATAAAAAGGGTAAATCACATGGTCCTCCTCATAAGATATTGAGGCACATGCTATAATCCCAATGATTCAAAGACTATTTTGTTGCAAAGAATTAGCTATGTTGCAGGGATGGCATGCCTCGCACATAAGTGAGTTGGGAGTTATGTGAATCCAAACAGGTTCAATAGCCATGGAGGATATAGAGGATACATAGCCCAAAAAATTCAAGGAGGAAGTACGAAGTCTGCGACTCAGCATAGCCATGGATGGCGTCAACCCATATTCCCTCCAAAACATCAACTATTATGTTTGTCCCGTAGTAATGATCAATAACAATATCCCCCCATGGTTGTTTGTGAAGAATGAACATCTTATGTTGTCTCTTATAGTTCCTGGTAGAAGACAAGTGAAGAATATGGATGTCTACCTACAACCATTGGTAGATGAATTGAATGAATTATATGAAGGGATACATGTATACAATGTGTCAAGACCCATCACAACATATAGGAATTTTATGTTGTATGGCATATGTTCTTACACCACACATGATTATCTAGGCTTAGGAGTTTGATCTAGTAAATTACATGTTTATTGATTTGTTTATATATGTTTTGGCATATTTAATTCATTGTGACTGTTCTGGACTTCAACGCTAACATGATCTACTGTATACATTAATAATTTCCCAGGTCTTGTAACAAAAGGCTATCATGGATGTAAATGTTGTGGACCTTCTTTGAAGGCTAGGTGGTCCAACCACCTACGAAATTCAGTGTATGACTGCTCCAGGGTATTCCTCCCAGAACAACACCCTTATAGAAGAGAAGCATCTGCTTTCAATGGTACACCAGAGAGAGCCCAAAGGCCTGTAATAACGACACCAACAAAATGGCTTAGAGCATATGAGAGAGAGAAGGAGAAGGAGATTACAAAAATATTTGATTCAAATGGGGAGCCTATGTTCGATGATCTAGAATTTTTCGACACATATAATGAGAAATTTCCCATTGGGATGAAAAATAAATCTGTCTTTTATGAGCTCCCATATTAGGAGCATCTTAAGATTGCCCACTTACTAGATCCCATGCATATATTTAAAAATGTTTCATCTTCTTTATGGAGGCACATATAATCAAAATAAAGTGACACATTTTGTATTAGGAGAGATCTTATTTCTTCAAAAAGTAAAAAGAAACATTGTCCAATAAAAGAAAGTAGAGGAGAGGTTGGTCCCTCTTGGTCTTTTAAAGAAGGTGATGTCCCATGGATATTGAATAAATTTGATCTTTCTTTGGCAAAGAAAGTTATATTGGGTGTGAAGGTGCCTTCTTTATATGGGTATTCACTACGACACAACTTCACCGTGGAAGACCATTTGTCGGGGTCAAAATCACATGACCATTTGAACCTTCTAAGAGTACGTATGTCAAAAACATGATTTTATTATTTGTTTTATAAATTCATGCTATGGGATAAAACATAATTAATTTTATATGTGTTTACTTTGTAGGGTCATTATCCACTATTGGTGCATGGGTGTGTGAACCATGACTTCCCCTAGGACCTACGACGTGCCATATCTAAATTATCTGCATTTGTACGTTGGATCACATCAAAGGAGATCTATATGGATAGCATTCCATGGTGGCGTCAAGAGATAGTTGAGATTGTTTGTATGTTTGAGAAGGAACTGCCGATGATTTCATGGACTTGCAATTTCATCTTCTAATTCACCTAGTAGATGAGGTTGAATTAGTCGGAGTGGTGTCCTCTCATTGGATGTTCTTCTTAGAGAGGTACATGAAGAAATTGAAAATATTTGTTCGACAAAGGGAAAAACCAGAGGGGTCTATGGAAGAGGGGTACATATCATATGAGTCTTTCTATTATGCCAGTGAGTACATCAAACAAATCGACAACACACCAGGTGTGATAATTTGGGACGACGAAAGGGATGAAGACAAAAGAGAAGGAGAACTTCTGCAAACGAACAGAAAAAGGTGCTTGATAAAGAGTAAGTGACTTATCATTTGTCAAATTTCTACACAGTAACTATTCACACTAAACTTCATAATGTATATTTTGATATGATATGTACTATATGTCGATTTTATTTCATGAATACACACACACACACACACACACACACACACACATTCGATTTTATTTCATGTGTGTGTGTGTGTAGATATATATATACAGACACACACACATTAGCAAATTTAGAAATTGATGCCATCAATAAATTCATTCTTTACAATTAAGAGGCAACACAGTCATGGATTGCATTGTACGAATAGAAGAGGAGGAAATGGGAGAGTGATATGAAATAATTTAGACGGTTGAATGGTAGAAGCATGCCTTATCTTGATCATTTAAAAGAAAATATGTCAATGATATGCCCCAACTATTGGGTTGTTGACCAAGTCAGAGAGAAATAAAGTGCATTCGGTCGTTACCTGCGTGCCGAAGAGGATGCACTAAACATAGTGATTGGGTGTAAAAACTCGGTAACAATCTCTTTGTGTACATTTTGTAACATTTAAATGCACCTTTGAACTATAACATCTATATTTTATATTTTATTAGTTGACTTATTAGATACATGACAATGTGATTTTTTCACTTTTTTTATAGGTGCATTTGTTCCCATCTATTTGGGCATATGGACATCATTTTCACATAGAGGATGCCGAAGATGGACACACGACACAAGATTGTGGAGTGGAAGTTGATTTCGACCAATTTAGTCGTGCTAGCCACCGCGATCAAAACCTAATACGAGAGACGTTAGGTTATGTTGGAAAGAAGCAAGAGATCATTTAGGTGGACTTCTCTTCTTTCCAATGTGTTATTTTTAGGTGCAAGTGGTATGACACCTTTGATTGGAATAATTTAAAGGAATATCACGATAGTGGGATGATATGTATCAACTCTAGAAAGATGTGCGATGAAACTAAGGAGCCTTATGTTTTCCCCAAACATTGCAACCAAGTTTTTTTTTACCCATATGTATTGGATAGGGATTGGTGATTCGTATTAAGACATGACCCTAGATCAAAACATATTTTTGAGAACACTAGTGTTATCATGCCAAGCAAGGAAGATAATGAGGGTGATGACAACAAATAGTGATATATACATGTTTTATTTCATCTTTAATACTTTTGTTGTGTCTTTTTGTTATATTCTTTATTTCGTTAATTATATTGTTTTTTATTCATCTTCCGATATATGAAATGTTAAGTTAATTATAACAAATCTTTGAACAATTTTAGTTGGTTAACAGTCAGTTTAATGAGTAATGTGTTTGTATTTCAAATTATTTGTGATTGCATCCCTGAGGTGTAGGAAAGTCGGTGACAGAGTGTGTTGTTAAGGAACTCTGTGATGTTAAGTCATCGGTTCGAAACCTACGGGGAAAAAAAATCCAGTCGTGTTAAGAGTTGGTGTGGCTCAGGCCGAGTGCAATCCCGAGTGATTTTGACGGCTTAGATGCCCCTGAGTCGTGGTTTCTCAGCTACAGGCTAGTCCCGCAGGTCACAGACAAACTAACAAATAATTTGTTTTTGTTATTTAAACCTATTTATATGTCGTTGCATATATTTAAAAATGTTTCATTTTCTTTAAGTATTTCTAATTGTGCAATCCTGAAAAATGTTAAATGTCCAGTTGAACTTTTAATGGGATATGAAATTCTACTTTTTGTGTTGATATAATTAGATGTAATGATATGGTTGATATGCATGTTTAATAGTACAACATTTTTGAGGATATGTTAACATGATGATTCAAAAACTGAGTTTATGTTCATTTATTTTGTAGATTTAAAAGTAAGATTAACAAAAAATGTGGTTTATAATTAAAAAATTAAATTTATAACATGATTTTTTGATAATTTGGTTTTTAACTAAAGTAGTGTTTGTTAGTTTACATACTTTTATCATAGCTTTTGAAAATATTTATAAAAGTATGCCCCTAATGTTGAGTAAAACCACAATTAATGAAGTATTTTAAAATTTGATAGCAATCAACTTACGAAATAATGACAAAACTAACAATAGGAAGTTTTGCATCCATAAAATTTTGAATCCTATAGAATGCTTATCATTGGAGATCATAAATTTTTATAATAACAATTTTTAGTGTAGAAGAGTCTATTAAAAAAGAGTAATTATTACAATGGAAAATAATATTTATTCATATGTAATTTGTTTTTTGAAAAAATAAATAGTTAGAATGAATATGTATAATGAACTATCCATGCAATTATAGTTTCAATTTTATAATTATAGTTTCAACCATATTGAACTTTATAATTTATAAAAATAAACATGATGATAACCATATTATAAAAAACATAAACAACATCTAAAATACACATTTATATTCGCTAGCTAACATAATCTAATTATATATACCTCTAGCACACATAAACGTCATTAATTAGCTAGCACACATATCTAATAATTTAACAGGGCATCATCATTGTGATCACATCTAACAAAAGACAAGCATTTTCTAACATCATCATCACACATCGAACAAGCATCATTTAACATACACATCTATCAAACACATTTAACATTAAACATATCTAACATGACCTAAAAATGTACACATCAACATCAACATATAAATTAATTAAGTATATCATCATGATCAATAGGAAAAATGCACATTTAATGAACAATGCTATAACATACACATCTATCAAGCACATTTAACAAACATATCTAACATGACCTAACAATATACACATCAACGTCAACATATAAATTAAGTACATCATCGACATGATCAATAGAAAAAAACACCATATATATATATATATATATATATATATATATATATATATATATATATATATCATGGATAAGTCAAATAACTTCTATAACATATATGGTCCAGCTAGTGGGATAATTTGCATATCTACAATAGTAGTGGAGGCCTGGTCTATAGTGGAATATGGATGAAGAATAGGTCTTTCCTACTCATCTAGGTGAGGTGAAAGAGGAGGATGAGGAATAGGTATGGCATGCTCATCTAGGTGAGGTGAAAGAGGAGGGGGAATATGTGTTGCCTCATCATGATCTGGGTTAAGTGAAATAGGAGGAGGAGGAATATGTGTTGCCTCCTCATGATCTAGGTGAGGTGAGGTGAAGGAGGATTAGGAGGATGTGGAGAAGGATGATCACAGACACCCTCATCAATCGAAGGGGTACTGGACAAATGGGTTGCACTAGAAGAAGAGTTGTGCCTATCATCAGGATTCCTCCTTGCTGCTAGTAGCCTGGAAGCTCTGATGATATGACGCATAAGAGACATCATATCATGAATAATCTCCCTCCAAATATCCAAGAGAATAGGATCTACCCTGATGTCTCGCATCAAGGCATCAAGGCAGGGTGGACTCCCACCTCAGTAAAAAGTGCAGAGAGTCGGTCGTTCAACTCCAACCTGAATCTGGTATCGGGCCTACGACACATGTCGTCGAGTATCTGCACTCAAGGACCCTAACATGTCGCAGCCTTAGTTATCATCTCCTCATTGTCATCTGCTAGGGGAGGAGGCATGTCCCCAATGAAAGTGTCAATATCTGCAAAATATATAGTACAAAACAATAATTACACAATTAATTCATTAAACAATTTAATAAAATAAGTTAAAGAACGTGTTAGAATTATATTTTTTCTAATTAAGTAAAACAATAAAATGAAACTAGATTAATTTAAACAAAAAAAAAATATTACCTCTATCATCTGGTGGCTCATCCGCTGTGAAGAGGATGTTCAGACATCCTTTCCAATCCAAACCTGCGTAAGGACACGACACCATGATGAACATGTGATCTGCCTCACTGGATAGTAGCTCCAATTCGTCTATGGAAATCCTGGTCGGAAACTCTAGCTGGCCCCTCTTGGGCATCATCTCCCCCCACATGTGCATCCGCACCTCAGTCCTTGACCTATTAGCCTAATAGAAAAAAGTAGGCCTCGTCTCCGGAAACCTCTCAAAAAATAAGAAAAACATCTTTGAGGCGAAAGGGAAGTTCGACCTCCCATGTATCATAGCACGACATATGTCTATCACTATATAAAACTGTCATAAAAAAATGGCAGACCATATGATACACCATGATCTCTGTAACAACGAATAAACATAATACAAAAGAGGGAAACTCATGCGCTTCCCATCACTGGTAAATTGTGTTATGGTCATCACTAACAGTGAGAGACATCTAACCTCCTCTGCAACAAAAGAGCGATTTGCAGCTGCCCACCATACACCTAAAAATATGTTGGGGATAGTACATCAATCCCAATATATCACTGAGAGTACATGAGCTAACTCTTAGCTGCCACACCTACTGGGACATCTGGGAACTAGGGAAAATCCTCTCCTCTCCTGAATAGCCCAGTGATAAAGTAAATATCCTCCCCAGTGGCATGGTACCACTGATCTAGACCCACACAGAAAACCTGTCGATGGACATCCCATCGATGGATCAGATGCACCAACAACCCGGAGTGCCCCTTAAGGGATGTAGCCTCTTCATAGTACGTAAGGAGGCCTACACTCCTCAAGAGAACATGAGTCGTTGCAGTAATAGGGAGAGGGTACAAATTCCTCTCCCTCTCCCTCGCCTCCCATTCATGTAGAACATTGTACAAGTCCACCCTCTTCTCTTGTTGTTGTTAATGCTCTCTCGGCTCACATCTCTGCATGATTAACATATGAAATACATCAACCTCACTCATACATAAAACATAAAAAAAATCTACTGAATAGTAAATTTATCTATAAATACAAAAAATAACTTTCTTCAAAAAATAAGTTAATTGCATTACCGATGCGCCCAAAAAACCATTACGCACCATAGGTTGTGCGTATATATTGTGAGCACCATCCACTGTGCATTAGTGTAAAGTAATGCACTGAATAAAATATGTTATACTATGTTATGTGGTGCGTTGTAAAACAATATTGCACCGGGGCGCTATACTACAACACATACACACTGGTGCGTTACATTTATCCTACGCACCGCTTAAACGAAAAAATAAATTAAAATATTAATGCATGTAAACAATTTTTTAAAAATTAGCAAAAACACAGTGCATATACGTTCACTATACACACCAGTGCGTGTAACGAACATTGATGCACCGTCACATAAACTTTTCCAAATTTTTGAGTACATAACTCTTTGTACTGTGTTCCGGTTGTTATTATCGCATCATGTACGGTGCCACCAAAACATTTACGGGGTGCACCGCAACACAATGTTACATTTATCCGATAAGGGCGGTGTGTCGTGTACTTTAACAACCCGATGCATTATATGTACTTTGACGCACTGCCCTACTAGTTATATATTTTTATTTGGTATGTCGTTAGACGGGTGGACTGGTACGTTTATGTTTACCAACACACCACCAAGAAAGGTAACAAGGCACGTGGTGCACCCTGTAAATTTACAGGTTGCACCATAGGCGGTGCGATCCGAGCACTTCAAACACACCACAATTTTTTTTTTACACTTAAAATTTCACTCAATTTTAAATTTTAATCCGATGAAAACTTAAGTTATGAAGAAACAAGGAAATTACCTGGACATTTTGTCGTCGGGGAGGCATGGTTGCGACATACTAAAAAAAACCAAATTTTCCCATCGTTTGGAAAAATTCGAAATTCACGCACCGAGCAACAGACGAAAGGAAGACAAGCAAGGAAAGCACTGACGACATGGCACTTTAGATAGACAAAGGTTTGATTTTTACCGTCGATTTTTTTTTTATAAAACCATGTTCTGTTGCACCCAATGACCAACCACATTGGGGCGTACATGTTTATTGAGCACATTGGTTATATTTTTTTAAAAATAACCCTAGCACGATGCTCGTGTTCTTGGGCACGCGTGCGCACCGATGTGTTTACTACTACATAGCTCACCACCATACATTTTTTGAAAAACTACAATGGTGCAATTTTTTTTGTTTAAGCATGACACGGTGTGGTATAATAATAGACGCCCCAGTGCGGTTGGTTTTACATATCACACCACATAAATTTTTAAATTAACTCTAACACGGTGCTCCATATTGGAGCACTGGTGCGCACCGGTGTGCATGATAGTGCATCGTAATGTATTTTTTGACACTATCCTACATTGGTGCATAAATGTTTTTTATTTAACCATATAATAGTGTGCTCTACTAATAGCACACCGGTGCTTCCAATGTTAATTTGTGCACTGGAACATTTTTAAAGAACGTTATTACAGTGTGGTTATTGATGTAACACACCAGTATTTATTTCTTGGTGAATGAAAATAAAATCGAATCGCCTCTTAATGAAAACAAAATTCCCTCTCCCTCTCTTTCTTCCTCGCCTCTCAATCCCATAAAACATTGTACACTTAAACCCTTTGTTGTTGTTGTTTCTCTCTCTGCTGACGTCTCTGTATTAAGATTATGGCCGGTAATTTTTTTTATTTAACACTTAAATAATTAGCTACACCAGTGCATCTTTATTTACTGAGCACATTGGTTTATATTTTTTTTCGAAAACCTATCCACGGTGCGACATTGTTTGGGAGAAATCGTCTGTCCCAGTGCACTTATTTAAGTAGTGCATCATCGTATATAAAATTAAAAAAAAAAACCTGCAACGATGCACAATTTTTTAGAGCAACTATGCACCCCGATGCGTCATTTTTTCCGTAGGGCACCAGACAATATTTTTTTATTTTTTTATTTGAAATAATCTTGCTAGTTTTGAGGGCACCGATGTGCCTATTGTATAAAACGCATCGGTGCATTATGTACTTATAAAATCAACAACGTAAAACATTCGCTAAAACTTTTGCCCGCTCACCTCCGCTAGTATTATCCACTATAAACGGATTTTTGGGCTATTTTTATAGTGACATCCGCAAAAACCTCCACTAGAGGGTCTTTTCCTTGTAGTGATATGTCAATATGAGTTGTATTGGCTGGCATTGCAAAATATGGTGCTAGGAAGTCCTTCAACAAGTTCACTCTGCCACCTTGTGAATCCAAAAAATAGTTAGCGTTGGGAAGCATGAGAAATTTGTTTGGAGTGCGGGAGTTGCAACATTTTCCTAAATACATTTGGAGTTAACAAAAGTGGATTCCTCCATTCAACTACAATTTGAATCATTTTGTGCTTCGCGTCAAATCTACTTGTGCACTAGGAAACTAACTCTCTGAAATCAAAAGCTTTGGGCATGCAACCAACATTATCTAGACCAATTGTCCATAACTTATTTGTGAGTTTCCGCTCTCGGGTGAGGTTGGAATACCACTGATAAGTTGTAGATCAGTGAAAGTTTTTATCCCAGTGAGCGAGAGAATTAAGAGTGTCTCCGCATAAAGGTTTATTTTTATTTTTATAGTTGTCATCTTTCCCACTCTTTCCAATACATTTTGATATATGTGAAGGTTATTAATATGAATTATGAATATTTAACCAATAAGAGGCTAAGATAGTTAACAATTCTTAATGAAACATCCTTCCAATATGTACACTTTCCTCCAGAATGCATGGAAACTATTAATAGTAATTATCCTTCATAAGAAAATGATATTTGGGAAAATGCGACAATTAAGGATCCTCATTTACTTTTGACAACCGTCTTTTCCTTATGAATCAAGATATCATAAATGCACCATAAATCACCTCGAGAATGAAAATTGTGAAGGTTTCCTAGTGAGAAAAACACTATGGGACATCAGTATGGTAGGAATGCAAAGCATCAAGTCTTGTTGATGAGTGAGTCATGTGGGACTACTAAATGCAGAGAAATGGATTTATGTTGAGTTCTCCACATCAGACATAATTGAATAATTGGATAAGTATTGGGTCATGCGGTAGAGGGGGCAGGGGGTAGAGTTAATGCAAGGAAAAGGTTGTTGTGATAAAGGGTTAATGTGGAAGGAAAGTGTTGCAGAGAATTGGTATTACTTTGAGTTTTCTGCAAGAAATATAATTAAAAAATAGACTAAGTGTGAGCTCATGCAGGAAAAGTAAAATGAGTACCTTTGCAAATTGTGGAGAATAGACTTGTTGTGAAGTGAGGAGAATGAACATAATGCAAGGCTTCTATGCATAACACAAGTAAGAAAAATGACTAAGTGTTGAAAGTGAATGATTATTCCTTGAAGTAATGCGGAAATATGGAATTTGTGAGGGATGTGGAGGATTATGGATTGGGATGAAAGAAGAGCTCTTCTGCATAACATAATTTAAGCATAAAATACAAGGTTGAGACATGAAAATGGATCGACGAGAGTCTTATCTACTTTACTACTACTAGACCAGATATTTCATTTGCATTTGGGATCCTTTATAGGTTCATGCAAAAACCTTGTTAAAGACTTTAGTGTGTTACAAAGAGATTTCTAAGGTACTTGAAGGGAACTCAAGACTTTGGGTTCAAATACTCTAAGGTGGAGGACTTTATACTAGTCAGACATACATATTCAAACTTTGATGGGGATAAGGAGAATGAAATGTCTACTTCACGATACCTCATGAGTCTTGGATCAGTAGCTATCTATTAGATATCACACAAACAATTTGTTCCAACAAATTTCACTACAGAGAAATAATATGTGGTTGTTGCAAAGGCAACAAAGGAGATTGCGTGGCTCATGAAGATACTAGATGATTTGTAGGAGAAACAAGTAAATGTTACTCCACTTTTGATTGATAACAATTATGCAATCAAGTTGGCCAAGAATACTAGATTCCATGATCGAACCAATCACATAAACATAAAGTACCATTTGATTCAACATCATGTAAAGGCCTAGATGATTCAACTGATATATTGTTCCACAAGTGAGCAAATTGCAGACATCTACACCAAAAGACTTGGAAGAGAAAAGTTCATAAAGATGCTTGGACTTCCAAACACCCCTTTGGATTAAGGGGAGAATGTTAGATACTTAATCCTTGATATTTATGATACCGTATATATTATTATAAATATTTAATCTAATAAAAAATGAAGAATCATAGTTGAATAGGAACAACCATCCCACCTGTAGAAAGATAAAACCAAAAATTATATATATATATATATATATATATATATATATATATATATATATATAACTTTAATAATAATAATAAAATGCACAGACTTATTCAATCCCCAACCTGTCACTATTGTTGAGATAATATCTCGGTTCCTCAAGTCAAAGTGAAATAACTAACTTTGAATCCATTACCTCCACGTACATTTTGAATATGTCGATGGGTATACCAAAACATGTTTGTAATGTCAATATAATTCAAATAAGAAACATCAATAAAATGAGAAACACCAATGGATTAAAATTTAGGAAATCAAACCCTTATGATCTACTAATACGAAAAAAAAAACTTGATTTTATATATATATATATATATATATATATATATATATTAATTAATTAATTACAGCCATAATAAATTCTAAGATTAATTAAAAATTGTTCAAAATCTTAAATTTTACGATCTATATCATACTTAGCTAGAGATTTCCATATATTAACTTGTATGATTACCACCATACACCAAACTTGTTTTAGATATAATTTATATTATGATCTACTAATACGACAAAAAAAACTTAATTATATATATATATATATATATATATATATATATATATATATATATATATATATATATATATATATATATATATATATATATATATATTACAGTCATAATAAACTCTAAGATTAATTAAAGATTGTTCAAAATCTTAAATTTTACGATCTATATCATACTTAGCTAGAGATTTCCATATATTAACTTGTATGATTACCACCATACACCAAACTTGTTTTAGATATAATTTATATTCTCATTAAAAATTGTTTTGAGAGACAACTATATTCACTCCATCATTATTCATGTTTATTATTTATATGCATGATATTTATACTAATCCCCACACATATATTAATTATTTTAAATGAATTTCTATTCTTTTATATATATATATATATATATATATATATATATATATATTCACGTAGGTAAGGCTGAGGAGTAAAAAAATAGAATACTAAACAATGTGAACGTTGTCTGGTATCTTATAATAGTGCTAGACCATGTTATACGTATAAACTAACATTATATCTATAGAAATACTAACCTAATGAAATCGAGAATATATTACAAAGATAAAAAGTTGGTATATTGTAATGGAGACAGAAACACATGTTTGTAAAAATAAATTATAATTTAAGATATGGAAATACTAATTTGATCTATTTACTCTACAATATCCACAACTATTATGAAAAAATTACGATGGTAATATTTCTTCTTCTACTAACTTTTGCGTATAACCTTCGTCATAGCTATATCTTACAAATGGTATATCTTACAAATGGTTGTGTCAATGACGTGAATCAATGAAATTGAATCGTTTCATAACAATTATAATTGTGCATTGTTACCATCTATCGTGGTGTTGTTGCTAATCTTGAATGTGAACCAAACTTTGTGTTGAATTGTCAAATTTCTTTCTTGTATTAATTTGTTGATTTTAATTGATTCACTTGTTGGTTTTCCTACCAACTCCTATGTGTACTTTTCTTCTTCAAGGACTTTCAGGTTACAATGAGATTGTATAAAGGAAATATTTGCTAGTAATGATTGAAGACTAAAGCCATCAAGCTTGAAACGAGTTATCACTTCTTTACAATTTTTTATAGACTAAACTCTCAACAAAAATCAAGTAAAAGTCACTTTAACATTAGGACAACCATCCAACATTAGGGTGTGTTTTCTACCAAACCCAAACCCTTTTTTATAGTACTTATGGCCCATGCCACTTGGCCAACCCATGCATAATTATATTTTACTAATTACTTCTTCTTCTTTTTTCTAGAAGAAAATTATCACAATTATATTAAGGAAAATATATTTTTTACATTTGAAGGGTCCATATGCAACACTAACCATAAAACTGTACTTCCTAAAAGTTGCATGCTTATACACCCGAAAAAAGAGCTTCCACAAATATCAGTACTCTCCAGGATGAGATCAAAAAAAAGAGAGCATAAACTCGACATCCATCCCAGGCTAGGAAGAAAGACACAAAAAACACCTCCCAACTCAAAACTCAAAACTGGGGGAAAACAATCCAAAAATGATTAAAAAGGGCTAATATATATTAATAAGACAACGATGTCCCTCCAATCCTTCAAACCATAAGTGGAGCGAGATATATCCTTCAGGTTCCATTAAAGCTTTCTTTGATAGTTCATCAGCTTCCTTGTTGAACTCACGATAAATGTGAAAAAATTGGATGGTCTTGAAATTTCTTCTTATGAATCTGATTCTTTGTTTCCAGTCTTTTAATGAGATAACTCACAATTCACTTTTATCATTCAACCAATCAATGATTACCTTTGAATCGCCCAGGATTTGGATCTTTTGAAGAGACAGAAAAATTGCTATGAAGAGTGTAGCCCGTGCTCCCATTAATTTCGCCTTTGTATTAGTTCTGGTACCACAATTCACGTACTAATTACTTATTAACTTAATATTTACCCTTCCATATGTTATTCATTTACACAAATGCATACATAATCACCATTTATATTGACTCTGAGATGTTTCCTTGATCTTCTTATTGTTTCATTGTTCCATTGCATTGTTTCCTTATATGT
>ML779604.1:942050-968418 GCA_009831015.1 Picea engelmannii | reverse complement strand
ACACACACACACACACACACACACACACACACACACACACACACACACACTAAGGAGACCTAGTTTTAGAATCATTTCATCCGATTCTTATATGTGTGTTCTATTGTAAAAGGAGGTTTCCCTCTTGAAGAAGCTTATCTTTCATTCTTATGTTTATTTCTGAAGGCATGGAGATTCTTTTCTCTCTATTTTCAAGATATTTTGGTATTTGTTACCTAACATTTGGTATCAAGAGCATATGATCTTAGGGGTTTTCTCCTTCAATCAAGACATCTTGGCATTTTAGATATAAATTTTTTTGTGGGAATTTTTTGACAACGAAATTTTGAGGAGACCGAGGGAAAATGGCAAAGTACAAGTGGTCAAAATTTTAGGTTCTAGTACATTATACTTTCAGATATATATCCTATGGAAGTTAGGGTTTGTGATCCTAAAATTAGTCTCAAACGAGTCATTTTTTTCTTTTCACTATAACTTGTTTTTGAGATGTTTCATATAGCAAATTTTTTAGAACACCACAGAGATGTATCAAGGTACATGTGGTTAAAATTTCAAGTTATGGCTCATTATACTTTTAGAGATATAGTCTACAGAAGATAGGGTTTGTGACTTATCATAAAATCAATTTTAAATGAGCCATCTTGGCATTTTCACTATAATGTTTTTGGGGAAAGTTTTAGACTTTGAAATTTCCAAAATCCTAACGAGACATAGCTAATTACATGTGGAAAATAAGATTTTGAATCATTATACTTTATGAGATATATCTTGTGGAAATTAGGGTTTTCGACTAGTCCCAAAATTGGTCTCAAATGAATTATTTGGGAATTTTTGCTATAATTTTTTTTTGGTGAAGTTTCAAATTGTGAAATTTTCAAAAGTTTAAAAAGACATACCAGAGTGTTGCGGGATGAAATTTCATACTCATAAGAACTCAAATTTCAAAGATACATCAAAACAAATATCGACCATCCACACATTTTCCAAATTAGGGTATGAAAGGTACACAACTTATTGTTTATATTTTAGCACTGGACATGAACTTCCACACATGACTAGTGTCAGATGTGTGGAAGTCATCCAAAAGTCCTTTCAGAGGTTTGTAATTCACTTTAATTAAAGTTAATTATTAAAGTGAATAGACTTTTATTAATTAAATAATTGATCTAATAAAAAATAAAACATTTACATTAGTGAATTAGATGAATCTTGACCGTTGATCTAAACCTAATCTTAATCGTCAATATCATCAAGAGATTAGGGCTATGGAGACTTAGTTATCAATGGTTATTTTAGATTCGATCACAACTCAATGTTATAAAAGGAAAGCAAAGTGAAAGGAGAAGACATGTAACAAAGAGCAAAGAAGGAATCTTTCTTTGACATGGAGTGACACAGAGTGTGTTGATACACAGAGAAAACAAAGAACGGATTTTGCTCAATCCGAAGGAGGAGAGAACAAGCAATAAAAGCAAGTGGAAAAACAACCCAACAACCAGAAATTCATGGAGGTCGTACTATCCAGTAGGGGGGCGGAGGTCATATGATTTCTGGGGCAGTACAACCACAGGTAGGTTGTACAACATCAGATCTAAGTTCAGGCAGCCAAGACAGGCTGCAGGTAGGTTGTACAAGCCGCGAGTAACAAATCTGGGTAGATCGAGCAATAGAGGCAGCAAATCAGGCAATTGTACAAAGGGTTTATTCAAATGAGTTTCTAGCAGAGCCAAAACAACTAGGTTTTGTTGTAATTTGATTATTTTCTGAGTATGAAAACCCTTGTAAGCTTGGAGTAATTTAATGAAAATTTGATCTTTGAAGGGCATTGAAAATTTGTTTGTATGCTTGGAATTTTTTTTTTCTTCCACTGTTTAATTTCCAACCAGTGTGTAATTATTTTATGGTCTGAATTTTTTGTTTAAAAAATCAACAAGTAATTTTTTGCTTGAGATCATAAGGAAGTAATTTACCCAGCGTTGAAATTTTGACACGGTACCAGTGCAGGGTCTCTGATTTAGATTTCTAAGTACCAACAATTAGATCTATGCATATCTAGCAGATTTGAGGTACAACCAAAAAAATCTAGTGAAAATATGAGGTACCAACAAGAAGATATAGAAGATATGAGGTACCAACAGATAGATCTAGTGGATATCTGAGGTACCATCATGCATATCTAGCATATTAAAGATACCAGCAGGACGATCTAGCAGATATGAAGTACTAGCGGGAAGATCTAACAAATCTGAGGTACCAATAGACGGATCTAGTACATATATGAGGTACCAACATGCAAATCTAACAGATCTGAGGTACCAATAGACATATCTAGAAAATATGATGGCCAACAGAAAGATCTAGTGTAGATATGAGTGTTCAACAGAAAGATCTAGCAGATCTAAAGACCAATAGGAAGATCTAGTGTAGATCTGAATGATCGACAAATAGATCTAGTGCAAATATGAAATTACAACAACATATCTATTAAATTTGAGTGACCAACAGTCAAATCTAGTTTAGATCTAGGATTACAACAGTATATCTATTAGATCTGAAGTCCAGTAGTTGGGGTTTATTGATGCTTGAAGGGACTAAACACATTTTCATGACAATCCATATCCAGAACAAGAGTTCTCATAAAATATTGGAGGAAAAGACACCAGAGGAGGAATTCACTGGTGTGAATCCAAAGGTGATCCACTTATGCATATTTGGTTGTCCAACATATATACTTGTACTAGAAGAGGACCAAAATGGAGCCCTCCGGCATGAAGGGTGTATTTGTGGGATACAATGAGACTTCTAAGGCTTACATGATTTTCACTCCATCACAATGGAGGATTGTGGTGAGCCAAGATGTAAAGTTCGAGGAGGACCTTGCATCCAAGAAGTTGCATAAGGCCCTACCAGTGATAGAGGACAAGGAGTAAGAAGATACGAAGGTTGAGCCTAGATCATCAACAACTTCCAGTGCAGTAAGTCGACCTTCATGTGAGGAGGAGAGATCAACCCATTCTAGTTCTATTAGGAGACCTCGATGGTTCATGCAAAAATTGAGGGATGCTAAGGAGCATGTTGAGGATCCTAGGAGTACATTTAGGGAGATCAAGCCTCCGAAGAATTTTCTGAACTATATGGCACTATTGAGTTGCATCATTGATTATGAGGCTTTTAGAGGAATTCCATGGTGAAGGATGATGTGTGGGACATAGTACCGAGACTGGAGGGAAAGCTAGTTTCAGATGGCTCTTCAAGAAGTTCCTTTCTTGCTAAGGGGGAGTGTTGATATTTTTAACATCGAACATGAACTTTTGCATAGGTCTAATGTCAGATGCGTGGAAGTCATCCAAAAGTCCTTTTGAACCTTTGTAATTCACTTTGATTAAAGGTAATTATTAATGTGAATAGACTTTTATTAATTGAGTGATTAATTTAATAAAATGTAAAGTATTTACATTAGTGAATTAGATGAATCTTGACCATTGATCTGGACTTAATTTCAACCATCAATCTCATTAAGATATTATGGTTATGGAGACTTAATCATCAATGGTTATTTTAGATTCAGTAAAAACTAATTGTTATAAAAGGAAAGCAAAGTGAAAGAAGAAGACATAAAACAGAGAGTAAAGAATGAATTTTGCTTTGACATAAAGTGACTAACAGTATGTTTAGACACAAAGAGAGAAAAGAAGGAATTTTACTCACTCTGGAGGAGGAGAGAACAAGTAGTAGCAACAAGTGGAAGAACAACCCAACAACCAAAAATTCATGAAAGCCATACCATCCAACAGGGAGGAAAAGGTCGTACTATTTTTGGGGTTGTACAACCATGGACAGGTCGTACAACAACAGATTTGAGTTCAGGAACCAAGAAGGGTTGCAGGCAAAGCCGTATAAGTTGTAGGCAGTGGGTAGTGGATTGGGGAAGATCGCGCAGTAGAAGTAGCAGACTAGACAGTAGATTGAGCAAGTATACAAAGGGTTTCTTCAGCTAAGTTTATAGCATGGCCAGAGCAACAAAGTTTTTTTGTAATTTGATTATTTTATCAGTGGGCTATTTTTTCAGTGTGAGAACCCTTGTAATCTTGGAGTATTTTAATGAAAAGTTGATCTTTTAAGGGCGGTAAAAATTTCACTGTGTGCTTCAAAATTTATTTTGCTTCCGCTGTTTAATTTCCATCCAATGTAATTATTCTATGGTTTGAATTTCTTGTTTAAAAATCCATAAAGTAATTTTTTGTTTGATATCTTAAGGAAGTAATTTATCCAAGGTTGAAATTTCAACACTTACAATTGGCATAACTTTTGATTGGACGATCTATTTTTGATGATCCAAAATTTGTGATAAAGAGAAAAAAAATGAATATTATTATTGTTTCACATGAAAAAGGATGGTACAAAAATTACTTCACCAATTAAACCTCCAAAAAGTTGAACCATAAATAAATAAGAAGAGATTTTTCACCAGATGGAACATATGGAAAAGAAGATGGATGAAAATAGGGAACAAATGGAAAAGAAGATAGATGAAAAAATGGAAGAATTGAAAATTTCCATCTTCTCGTGTCTAGATGAAAGGTTACCTAAAGGCGATATTGAGATGCAAGGAAAACTTGAAAATAAGGATAACAATATTGTTGAACCCCAATCACATATGGAGAATATTTTAAAAATTGAGGAGAAGATGAGGATGGACTCCCAAAATCATGTCTATTCACCACTTCAATATCCACATCATCGAGGATTCAACTCGACACCAACGAGCTACTTAATTCCAAAGATCGATATGAGGAAGTTTTACGACAAAGATCCTATGACATGGATATTCCAGATGGAACAATTATTTGATCTACACCAAGTGTCAACTTTACAAAAAGTAATTCTCACATCCTTGTTTTTAGAAAAAGATCAATTTGTCTGGTATCAATGGATTTGTGAAAGAAAAAAGGATTATATTGTCTCTTGGTCCATTTTTATAGTTGAATTGATATCACATTATGGGGATATTAAGAAAAATGCATTCTTTAGTCAATTGGTAAATATTCGGCAAAAAATTCCAATTACTAGACAGATTCAACAATTCCAAAAACTAAGTCTTAGGGTAAATAATATTTCAGAGGATAATTTGTTAGATCTCTTTATGAGAACTTTAAATGAGAGCATCCAACATGAGGCGTATCTCTTTTGTTGATGATTACAACTTCATGAGACATTCTCCAGATCATTCTCCTCTGGACTGAGTTGAGACATCTGTGAGAGAGCCCATGTGACAGGTGTGTCATACTCCTCTGGAATAATTTGAGATGGTCTGTGGTCTCTTTTCATGCTCCTCTGGACTGAGTTGAGACGACTCAAGATGGTCTCATGTCTAGATCCCATGGAATTAGTTGAGTCGACTTGATATGGCTCTCCAGATGGTACTCCTATGGACTTAGTTGAGTTAATATGTTGAGAGTGACGTCCATGTGGTTGAGCACAGGTGGACGTGTCTCTGGTGGCTGAGCACTAGAGGATGTGTGGATCCCTTGCTATATTTTATGAGAGTAAGATTTGTTGTAACCCTAACTTGTGTTGTAAAGGGTAAAAGTCAGCCCCACCATGTAAAAGATAATTAATATTGTGTAAAGATTAATTATATTATTCAGTTGAACAGGTCGGCCCTATTGTTCCAATAGACACATCCTTTTGATGTGATAGGTCTTGTATAAATAAGAGTAGATCCCCATTGTGGATCTCACTCACTCACACTTCACTGTAACTTTCTCTCAAGCTAGTTGTACGAATGAAGTGCACACTTCTCTTAGGCGCAAGTTTCAAGGTCATAGAGTACCCTCTTGTGTGCTCTAGGATTTATGGTGTGGGGGGTATTCTCTTGACTCTATAGCAAAGGATTGTTTGGTTTTTCCCAGGATAAACTCTTGTGTTCTTGTGCATGATTATTCTTCTTGTGATCTTGGTTACTGCAGCTATTGTATATGGTATTGCTACATTGTTTATGGTTCAAGTTCATGTTAAATTGAAATAAACTACATGTGCTTGAGCTAAGCATTAAAATTCAACATTATATCAGAGCAGAGTTCCTGAAGATCCATTGTACAAGATATTAAAAAGCCAGTCGTCACCCTCTTGTTGTAACTACAAAAAGGACCCCCCTTGTCAATCTTGTTTTATCACCTTCCACTTGAACGTTGGGGATAAATTTTGCATAGGTGTGTACGGACTCCTTCAGTGCACCTCTTGCAACTCTCAGATTACAAATTGAACAATTTTTTATTTTTGTCCCCTAGGATTTCTAGGGTTTCTGCAGTTCGTTGAAGGATTTTTACATCTCACCAGGTTTCTTCTGACTTTCCAAGGCTTATTGTTGGTAGTCGTAAGTCCAACGAAACATAGGGTTTCTAGCCTATCCTAGCCAATAGGTTTCTTATCCTAGTTGTTAGGGTTTGTGAAGAATCTGCAAACCATGAGGAACAAAACTTTGGTGGAAGATAGACTTGATGGATCAAGCAACTTTATCTCCTGGAAATCAAGACTAAAAATCACTCTAGAAGAGGATGACCTATTGAGTTTGATAGAAAAGACTCTACCAGAAACAACAACCGATGAAGAGAATGTTGATTGGAAGGAAGATGATGTCAAAGCAAGGAAGAAAATCATATATTCAGTAAGATATCATCTACTACCTTGAAAACAACTTATGAGATGTATGATGCATTGAAGAAGATGTTTGAGAGAAACAACACAAACATAGCTCTTACATTGAAGCACCAACTTCAAACTATCAAGATGATGAAAGTTGACACCATTTCCACCTTCATGAGGATCGCAGAGATCAAAGATCAACTAGGTACCATTGGATAAACCATAATAGACAGAGAACTTGTCTTGATTACTCTCAGTGCTCTTCCAAGACATTGGGAACCTTTCCTTCAAAGTATCAGTGGAAGAGCAGATCTTCCTGAGTTTGATTGTATATGGAAAGACTGCACTCAAGAGGAAACCAGACTTATAGCCAGAGGAGTGCAACACTCCCATCATGATGGCAATCAATCTCTTGCTTCTTATGCAAAGATAGGCAGAAGAAATAGAAGAAGTTTAATCAAAGCATTCAAAGACAAGAAAACTTCAGCAGCTCTAGGTCATGAACATAGAAAAGACAATTCAATGATTCAATGTTTCAGATGTGACAGATATGGACACATTGTAAAAATATTTCCTACCAGGAAGAAAGGAAGACAACTTGCATCCACTGCCGATGTTGATCCAGAACCACATCAGAGAGATGAAGACATAAAATATGAATTATTCTTCTTCATATCAACACTCTCAGGTACGGTTCCTACAGATAGTGATATTTGGTTGATTGACAGTGGTGCTTCCAGACACATGATTGGATATAGAGAACATCTTACAGACCTTGTTGAGAAAGAGTCTTGTCTACATGTTGTACTTGGTGATAATGCTAGATATATTGTGAAGGGAGTTGGATCTTCTACTTTCCAACTAGATTCTGACATACCTCTACAATTAAGTGAGGTACTATATGTACCTAGGATGAAAATGAACCTTGTCTATGTTTCTTCCTTAGAGGATAAAGGCTACAAGGTTACCTTCTCTAAAGGAAAATTTCTTTCATGGCACAAGAACTCACACATGGATTCTGCCCGAGTGATTGGTGTTCGAGAAAATAGTTTGTACAGATTGATTGTCCAACCAGTCCAAGCCCTATTACATGATATTCTTAGTTTGAGCGAGCTATGGCATATGAGACTTGCTCATTTACATTACAGAGCCCTTCCCGCTCTGGGGAATATGATAACAGGCCTTCCAGAGATACATGTTCATCATAATGGTGTTTGCAGAGGTTGTGCTCTTGGCAAGAATGTCAAGGGGTCATTCTTGAGCAGTGACAGTAGATCCAAGGGGATCTTGGACTTGATACATAGAGATGTTTGTGGACCCATGACTGTTGCTTACTTGAATGTATATTTGTACTATGTGCTCTTCATCGATGATCACTCTTAGAAGACATGGATTTACTTCTTGAAGATCGAGGATGGATTCCTTGTGAGATTTCAAGAGTTTAAATCTTAGGTTGAGAACTTGACCGGGAGGAGGATCAAGGTGTTGAGATTAGATAATGGAGGAGAGTACACCTCCATGGATTTCAATGATTTATGTATTGAGGTAGGGATCAAGAGGGAGTACATCATTCCTTATAACCCTCAACAGAATGGGGTTGCAAAGAGGAAGAACAAAACCATTATTGAGGCAACCAAAGAAATAATACAGGATCATAATCTACCTATGATTCTGTGGGCAGAAGCATCCATGAAAACTGTGTATGTTCAGAACATGAGTCCTCATCAGATTATGAAGAACATGACTCCCAATAAAATTTCACCGGAGTGAAGCCTGAGGTTGGACACTTCAGGATATTTGGGTGTCCAGTACACATTCATGTACCCAAGGAGAAGAGGACCAAGCTAGACCCTTTAGTCATAAAGGGTACATTTGTGGGGTGAAATGAATCTTCGAAGGCATATCGGATATACATCCTTGGTCAGAGAAAGATCAAGGTTAGCAGAGACGTCACCTTTGAGGAAGAGATGTCCTTTCGAAGATCCAGAGAATCTCATATGGATATTGACAGTGAGAAGAATGAAGAAATAATACCTTCTCCCCCTTCAACAATTCAGAGGGAGACAATTACTGATTCAATTGATCCCGTAGCTCTAGTTGATTTTCCCAGAGACATTGTAGTAGGCCATAAGAGGCCTGCATGGCCCCGACAGACTCTACAGGAGGCAGAGGGACATGTAGCTCCTCATGGTAAATTCCGAGAAAGTAAGAGACCACGGAGATTTTTGAGCTATGTTTCAGCTATGAGCCAAATCATTGATACTAAGCCTTCTTTTCATGGAGAAGCAATAGGCCAGTAGGTTTGGAAAGATTCCATGATCGAAGAGTATCAATCCATCATGAATAATGATGTGTGGGATATTGTTCTGAGACCAAAAGGGAAATCTATAGTGACTTCCAAATGGATCTATAAGATCAAACATGCAACTGATGGAAGTGTCGAGAAGTACAAAGCAAGATTTGTGGCTAGAGGATTCTCTCAGGTGGAGAGAATAGATTATGATGAAACATTTTCTCATGTTTCCCGATACACTTCCATCCGTACGATTATTTCTCTTGCAACATCCATGGGTTGGAGACTACATCATATGGATGTAAAGACAACCTTTCTCAATGATGAGATTAAGGAAGAAGTTTACATCGAGCAGCTAGATGGATTTGTGATACATGAGAAGGAGTCTCATGTGTACATGTTGAAGAAATCCCTATATGGACTAAAGCAGGGACCTCATGCATGGTATGAGAAGATTGATGGATATTTGATGAGTTTGGGCTTCAACAAGAGTGTTGTTGATCCAAACCTATACTACAACATTGTTGGTGATGAGTGCCTGATTTTGGTCTTATATGTTGATGACTTATTCCTCTTCGGTTTAAAAAGCCTTATTGTTGAATGCAAGTGTGCATTGGCTTCTGAATTCGAGATGAAGGACTTTGATATGATGCACTACTTCTTGGGACTAGAAATGTGGCAAAGGACTGATGAGATTCTCCTGAGTCGGGGGAAATACACAGTTGAGATATTGAATAAATTCGGGATGACAGACTACAAGCCCATGGCTACATCGATGGTGATGAATCTAAAGAAACTGAACAAAACTTCTTATGATTCAGGAAATATTGATCCACATCTTTGCAGACAACTGATTGGATCATTGTTGCATTGGGTTAACACCAGACCTGATATATGCTATGCAGTGAGTGTACTCAGTCAATTTATGAGTTAGTCGAGACAGACACACTGGATAGCAATGAAGCATGTGTTGAGATATTTACGAGGCATAGTTGGCTATGGAATGAGATATGCCTTCAATGTAGACATGAGATTGCATGGATATGCCGATGCAGATTGGGCAAGGAGCATAGTGAACCGGAATAGAAACTTCGGTTGTTGTTTTACTTTGGGATCTGCCATGGTTTCCTAGTGCAGCAGGAAACAAACCTCTGTGGCTTTGAGTACCACATAAGCATAGTACATTGCATTATGTGTGGCAGTCCACGAAGCAGTGTGGCTTCGAAATCTCCTTACAAACTTATTTGGTCATGAGATGGATTCCACCATTATCCATTGTGATAAACAGTGTTGTGTGAATCTCTCTGAGAATCCTATGTTTCATGATAAATCGAAACACATTGAGATCACATACCATTACATCATAGATATGGTGCAAAGGAAATAAGTACATGTGCAATATTTTTCTACACACGAGCAAGTTGCAGATGTATTCACCAAACCGCTTGCCAGGACGAAGTTCGAGTACTTATGTGAGAGACTTGGCCTGGTGGAGAATGCCTCCCTAGCCGAGAGGGAGTGTTGATGATTGCATCTTCATGAGACATTCTCCATATCATTCTCCTCTAGACTGAGTTGAGACATTTGTGAGAGAGCCCATGTGATGGGTGTGTCATACTCCTCTAGATTGAGTTGAGATGACGTGTGGTATCTTGTCGTTCTCCTATGGAATGAGTTGAGATTACATGAGATGGTCTCCTGTCTGAATCATATGGACTTATTTGAGTCGACTTGAGATGGCTCTCTATATGGTACTCCTATGGACTTAGTTGAGTTAATCTGTTGAGAGTGATGTCCCTGTGGTTGAGCACAGGTGGATGTGTCCCTAGTGGCTGAGCACTAGAGGATTTGTGGATCCCTTGCTATATTGTCTGAGAGTAAGATTTGTTGTAACCCTAATTTGTTTTGTAAAGGGTACAAGTCGGCCCCACCATGTAAAAGATAATTAATATTGTGTGAAGATTAATTATATTATTCAGTTGAACAAGTCGGCCATATTGTGCCAATAGACACATAATTTTTATGTGCTAAGTCTTGTATAAATAAGAGTAGATCCCCATTGTGGATCTCACTCACTCACACTTCATTCTAACTTTCTCTCAATCTAGTTCTCTTAGTGCACACTTCTCTTAGGCGCAAGTTTCAAGGTCATAGAGCCCCCTCTTGTGTGCTCTAGGGTTTATGGTGTGGGGGATATTCTCTTGACTCTATAGCAAAGGATTGTTGGGTTTTTCCCTTGATTGAGAAGGTTTTTCCCAGGATAAACTCTTGTGTTCTTGTGCATGGTTATTCTTCTTGTTATCTTAGTTACTGCAACTATTGTATATGGTATTGTTGCATTGTTTATGGTCCAAGTTCATGTTAAATTGAAATAAACTGCATGTTCTTAAGCTAAGCATTAAAATTCAACATCTTTGAACATAAATCCCTAAAGCATTCTTTCAGTCTGGCAAGGAAGTTGAAATTAAAAATATGGCTACTAAAAGAGTGGTATTTAACAAATATATAGAGCAACATGCTCCCTCTCCTAATCTTACTCAACCTACAAAGTTGACACCTCAACAAATGGATGAAATAAGAGTAAAAGGATTATGTTTCAATTGTAACAACAAGTATAGTAAGGATCATAAATGCAGCGAGAATAAATTATTCTACATAGATTGTGAATAGGAGGAAGATCAAGAATTGGAACCATCTCAAGATATAGAACTAGAAGAAACTACTACAACCATATATTGTCATGCATTGGCTGGCATCGGTACTCCACACACCCTCGAGATAGAAGGATACACCAAAAATAAAAAGGTAACAATGTTGATTGATTCTGGTAGTACCCATAAATTCATCGATTGCAAATTAACAAAACTTCTCAATTGCTTTGTATTTCTAGCACCAAAGTTTCAAGTAATGATTGTAGATAGAACTACCATAAATTGTTCAGGGAAGTACCATAGTATTAAGCTCAATATGAGGGAGTATTTATTGGATATTCCCATGATTGCAATCCAAATGGGTGGTGTTGACATTGTATTAGGGGTCCAATGGTTACAATCATTATGAATGGTGGCTCTTAATTTTCATGAACTTTTCATGAGAGTTTCTTCAAAAAGAAAGGAAATTGAGCTTAGAGGTATCCAAGGGAAACCCTCTAAAGTGATAAGCTCTAATAGCATGAAAAAATTACTCAAAAAGGGTCACCATGGTGTAATTGCACAATTGTGCTCACTAGATGTTCAAACATCCATATCCTCTACTCCAATGGATATCCAAAAAGTTATCAACAATCATTCTAAGGTATTTGGAGAGATGCCTAAAGGTCTTCCACCTGCTTGAGATCATGACCATGCTATTCATTTGCAACCAGGAAGTGTACCACCTAACATTAGGCCTTACATGTACCCATATGCACAAAAGAGTTGTAACATCCCCACTATAATTCTCAATTTAATTTATGCATAATGCATATATGAATATGGCCAATGCTAAGCGATGTAATATGTGAATTGTATTTATGATTTTAATAAATATAATGTGATACTTGTTGTTGGGATATTTAGACACTAGGAGTTAGTTAAGATCTACTTGGTCTATTGTGTCGTCAGGTAAAAGTGTGTTTCCTAATGTGTTTCTTTAGTATGCATTAGTTTACATTTGTAGTTAAGAAATCCGACGGTCATGATATGTTTCCGACATAGAGTGATCTAACGGTTCATACTCTCATCAATCTTAACGACCATTGATATGTGGCTTAACACCAAATTGGTCTATGATCTTTATTTAAAGAGTATGGAGGGTCATTTGTCGATAATCGATTGTGAGAAACTCTCTTGTAAAATATCTCTGTAATCTTTTTCTTTGCATTAATAAACTGCTCCAAGTGGCCGCATTGGATGGAGTCGCGGATGTTTCCCCGTATGGGTTTTACCACATGAAAACATCGGTGTGTTGATCTTTGATTTGGTTATGTGAGTGGTTACTGAAGGTGTTCATCCTATGTTGGAATACTTGTGTTGTCGAACATGGTATCAGAGCCTGTTTGAAGACCTGCTCCTGTTGTAGATCGAGATCATGAAGCCGAATTGCCTCATCTCCATTTTCTATCATTTTCGTACATTTCTGGGCTGAGGGGACTATTCCATTGCATCTAGAGCACTCATTTCGTTAAGGACATTACAATATGTTTTGTTAGACCATTTGATTAAAAGTTGTCTTATTAAGTAAGAAATATTGAGTTCAATTCTCTCTTTTGTTACTTTTTTTTTTAAAAGTTCATGCTGAAATTGTAAAGTGTATTTCACTTCAAGTATAAAAGTGAATCATTATAAGTAGCTTTAATATTTTATTTTAGAGTTATTTATTTTGCATGAAACTTTTCTTTGTAAAAGTGATCCCCACTTCTCTTTATAAAAGTGGGTCGCTTCATAAAGCAACTTACACCACCACGTGGTCCCTTGGTTACCTTTTATGCCTTTTAAAAAAAAAAACATAACTCTCACATCCGAAGTCTGTTTTCAGTGTTGTTGTTGTTTTTTAAACGGCATAACTTTTCAAGCTCTTTCCATTCAGATCATCAGTTTCAATTTTTTAATCTATATTATCTACATATTTAATATGGTTTCTACAAGTAATCTCTTACTTACCAGCACCAACTACTTCCAATGGAAATCCCATATGGAGGATTTATTAAGAAGTAAAGGCTTGTACCAGATTACCTTGAGAAGGAAAAAGCACCCACTGATGCTGATAAGATAGCCAAATGGGATAATAGGAATGACGAAGCACGTGGATTAATCAGAATGTCCATCTCTCCTTATTTAAGGTTCCACCTTCAATCAATTGATCAATCCAAAGATGCTTGGGACAATATTGAATCTGTATTTTGTAAACACAATATTATTCGAGCACGACAAATAGAAAATCAAATACTAACTTTAAGTCCAAATTATTTTTCTTGCATTGAAGACTATCTATCTAAATTTAAAACACTTAGACTTTTATGTGAAGAATGTAAGATAAAGATAGAAGAAGATCGTTGCATCTATCTTATAGTTTCTAAGATAGGTAGTGCATATTCTGTGTTTGTATCTACCTTTTATGCCATGCAAGAGGCTCTAGGGGAATCTTATAAAAAACCCAGTCTTGAGAACTTTTGTGATGCTTTGATAAGAGAGAAAGATAAGCTTGTACAACTTTGAGTGATTAGCATTGCAGGTACCTCCAACAAAGCCTTAGTTGTCCATCAGAAAGATAAACCCAAAAATACTAAGAAGCAACATCCTTTCCACAACAACAAGCAATATAAGGGTCTCAAACCCACTTAGACAACTTTCACTCCTAATGGAGACAAAGGAGAAAAATATAAAAATAAGAAGACTGACAGACATTGCAAATTTTGTGATAAAGATGGTCATGATGAGTCCAAATGTTTCAAGAACATAACAGCGTTAAAAGCAACGATGAAGAAGCACAACATCAATATTGATTCTACTTCTTCTTTTTCTCGTGGACATGCACTTTCAGCTTCTGGTTTCTCGTTCAATACAACTTCTACTTCTACTTTTGATGAGTGGCTTATTGATTATGGATCATCTTATCATATGGCTAAGGATAGAGCCATATTTTCTACTCTGAATGAATGTAACACCAAGAAAATATTTGTTGGTGATGATAGATCTCTTAGTGTTGAAGGATCTGGAACAATTCAAGTAGAAAATTGTCATTTCAATGATGTATTATGTGTTCCAGGTCTTTCTTGTAACCTTTTATCAGTATATCAAATCACTCATTCAGGTGAAGGTAAAACCGTAGAGTTTTCACCTCACCAAGTTGTAATCAAGGATCTAAATGATCCTAAGCATGTTCTTGCAATTGGAATTGTTGATGATATTACCAGGTTGTACAAATTTGAGAACTTTGGGTCATCATCTTTTTCATCAATTTTTGTTTTCTCATAGCAATGACTTGAGCAAACTTTGGCATGAGAGGTTTGGTCATCTAAACTATCGCTCATTTCAACAACTATGTAATCAATAGATGGTGATTGGTCTTCCTCTTGTTTCATGCAGAGATGGTGTCTGTGTCAGTTGTGTTCTCGGCAAACATCATCTGGACAATTTTGACAAGCATGCCTCTTGGCACGCCTCGGGTCCTTTGCAGCTTGTTCACAGTGATATCTGTGGTCCACTTTCTTCTCCTTATTTTTCTGGGTGCAAGTATTTCTTAACTTTCATTGATAAATTTTCTAGACGTACTTGGGTTTACTTCTTAAAACTTAAGAGCGAAGTTTTTGGCCTACAAGGCCCTTGTAGAAAAGCAATCTAGACATCAAATTCAAAGGTTAAGAACAGATAATGGAGGCGAATATGTGAACACTAATTTTACAAGTTACTGCACTACACAGGGAATCCAAATGCAACACATTGTTCCATATACACCACAACAAAATAGTGTTGTTGAGAGAAAGAACCGCACATTAAAAGAAATGGCTAATTGTATGATCCAATCTAAGGGATTAATTCTAAAGTATTGGGCGGAAGCCATCAACTGTGCAAATTACATAGTAAATCGCACTCCCACAAAGACTCTTAAAAATATAACACCGGAAGAAGCTTGGACTAAAATTAAATGAAATGTAAGTCACTTCCACGTATTTGGCAGTATAGCATGGGCTCACATTCCTGATGAGAAAAGGAAAGCATTGCAACCTAAAAGTGAGAAGTGTATATTTGTTGGTTATTCTGAAGATGTCAAAGGTTATAGACTTCTTCAAACATGTTGTAATGAAATTATTATTAGAAGAGATGTTAAATTTGATGAAAATCTCTTGGCCTGCGAGCCTAATTCAGCGCTTGTGCCTTCTTTGGCATACGAGCCTAATTCGACGGTTGTGCCTTCTTCGGCCTGTGAGCCATCTTTGACATTTGTGCCTTCTTCTGTTATGGTTTCTTCTTCAGATGATGACAGTGAGGATGAAAATACACCTCTGCCTGCTCACCTTCCTCCAGATGAGTCCTTTGAACCTGAACCAGCACTAGCTCCACCACTTCCTAGATGGGTCCATTCAACATGAGAAACAGCTGGTGATCTTTTCGGTGATCTGTCAGATCAGCATCAGACACGTTCACAGTTCTAGCAAGCCTCTTCTCTTTTGGCTCAAGTTTCAAAAACTCATGATCCATAGACATTTGCAGAAGCTTCAGAGCATCCAAATTGGGATATAACAATGAATGAAGAGTATTGTTCTTTAATGGCAAACGATACTTGGGATCTTGTACCTCTTCCAAAAGGAAGAAAACTTGTTATATGAAAAGGGGTCTATAGAACTAAGTACGCATCATATGGAAGTGTTGAAAGACACAATGCTCGGTTAGTTGCCAAAGGATTTTCCCAAGTTGAAGGAATTGACTATAATGAAACCTTTTCCCCTGTAGCCAAAATGAATTCCATCCGCCTTGTTCTTGCCCTTGCTGCTTCACATAAATGGGAGGTCCATTAGATGGATGTTAAATCCACCTTCTTGCAGGGAGATTTGCAAGAAGAAATCTACATGGAACAACCTCCTGGCTATGTCCAGAATGACTTTAGCCTTGTTTTTCGCCTTAAGAAATCTCTTTATGGTCTCAAGCAAGCTCCACGAGCTTGGTATGCCAAAATGGACAACTTTCTTATTGCCACTGGATTCTCTAGATGCCATTATGATCCTAATATCTATGCCAAGAAAGTAGGAATCCATCTCATAATCATTTTTATTTATGTTGATGACCGTATCCTTACTAGTAGTGACTCAAAACTTTTAAACCATGTGAAAACCAGCCTTAAGAAGAAATTTGAGATGACAGACTTAGGCTTTTATCACTATTTCCTTGGACTCCAAGTTTTGCAAACCAATGAAGAAATTTTTCTTTCCCAGTCTAAGTATGTCTGTGACCTTCTTCGTCGCTTTCACATGGATGATTGTAAACCAATCCCTTCTCCCTTCCCGTCTAGAGTCAAGCTTACTTCCACCTATACTTCTCCCGAAGTTTATGCCACCCTATACCGTCAATTAGTTGGTAGCCTCTTATACTTGACTCATACCCGTCCTGATCTTTCCTTTGATGTTGGTATTGTTGCACGGTATATGCAAACACCCCATGAAAGCCATTGGAAAGTAGCTAAAAGGATACTTTTCTATGTCTGTGGTACAGTTCAATTCGGGATACATTATAGTTCAGGGGGGACTCCTTTATTCGTTGCTTTCACTTATTCAGATTGGGTCGGCGACCCTGATGATCAGAAGTCTATTGCAGGTTATGTTTCCAGCCTTGGTTCAGGACTTGTCACTTGGGCATGTAAAAAACAACAAACTATTTCACTTTCTTCAACAGAAGAAGAGTATCAAGCAGTAGTAAATGCAAGTCAGGAAGCCTTGTGGCTTCAACAGATCCTTTCAGAGTTTGGATTCCAGCAGCAACATCCGACCAACGTTTGGTGCGATAATCAGAGTGCCATCAAGCTCGCCAAAGACCCGGTTCAACATCAGCATAGCAAACATATCGAGCTACACATGCACTTCATCAGAAAGATCATTCATGATCAAGTTATTGAAGTGCTCTTTTGTCCTACAGAAGATCAAGTTGCAGACATTTTCACAAAGTCTCTTACAGAAGCGAAGCTTTCCAAACTTCGATCTATGTTAGGAGTTCAAGAAGTTGTTATTAAGGGGGGATAGGCTCTAATGCCTCCTTCCTTCTCCTATTGTGTCATTATTGTAAATCCTTCAATCCTATCCCAAGTTGTTCTTAAGAGGGGATGTTAGGATATTTAGAAACTTAGGAGTTAGTTAAGATCTACTTGGTCCAATGTGTCATTAAGTAAAAGTGTGTTTCCTAGTGTGCTTCTTTAGTATGCATTAGTTTGAATTTGTAGTTAGGAAATCCGATGGTCATGATATGTTCCTGACATAGAGTGATCCGACGGTTCATGCTCTCATCGATCTTAACAGCCATTGATATGTGGCTTAACACCCGATTGGTCCATGATCTCTATTTAAAGAGCATTGAGGATCATTTGCCAATGATCGATTGTGAAAAACTCTCTTGTAAAATCTCTCTATAATCTTTTTCTTTGCATTAATAAATTGCTCCAAGTGGTCGCGTTGGCTGGGGCCATGGATATTTCCCCGTAGGGATTTTTCCACGTGAAAACATCAGTGTGTTGATCTTTGATCTAGTTATGTGAGTGGTTACTGAAGGTATTCGTCCTCTGTTGGAATACCTGTGTTGACAAACACCTGTTGTTGGGAATATGGACATATATGGGTGTTGATTTATCCACAATAAAGGGAACATCTAAGAGTGTTTAAGAGGGGTCCAAGGAAAAAATTAATTGTGGGTATTAATCCAAAACCAAATTTATGACTTTTATTATCATTGAGACAACCTTCTATTTTATGGTTGAATGTATGAGAGACCAATCATTGAATACTTGTCAGGGGGTGGGTGTAGAATTCACTTCCATAGTTATTGGAGGCATGGGGATGCAGTAAAATCAACATTGGGCAGAGTAAGAAGTTAATTATCTTGGGAAAATAGAGGAAATTCGTATGGGGAAGAATACACAATTTTTCACATTCAATTTTGCATGAAAAACAAGCAGAGAGCAAGGAAAAAGAGCATGGGAGCTAGACCAAGATGGATGGGAAAATTTTGGAGCATGTTGGAGCGTTTTTGGAGCATTATGGAGATGAATATTGAAGACTCAAGTTGTCAGGCCTCAAGAGTGAACTCCTAGGTGAGTTGCACTGTAACAACAAATGTTGTTGTTGTCTTTCCTGGTAGTTTTCTTGGCATTGAATTCTCTTGAATTCCTAGTAGAGAGATTCCTAGTTACATGTGTCAGAGAGACCCTGATACACGAATGCAACGCTCGATGGAATGAGATCAGTGAAGGGGTACATTCCTTTGGTTGGGAAGGTCAAGAGGAAGAGAGTTGGAGGAAATTCAGGATAGTTGTAGGATAATACCAGTAGGTTGTGTGATATTGAGTTGTGAGTGGAATCCTTCTCTTAAGGTTTTCTAGCCCAGCTCGAGAGTGACCTGCTGTTGATATTTGGAACAACAGGTCTATGGTTGGGTGGAACATCCTTCCCAAGCAGTTGATTGCACAAACGTTTTTAAAAAGATAAGTATTTATCTATTTCTGATACGTGTTTATCTATTTATGAGTTATCTTATGAGTTTTATGGTTGTTTATAAGAATGGTTTTATGTGCTATTGTCAAGAATTATGGTTAAATAACAACACCTCTATCCACATTATTGAAAAATGGGCCATTTTCTTGGACTCGAGAAACAACAAAATATTTTGAAAAAATTAAGGAGGTTATGTGTACAACTCTAGTCTTGGCCACTCCTGACTTCACAAAAAACTTTATTGTAGAGTGTGATGCCTCGAGACATGGCATTGGTGTAGTTTTAGTCCAAGAAGGAAGGGTCCTTGCCTATGAAAGCAATCGACTTAAAATAAAGAACCTACTCAAACCCATTTATGAAGAGAAAATGTTGGCCATATTACATGCAATTAAGAAATGACGCCCTTACCTAATAGGAAGACACTTCAAGGTAAAAATGGATCATGATAGTTTGAAGTACTTCTTGGAACAACAATTATCTTCATAAGAGAAACAAAAATGAGTGACTAAGATGGTAGGTTATGACTTTGAAATTATCTACAAAAAAGGAAAACAGAACATGATGGAAGATGCACTTTGAGAACCTACTTGTTAAAAGAGAGAAATTGTCCATCAAGCTACGGGGTACCTAGTTTTAGAATCATCTCATCTCATTCTTGTACATTTGTTCTATTGTAAAAGGAGGTTTTCCCCTTGAAGAGGCTTATCTTTCATTCTTATATCTATTTCTCAATGTGTGGAACTTCTCCTCTATATTTTTAGCTATTTTGATATTTGTTGCCTAACAAAGCCAAAGCTATTATTGGCTTTTCTCTCTCAAACTTTGAGTTACATCATGTAGATCAAGAAAAATCATCCAAGTAAATCTGGGATAATCTAAATAAATATTTTTGGAGCCAAAACACTAAACGAAAATTTTTCTCTAAAGTTTCAATTATTCAAATTGAAGATGTTTGATAGAGTCATTGTGTCTAGCCACATAAATAATCTCATTTCTCTCATTAGACAACTAGCTAAAGTCAAAACTACAATAAATTAAGAGGATGCCAAAGCCATTTTGCTAAACAATCTCCCTTCTAAATATAGCAATGTCATATTTACTCTTAGTCAAACATCTTTACAAACTCTAGAAGACATAATTTTAGAATTCTTAGCTTAATAAAAGAGAGAAATTGTAGGAGATTATCGAACAGAGACTGCACTATACTCAAAGAAAAGGATGGGAAAGAGAATGACAAGTAAGAATGAAATTGATGTTCCTAAGTCTTTGGAAAAACAAGTCATACAACAATTAATTTCAAAACCCATGTCAGTGACTTCAAATGAAAGCTTAAAGAATTAGCAAATGTAGCCATTGTTGAAAAGCCACCAGATACTAACAACAATGATGACATTGTTCATATTTTAAGAGGCCCACACTTTGAAGATAGGGAGTGATGCATTGGAGGAGATATAATTGTTTAATAGTCGTGGATGCTTATGGATTGATTAAACCATACGTCATTAGGGTTATGAGACATGCATATGAGGATTGTTGTACAATATTTTAGGGGAGATTTTGGATCTAGAAGCTCGGTACCATACCTTTATGAGGGTTACGAGACATGTCATGTGCAGATGATGTCCAATGATACCGTGAACTTGGATTACAACTAGTAGCTTCAAGGAATCTTACTAGTTCAAGAATTGTTTTCAAAGAAGAAACGTCTAAAAAATGTTTTGTTTTGTTGTTTTTTTATATTTCACTAAATGTGTTTGCAGTTAAAGTGTGTTTGCATTTAGTGAGTTGTGATTTCAGTACTATAAGCCTTAAGAGAGGGTGTTAGAATAGACTTACATTTGTAATCAATTCACCTTAGTGACTTAGGCTAAAAGATTGGCATTTAGGGTATATTAGCTTTTAGGGTTTTTCACAAGTATCACGTAATACATCTTTGAATCTCTATATAAGAAAGGTCAATCCCATTGTAATAAACTCTTTAGTTATTCATAATATAATGTTTTGTTCTTATGTATATTTCCTTTATGCTCAACTTTGTGGTTTAACCCTACATAGGGTTTTGTGATTCATTGCTCTATATGCATTTATAATGAAATTCGCCACTCTTTGAAACTTTCTAAGGGTCTCTCCACTAAATGCTAGTATACACTTGCAATAATGAAAAACGATAAATGATTGTTATTTGTGTTTTTTTCTTTCAACATTCAGATTATTTAACAAAATATCTAACTAAGTGCATTGCAAAAGTGTGTGAGTTTCCTTCCATTCTTTGGAAAATACCCCTTCCTTCAAACTTCTATAGCTATGACATATAGTATCGGCATCTTCTCTCAATGGTTAAGCCAAGTGACTCCTAAAAGTTAGCTTTTACAACTTTCTATATGGTGTATAGACCTTGGAAAGTTAGTATGAATCTAAAATTCCCTTAACCAAAAAATAAATCCATCTTTAAGTCTCTCTTGTTATAATGTGCAATTGTGCTCTCAAATTAAACTATAAACTAATTATAAATCATGTTGGCATGTGTAATGTTTTATTATGATTTGAAATTATAAACTAAATATAAATCCCATTGCCACCTACAATGTCTCATTGTATGTTCATTATATATTACCAAGACATTATAATCCTCATAATTCAAAAATCATGATAATTACCTTATTACTAGAAATGAAAAGGAAGCTAAGTATCATTAACTCGATCACACAATTCAATAATTCCTCGACAATATTTCACATAGGGGTGTTCCTAACATCCCTACATTCTTCTTAGAAAATTCCAAGAAGAGATAGATGCCTTAAGGACATTCCATGTTGTTTTTCATATGCAACGATAAGAAATAAAACAAAGAGAAATAGACAAATCCGTACATTATACTTCAAAAAAACCTCAACCCAACCCACCTTTTTTAAAATATTGATCTTACATTTTAAAAATGAAAAGTCTTTAAATTTTTTATCTTTTTAGTGTAAATAATGCATTCACTTTTAAAAAAATCTCCACTTTTTTAAAACCTTTAATTTACATTTTGCAAATGAAAAATCTTTGATTTTCATTTTTTATATATAAATGTATTTAATAATATTTAATTTTAAAATATTTCATGTAACTTCTATATGATGTTAGATCATGATGTATACGATTATAATGAGAATAAAACCCATTCATCTATTTAAATAGATTGTCTAATTTGATTTTATTTTGTCCATGTTCTTGTTTACCTTAGTGGAACTTTGATACACATTGATTTTTAAATGAAACAAAATTATATTAATTCTAAAAAATTACATTCGGTGCTAGAATGTTGGTAGGCTATAGGAGTTACAAGCTCCTTTGTTGTTTAAGGTTTACAATTACAATACCCATCAATACTTTGAGGGCTCAAATAAGCTTTAAAAAAAAATGATACTAAGAGTGCACATAAGACAAGAAGGTTATAATAAAAACACCTATTAAGTATTAATGGATGAAATAAGCTTAAAAAGTGAAAACTAAGAGTGTATACAAACTCAACTACAAGGCTCAACACCCATTCCTTACATAATATGTTATTCGTTGGTTTGATGTTTGGGAGGCTTTAGTCCTTTGGAAATGGCCAAAATTAAATTCATCAACACTCATTCCTTACATAATATGTTATTCGTTGGTTTGAAACACCCATTCCTTACATAATATGTCATTCATTGGTTTGATGTTTGGGAGGCTTTAGTCCTTTGGAAATGGCCAAAATTAAATTCGTCAACACCCATTCCTTACATAATATGTTATTTGTTGGTTTGATGTTTGGGAGCCTTTAGTCCTTTTGAAATGGTCAAAATTAAATTCGTCAACACCCATTCCTTACATAATATGTTATTCTTTGGTTTGATGTTTGGGAGGCTTTAGTCCTTTGGAAATGGCCAAAATTAAATTTATGAAGTGTTTGTCATTGCAGGGTAGGGTTGGGGCTAACGCATCTTGTGTTAGCAACCTCTCATGCCCATGTCCATTGTGGTGAGACCCACTGCCACCTCTATACAACCTTGCTAATGATTGCAGGGTAGGGTTGGGGCTAACTCATCTTGTGTTAGCAATCTCTCATGCCCATGTCCATTGTGGTGAGACCTACTGCCACCTCTATACAACCTTGCTAATGAATGTTGAGAGGGGCTAGGAGGCTCCTTGCTCATTTTGCAAGGGGTCACCCCAAGAATCAAGAAGGCATTGGAAATGGATCAGTGAACCCAAGTCCATAGAATTGATTGAGGACTAGAAGTAGAACAAATGTTTCAATGTCTCCATTTGCATTATGGACAAGGTAAGCCTTACATGCCTAAGAAGACAAGCTTTTGTTCACTCAAAGGCCTCCCAATATTAAACAACAATGAAAGAAATCCTTCTTAAGTTCCAAAGTTGATTTATGCATGTTGTGAAGCCAAAAACACCACTTCCTCTATTTGGATTTCAAGAACCATCGTTTATCAAGTTGATGCTCTAAGATTGGCTTGGAACAAAGCCACTTGTAACCAAGGCAAGATGTACTTGGTAAAGGTTGCGACTTTAGCCCATTTATAGATCCCCCACCAAGTCAAGGGCACTCGTAGGGCGAGCTTGAGCACCACTAAGTCCTCTAGAATGAGCCCCTAAACATTTCAAAATGAAACGATCAACATTAGCTAAATGAAACTTTTGCTTTAGCTCGGGCCATGGAAGCTAATTTAGTGCCACATTATCAAACATGTCTTTGGTCCATTGAAGGCCTCTTCTAAAGAGATTTAAGGCTAAGAATTGGGAGTTTCAACCAAAGGGCTTGCCTTCAAATTTCACTAGAGGAGACCACCACAAAGAATGCTCATTAAAAGATAGGCCAATATCGAGAGACAAGTCTCTCCAAGTGCTCATTAAAAGACCATCTAATCTCAAGAGAACTCTCTCCAACACAGGTAGGGATTAGCAACATCCCATGCCTTCCACGCATGACTTTGAATTAAAAGGTACCCACAATATAAACATGAGAAAGAGTAATGAAAAGGATTTGAAAATAGTCTCCCCTCCATCTTTGCTTCCAAGAGGGAAGCCTTCATTGATCCAATAATTGAGAATGACCTTCCAAACTTTATTTCCTTACACAACTTGAACCACCATTTGGTGATAACACCTAGGCTTGGAGATGAGTTTTGATCATGCCCAAGCCTTCAAATTCATGTGGGTCTCAACAAAGCTCCCAATTAACTCTATGGAAGTCCTTGCCTTTATCACTTATTGCCCATGAAAATTTTCGCAAATCATATGCATCATTGGAGGGAACCCAATAGGAGGAATAGTAAACATGCAAATCCCGCAACACCTTAGTGTAACTTTGAAACTTTACAGCTAGGGCCAAGGGATTGACTATCCACTTGTTAATCTTTTTGTCCACCTGCTAAACCACTACTCCCTGTAAATCCTTTAGGGAAGCCTCGAAATCGAATAGGGTTCCCAAGAACTTTCAAATCCACATTGGTTGAATCTAGAGCTAGCTTTGCATAGCCAATGCACAAGGAATAATGTGTTGGCCATGATGGTAGCATTAAGTTTTGGCCTATTAGATATTAGAAACTGAAGCTACATAAAGGTGTCCAAAGACTGCATGGTGTTATTCCACGAGATCTAGTCTACTAAGTTGGTCAAGGAAGTGTCATCAACAAAACAACCATTTATCATTTGTTCTACATCAATCTCTAGTAAGGGAATGCCTCTACTCAAACCAAAAATTACCTTTTCCCATGAAAGATAACCAATGGCCTTGAAAACTATCACATATAAAGTTGGGTCTAAAGGACAACATTGTCAAATAAACCTAAAAAGGCCAAACTCTTGTCAATTACTCTTGTTGATGGATAGACAAGTTAAGGTCTCTACAAAGAGGATCTCAACCACATCGATGAAAGTTGGACAAAAACCTAGAGCCATAAGCATTGTGAGAATAAAGGGCTATTTTGACGAAAAGAACATCCAAGCCAATAGAGCATGGTCATTCCATACCTTCCCATACAACAATAACATTATCTAGAATATGTCACCCACAAAAGAACTATCTTGATCTAAACAAATAATCTTAGGTAGAATATGATTTATCTATAAGACAAAGGCTATGGCCAAATCTTATAACAAGTATTCAACAAAGTTATAGGTTACTAGACTTGTGATCAAAGTTGAGGTTCCAATGTTAGGGATGAACTTGATAAGACCCCAATTTATACTTGCCCCCAGAGAGTAATTTTCTTAGGCTTCTTTGTACACATACTATTAGTTTGGCCCTGCGAACTCCCAAATGGTCTAATATAACTTGCATGGGAAGCAATCCAACCCAAGTAATTTATCATCAACGATCTCATGCAAGGATATAGTAAGGGATTTCTCACAAGCCCTCCTTTTTTCATCAGATACCTTGGTCAACACCACATCTAAACATTGTTGTATGGCCTCTCAACACAATTACTGACTTGAAGAAAATTGTGACCTCAAAACAAGAACTGAAGTTTTAAAAACCCATAGTTTTAGGTCGAAAATACTAAAATCAACCCCCAAATTGAAAGGTGGTGCTACTAGTAGCACCCAAGTTATTTTAAAGTTTAAAATTACACTGTTTGCAACCATGGCCTTAAAAACCTCATAATGTTGCTAACAAAAACCTTATAATCAACCCTTGAATCGAAAATTGGCACCAACTGTAGCACCTCTTTTTTTCAGGGTCAATATTATAACTTCTTTGAAACCATGTAATTAACAATTAGTATTGTCATAACCAAAATCTTAAAATCAACCTCCAAATCAAAAAATGATGCTCCCAATAACAACCCCATTTTTTTCAGAGTTAAAATTACAATTTTTTTCAAACCATGGCATGGACAATTGATACTCTAGCGACCAAAATCATAAAATAAACCTCCAAATTGAAAAGAAGTGATACTAGTAGCACCATTCTTTTACAGGCTTAAAATTGCAATATTTGTTAAACTATCACCTAAAAAAACATTATTATTGCAAATAAAATCATAACAAAAAAGATTAAAAAATGAAAATAATAAAATCAAAAAAAATAATTAATTAAAAAACGAGAAATAAAAAAAAAAACAAAAAAAAAACATCATTTTAAAATATATATATGAAAAAAGGTGCCCTGCCCTCTTATTTTATTTTTAAATATCCTCATAAGCAAAAAAGAGCACATTTAAAAATTTGAAGTGAAATTGAAAATAATAATAATAATAATAATAATAATAAACACAAATAAATAA
>ML779604.1:923130-941925 GCA_009831015.1 Picea engelmannii | reverse complement strand
ATATATATATATATATATATATATATAGTTTTAAAGGGAATTAAAAAAAAAAAATTATGGGGTATGGGGATTCCTAAAATTGTTAACTTTCCCTTCCCTTGCCCACCACTTCAAAGAGCAATATGCATAAGGGGAGACCCCTCTACCCATCCTTATCTACAACTCGTCGCTCATTTGCATGACAAATTGTCAATAGAGAGAGGTAGAGGCCCCCCACACTTGTTGCTCCTTTAAATGGTGGGTGTGAGGAGAAGGAGGGATGAGCAAGGAGTGGATTTCAATGATGAGTTATGAATAGAAAGGTGTAGAGGGGGCTCCCCTGCACCCATTGCTCCTTTAAATGAAGGGTAGAAGGGGAGGGAGGGGCTGAGGTGAAGAGTGTGTTGGACATGGTGTTATGGTGTTGGCATTGATGTCAAAGAGAATATATGGTGTTGGTGTTGGAATTGATGTAAAAAGGATCAATATGGTTACCATAATCAGTGGTTAAAGTGGTATTTCCATTAAGACATAATGTTGGATATGTTTTCATCATCAATAATGGTTAAAACGTATTATACGAAGACACGATCCTAATCTATCTGAGATTCTCTTTCTATTGTAAATTCTTAGTACTTATGTTTTGTTATCCATAGGATCTTCATTAACATGTTTAATATGCTCACAAGGGACACAATGTCATCAAAGGATTTAAATCCACTTGATTCTTCCTCACAGAACTTTCAATTCACAGTTCTAAAATAGACATCAGGTTAAATGAGTCACAATAGGGTTCAATACTATTTTTATTGGCCCCAAATAAACCAATTTCCTCAATCTCTGAATCCCATAGATTATAACACTCGTCTTTGTCCTTTAGACAAGTGGTAGAAAGATTAAATGACCTCCCTGTCATAATACATATACACTCCTATCGACCCATGTGATCAAGGGTTCGAAACTTGCACTTAAGCTCAAAGGCGCTTGCATACAACAACAAAATTAACCCCATCCGTCCGTCAAATGTTTTATTAAGTCATGATCATTGGATCAAGATTCCAACACACAATGATCGTCAATGGAGAAGGAGTTTTGGAGTCATTTGATCGCAATACAAAGAAGGATTGACAACAAGGATTAGTTTCACGATTGCAAGGTGCTCGAAGTTTAATGGAATAATGAACGACGATGGTCGTTGAAGCCAAAAGGAAGCATGATCGAACGACTTAAATCAATTTCGCATGTGAAAAAGAACGAAAGTTAATAAGAGAGCTTGGATGCGAAAATAAATTAAGCCCGATTTAATAAAACATGTGTCAACACCAAATCCCATCGCATTTAGGGATTATCTCATGCACATCTCTCTAATGCAAAATGAATAAGGACCATTCATCCCAATGGTTGATTAAAACACAACCGTTGATCATCCAGAACTGAGAGATTATAAGTTAGCACCATTTTTGTTAACTTCAGTCACGGGGTCTGGTCACATGGTAGAAAGGTTTTCCACGATGAGGTTGGAGATTGGTGCAAAGAACTAGCCCATAGTCGTAGCACAAGATCATATGGAATTGAAGGCGCTGAGGAGACAACGCTAAAAACATCAGTGCTCGATCATAACTGATTGGTCGTGAAGTAATAAGTTAAGCACCAACTGGGGTAACCCCTGGTCATAGAGGATGGTCACCTGGTAAAAATAAAAAGGTGACATCAGGCTATAAGCATAGAACGAGCTCTGTGTTTTTTAAGTTATATGTCACTATGATTGGTCATATGGGTATAGGGGCCACGAGATTAGCACCATTCCACCACGACAACGTAGGAAATGTACCAGAGAGCACATAAACGCTCAGATTTGATCCTTGAAGAACTATGGATGCAGGGGAAGTGTGGGGTTCCATTCTGCATATTTGATTAAGTAATTCTAACGACCAAACAAAGGACTAGAAGTCCTCTTCAACTTGGAACTTAGAGTAACTATCATGAAATAAAAGAGAGCATCAAGCAGAACACAACTTGCACCATTTTGCAGCGTTTGAATAAAAGTTTGGTACTGTTGAAAGGATCTTGGATCACCAGTGCCAATTGAGAATATGATTATTATTTTAATTATTTATTAAATAGATTTTTGAAGGCGAACCAAGTTCACCCAATTACTTAATGATAATGATAAAGGAAGAAATTTGTTGTTAAAACAACATTAAGAATATAAAAAGACACATTGGTTCATTTATACTTTTATGAAGAGACACATTGGTTCGTGTCATACATCTTTTGGAAGTTTATATAAACAAAAAGGCATGGTGAGAAGAAAGTGTCTCTGAGGTTTTATTTTAGAAGATGAAATTAGAATCAGAGTCCAAGTAAGATTTTTGAATATGCTCATGAAGTGATGGTGGAAGGGAGGAGCAAGAGAGGATTGCAGTCCTCTATAGGTTGAAGCCTCAAACAAAGGAGTTGGTGCTTCCTCAATTAAGTGCTTGAAAACATGGAGTTGGTGCTCTAAAACAGGGGATTAGTGTCTCTTTCAGTTGATGCACAAAAGAAGAGAGATTGATGTCTCTTACACAATTTGTAACTTGTATTTTTGTATTTGTTATATTTAATCAACACATTCTTGTTGATCAATTGTTGTGATTAATAAATTTAATAATTATTAATTATTAAAACATTGAAAAATAAACAACATTGATTCACCCACCCCTCCTCTTAGTATTGGCCAATCTTTCAACAATTGGTATCAAAGTTGGTTCCTTCACCATAGCCTAACCACTGGAAGGCAGATTCTGAGAAAACACAATGGAGAATGTCCTCTAACAGAGCACCTTTGTTCAAAGAAAATGATTATGCATTTTGGAGTATAAGGATGAAAAGTTATCTGATGGCTCTTGGATGTGATATTTGGCTATCTGTGGTAAATGGTTACACTGCACCAACTACTGCACCTTCAGACACTGCTGCAATGATAATTCAAGGGTTGTTAATGCAATTATGGGTGGATTAACAAACTCTATATTCGTCAAAGTGATGCATTGTAAATCAACAAAATAAATTTGGGACAAACTTAAAATCATCTATGAAGGAGATGCCAAAGTCAAGCAAACAAAACTTCAAACATACAAAGGGCAGTTTGAAACTCTGGAGATGAAAGAAGAAGAAAACATTGCATAATATCTTCAAAGAGTGCATGGAATTGTCAATTCAATTAGAGCTTTGGGAGAAGATCTAGAAGACAAAATTATTGTTCAAAAGGTGTTGAGATCATTACCAATGAGATATGATGTCAAGGTATCTACCTTGGAAGATTGAAAAGACCTTGAAAAACTTACAATGGATGAGCTTCATGGGATTCTCATAGCCTATGAAATGAAAACCGGACAAGATAAGCCATCAAAAAGGGAAACAACTTTCAAAGCATCAAAGACAACAAAGAACCATAAATATAAAGGGAAGTTGCCCTTCAAATGCTTCAATTGTGGAAAAGTTGGACATTTTGCCTCCAAATGTCCCTATCCCAAGCAAGAGAATAGTGATGATGAAGATACCTACAACCATAAAGAAGTTAAGAAGAGAAATATGGAAACAAGAAGATATTTTACAAGAAAAAGAAAAAAATTTACTCCAAAGAAGACAACAGTTCTTCAGACATGAGTGAAGATGATGAGATAGAGCTTCTATTTATGGGAATAGAAATTCAAAATAATGCTAATGATGAAAATGAAGAAAACTTTGAAGTTGGAGGAGAAGTAAACCTTGAAAAAGAACTTATTAGTGCTCTTAAAGAATTGAGGAAGTATAAAAATAAGAACAAGTCATTGAAAGAACAACTAGGGGAATATGAAGAGAAACAAAAATCAAGAGAAAATGAAGTTTCAAAAACTATCAAAGAATCATAACAAATTATTATTGACTTGAAAATTGAACTCCAAGAAGCCAAAAGAATTGAAAAAATCATTTTAAAACAACTCAATGATAAGCAACAAGATTGTGAAAATCTAGAGGCTGAAATTGTGCTTCTAAAAAGGAAACTTGAGAAACAGAAGAACCACTCATGATTTGAAAATGGCTCAAAAATGTTGGACAATATTCTTAGCAGTCAAAGATAACCAAGCAATAAGACAGGGCCGGGTTATGACCAAAAGAATTTTAACAAAGGATATAACTCTACATCTCGGGAAACTAACAAAAATCCAAAAAGTTATGCAGTTTCCCTTCAAAGCTCTCTCAAAAGTAAAGAAGACAAGATAAAAGTTGATTCTAATCTACATAAATCTGCTCTACTTTTAAAATCAAATGAATGCAGATGGAATACAATTACAAAAAGAACTCCCTCCAGAAAGTATCAACATCTCTTTCTTGGATATTGTTTCTCTTGCAATAATTTTGGGCATAAGGCATTACATTGTAGAGATTATCATAAAAATGTTCAAAGATATGGTTATAAGAACAACAAGAATAATAATATTCAAGAGAATAGAAACTGTAATTATTCTCTCCATTACAAGATTACAATGTTGAATGTTTCAAGTGCAACAATTATGGTCACAAAACTAGTGAGTGTAGATTATCAAAATTTTCCATGAAAACAAGTTTCCCTAACATTCAAGAAAATTATAAAAAGATGTAGAAGGAAAAACACTTGGAAGAAAAAGAAACAGAATGTCAAGTAGCCCTGTATGCCAAGAGTAAAAGAAGCCAATGGTATGTTGATTGTAGATGTTATAAACATATGACAGGAGATCAAAACAAATTTATCAGTCTAAAAATAAAAGAAAAATGAAAGGTTACATTTGGAGATGATGCCTTTGCCAAGATACTTGGAAAGGGTACAGTAAGTCTAGAAAATAACAGAGCCAAAGAAGAAAATGTGTTGTTGGTTGAAAACCTGAAACCTAATCTCTCCAACGTGAGCCAAACATGTGATAAATGTCACATACCCATATTTGACTCTAAAAAATGTGAAATAGAAAAGAAGGCTCAGGAAAATTAGTATCTATTGCACCAAGAACACCGAGTGATGTATATATCTTAAACATAGAAGAAAAAGAAGAACGGTGTTGCATGAGCCAAGTAAATGAAAATTGGCTATGGCACAGAAGAATGAGACACATAGGTTTTGACAATCTAATAAAAGTTGGTACCAAGGAAGCTATGAGAGACATGTCAAAGATTATTAAACCTTCAAACTTTGTTTGTAGGCACTACCAACTTGGAAAGCAGACAAGAGTAAGATTCAAGACAAAAGAATACTCTACATCAAAACCTTTGGAACTTGTTCACATTGACCTATGTGGACCAACAAGAACCAAGAGTATACAAGGTGGACATTACTTCATTCTATTCATTGATGACTATACATGAATGACCTCGGTATCCTTCTTTAAAGAAAAATCAGAAGCACTCAGCAAATTCAAAGTCTTCAAAGCACATGTTGAGAATGAAACTAATCTCAAGATCAAGTGCCTAAGATTAGATAATGGAGGGAATATACCTCAAATGAATTTAATGAGTTTTTTTAAAGATCGTGGAATTAAAAGACATTTTTCAGCACCAAGAACTCCTCAACAAAATGGAGTTGTTGAAAGAAAAAATAGAATTGGTTAAGAAGTAGCCATAACCATGTTAAATGAAGCCAAACTCTCAGATACCTATTGGAGAGAGGCAGTGTATACAACAGTATATATACTTAACAGAGCACAACTGAGAGTTACCCATGACAAGACACCATATGAGTTGTGGTTTGGCAGACCAACATCAGTCAAACATTTCAGAGTCTTTGGGAGAAAATTTTATATAAAAATAGATGATAATAATCTAGGAAAAATTTATTCCAGATCAGATAAAGGCATATTTCTTGGTTATTCATCCAATAAAAAGGCCTACAGATGCTATAATTTGAGACTGCACAAAATTGTGGAAAGTGCAAATGTAAAGATTGATGATCTAAAATCTAGAAGAATCAAATCTCAAGACAATTCACAAGTTGATGAAAGAAGAAGAGATGATGATGAAGAAGAAACTGAAGTAATACAAGAAGAAAAATCACAAAGTGAAGAAGAAAACGAAGAGGAAGCATCACCAAGACAAGAGTCGATAGCACCATCAAGAAGAGTACAAAGTGATCATCCTGAAAGTCAAATCATAGGCAACAAAAGTGTTGGGGTTGAAACTAGAAGAAATCTAACATTTGGATTAGAACAAACAATGTTCTCTCTAATAGAACCCAAAACATTTGCAGAAGCCAACAAAGATGAAGATTGGATCAAAACCATGAATGAAGAGTTTGATCAAATAGAAAAGAATCAGACCTTGGATCTTGTTCCAAGACCAATAGACAAAAATGTGGTAGGGACCAAGTGGGTTTTTAAAAATAAATTTAATGAAGATGGTCAAGTTATCAAGAATAAAGCAAGACTAGTGTGCATTTGCATGTTTCAAAAAATTTAAAATATATCAAATGGATGTCAAATCAGTGTTCTTAAATGGAAATCTAGAAGAAGAGGTTTATATAGAACAACCTAAGGGATTTATGTTATCAGAAAATAAAGACTATGTCTGCAAATTAAAGAAAGCATTGGTCTCAAACAAGCCCCCAGGGCATAGTTTTCAAGACTTGATAATCATCTACAACAAGAAGGATACAAAAGAGGAGCGACTGACAACAATCTTTACATTAAAATTGAAAATCAGAATATGATTATTGTTGTAGTATATGTGGATGATATCATCTTTGGGAGTAATCAAAATCCTCTAAGCAAACAATTTTCTATAGAAATGCAAAAAGAGATTGAAATGTCAATGATTGGTGAACTAACATTCTTCTTGGGTTTACAAGTTTCACAATGAGACAAAGACATATTCATATCTTAGACTAAATACATTAAAGAAATGTTGAAGAAATTTCGGATGGATAAATGTAAACGTATGAGCACTCATATGGTTACAAGATGCAAACTAAGCAAAGATGATGAATTATTAGAAGTAGACCAAACCCTGTATAGATCAATGATTGGTAGCCTATTATATGCAACACCAACAAGACCAGATACCATGCAAGCTATAAGATTAGTGGCTAGATTTCAATATGCACCTAAAGAGACTCATATGAAAGTAGCTAAAAGAATACTCAGATATCTCAAAGGTACCTTGGACATTGGATTATGGTATCCAAAAGAAGAAGACTTCACCTTAACATCATATACTGATGTAGATTGGGCTGGAAGTGTGGATGACAAGAAAAGCACTAGTGGATGAACATTCTTCCCAGGAAAATGTCTTGTATCATGGCTAAGTAAAAAACAAACATCCATATCACTATCTACAACAAAAGTTGAATATATTGTTGTTGCATCTTGTTGCACTCAAGTAATCTGAATGAAGCAAACACTAAAAGACCTACAAGTAAAGTATGATCACCCTATTATTATTAACTCTGACAATATCAATGGTATAAATTTGTCTAAAAATCTTGTCATGCACTCAAAAACCAAGCATATCCCAATTAAATTTCATTTCTTAAGGGAACAAGTTTCTCAAAAAATTGTTAAAGTGGAATATGTGGATACTAAAGAACATATTGTAGATATATTCACAAAACCTTTACCCATGAGTATTTTTTAATACCTTAGACAGAAATTGGGGATAATATCCATATATAATTAAATTGCACAAGGGAGAGCATAACCTCAGGGGGAGCAAAGAAACATCCCTTCTGCCATTGTTGTCAAAGGGGGAGAATAAACAGTAAAACTCAATTAAAATAAAGAGCTTCTAGTGTGTTGCCATCAATGCCAAAGGGGGAGAATGTTGGACATGGTGTTATGGTGTTGGCATTGATGTCAAAGAGAGTATATGGTGTTGGTGTTGGTGTTGGTGTTGGCATTGATGTAAAAATGATCAATATGGTTACCATGATCAGTGGTTAAAGTGGTATTGCCATTAAGACAGAATGTTGGATATGTTGTCATCATCATCAATGGTTAAAAAGTATTACAGGGAGACATGGACCTAATCTACCTGAGATTCTCTTTCTATTGTAAATTATTGGTACTTATGTTCTGTTATCCATAGGATCTTCATTAACCTGTTTAATATGCTCATAAGGGACATAATGTCATCACAAGATTTAAATCCACTTGATTCTTCCTCGCAGAACCTTCAATTCATAGTTCTAAAATAGACATCAGGATAAATGAGTCACAATAGGGTTCAATACTATTTGTATTGGCCCTAAATAAACCAATTTCCTCAATCTATGAATCCCACATATTATAACACTCATCTCTGTCCTTTAGACTAGTGGTAGAAAGCTTAAATGACCTCCCTGTCATAATACATATACACTCTTATCGACCCATGTGATCAAGGGTTTGAAATTTGCACTTAAGCTCAAAGGCATTTGTATACAACAACAAAATGAACCCCAACCATCCGTCAAATGTTTGATTAAGTCGTGATCGTTGGATCAAGATCCCAACACACAATGATCATCGATGGAGAAGGAGTTTTGGAGTCGTTTGATCGCAATACAAAGGAGGATCGACACAAGGATTAGTTTCGCGATTGCAAGGTGCTCGGAGTTTAATGGAATAATGAACGACGATGATCGTTGAAGCCAAAAGGAAGCATGATTGAACGGCTTAAATCAATTTCGCATGTGAAAAAGCACGAAAGTTAATAAGAGAGATCGGACTCGAAAAACAATTAAGCTTGATTTAATAAAACATGTATCAATACCAAATCCCATCACATTTCGTCATAGGAATTATCTCATGCCCATCTCTCTAATGCAAAATGAATAAGGACCATTCATCCCAATGGTTGATTAAAACACAACTGTTGATCATCCAGAGTTGGGAGATTATAATTTAGCACCATTTTTGTTAACTTCGGTGACGAGGTCTGGTCACATAGTAGGAAGGTTCGCCATCATGAGGTTGGAGATTGGTGCAAAGAACTAGACCACAGTCATAGCAAGAGATCATATGGACTTGAAGGCACCGAGGAGACAACGCTAAAATCATTAGCGCTCGATCATCACTGATTGGTCGCGAAGTAATAAGTTAAGCACCAACTGGGGTAACCCCTGGTCATAGTAAATATAAAAAGGTGACATTGGGCTATAAGCATAGAACGAGCTTTGTGTTTTTAAAGTTATATGTCACTATGATTGGTCCTATGGGAATAGGGGCCACAAGATTAGCACCCCTTGACCACGACATCTTAGGAAATGCACCAGAGAGCACATGAATGCTCGGATTTGATCCTTGAAGAACTGTGGATCCAAGGGAAGTGTGGGGTTCCTTTCTGCATATTTGATTAAGTAATTATGACGACCAAACAAAGGACTGGAAGTCCTCTTCAACACGGAACTTAGAGTAACTGTCATGAAATAAAAGAGAGCATCAAGCAAAACATAGCTTGCACCATTTTGCAGTGTTTGAATAAAAGTCTGGTACTGTTGAAGGGATCCTAGATTACCAGTGCGAATTGAGAATGTGATTATTATTTTAATTATTTATTAAATAGATTTTTGAAGGTGAACCAAGGTTACCCAATTACTTAATGATAATGATAAAGGAAGAAATTTGTTGTTAAAACAACATTAAGAATATAAAAAGACACATTGGTTCATTTGCGCTTTTATTGAGAGACACAATGGTTCATGTCATACATCTTTTGGAAATTTATATAAACATAAAGGCATGGTGAGTCTCTAAGGTTTTACTTAAGATGATCAAATTAGAATCAAAGTCCAAATAAGAATTTAAATATGCTCATGAAGTGAGGGTGGAAGGGAGGAGCAAGGGAGGATTGCAGCCCTCTACAGGTTGAAGCATGAAACAAGGGAGTTGGTGCTTCCTCAAGTTGGTACTTGAAAACAGGGAGTTGGTGCTTCCTAGAGTTGGTGCTCTAAAACAGGGGATTAGTGTCTCCTTGAGTTGATGCTCAAAAGAAGAGAGATTGTTGTCTCTTACACATTGTAATTTGTATTTTTTTATTTGTTATATGTAATCAACACATTCTTGTTGATTAATTGTTGTGATTAATAAATTTAATAATTATTAATTATTCAAAATTGAAAAAAAAAAACAATATTGATTCACCCTCCCTCTCAGTATTGGCCAATATTTCAACACAGTGGATTTGAGTTGTGAGTTGTGAATAGAAAGGTGTGGAGGGAGCCTCCCCTGCACTCGTCGCTCCTTTAAGCGATATGTGTGAAGGAAGGGAGGGTGGAGGAGGGTAGGGAGAGGCGAGCTTAGGGTGGAGGGGGTTGGGAGGGGTGGGCGTTGGGTCGAAGGATAGGGAGGGAGGAGAACTGAGAAAAGAAGATGGGGAGGGATTCCCTCAAAACATTTTTTTCTTTTCTTATTTTTTTTCAAATTTTAATGTTTTTTTAATGTGTGTTTTTTAATTATTTTTAGGAGCTTTTAAAAAAAAATTAAAAAGGTTGGATTACTTGTTTTTATTTTTTCAAATTTAAAATGTTTTTTATTAATTTATTGAAAATTGTTTTCCTTTGTTTCTTAAAGGTGGTAATTCCCACCCCAAAATGAATAAATAAAAGGTGCTACAAGTAGCACTATTTTTTGATTTGGCGGTAAAAATAACAACTAAATGTGACCTTTGAAAAAATGAGAACTTTCGAGGGTTTTCATCAAGTAGGTGACTATGTTTTCACCTTTCCTTTGTAAGCCCATACATTTGAAAGACCATTATATAATGATCAACTACTCCTTCTCAATCCCTTCCTGGTCAAAGACCCATGCTGACACAATATTTAAGGAAAACATGTTTTCATTGGCCTCCTTGTTGACAAGAGATTTAAAGAAAGCCTTAGTGGCCTTGCCTCGAATGCTCACCAAATGTCATTCAACTCGTAGTTGTGCTCCTCGTCCAACCAATACAAATAACACAACTTAGCAACCCAACTTTGTTTTTCCTCATCATAATGGCTCTACTGCAAATCTTGCATAACCTCTTCAAGTTCCTCACAAACTACTTTGTTACAACTACGCTGAATGTTGACAAATTACTTGGCATAACCAAGCAAAAAGACTACAGTGCAAAAATGACATCCTCCCACTAGATTATCCATCAATTCTTCTCTGAGGTTTGGAGACCAAGCTCCACACATCACTAATTTAGGGAAGACACCTTGACCTTGGAGGTGAGAAACATGCATAATACATTTGGTTCTATGCGTGCAAATTTTTGTGCCTCCCACAAAATAGAAAAACAAATTTTTTGATGATATGAAAGAGCGGTCATGCCAACCAAATGCACCAGTGGACCTCCATCAAAGTCAAAGTAGAAGGAATCATGTGTCGACAACATGGCTCTATCAAGCCATTGATAAATTCTTCCTAGTCATTTTTTTAACTTCGTCCAAGTGAACCACAACGTTGTGAAGTCCAGGCAACAATATCAATTAGGATCAGAAACAATATGCTATGGTTTAAGATAAAGCCAAGGTTCTCTCTCCACATCATAGGTCAACAAGGAGAGACCCCTCCTAGTCTTCTTGGATTTTCCACCATATGAAAATCTCCATAGATCATCCAAGGGGCATCAAGGAGCTCATCAACCATCATGCCAAAAGGCCTATCTTTCTCCTACGCCATTCGATGCATAGATGTTGGTATGACCCAACAACCAGCAATCTAAATAGAGAAAAATCCACATTGATCTTTGTGTTGGCTTAGTGCCCCACTCAACCACAAAGCTAGTATGCTAAGGGGAAATCAATGTAGAAACACCACCTTTTCCTTTAGAGTGATTATAGTACACGCATTTGGCACTTGGGCAAATCATGGACAAGATCATACATAAAAGAAACCCTATAATTTTCACTATGTATAGACATAAAGTATCCACCCTATCAATTGAAGTCAACATCCAACAAATAATATGTTTTCTTTCGAGGTCCCCTATAAAGATTTTTCAAGGTACTAAAGGTTTCTCAATAGATCTGCCATATGATCTCTTTTTGAGCTCTACGTTCAAGGTCTTTAAATTGTTTCATTGTTGTTTTATGACAGCTACTAAATCTGATTTTCTGCCCTTGAAAATCTGCCTTTAACTTTTTGATTGCATGCTCTTTTAAGGGTCCTCTTGCAAGTGTTTTGGATTACCAAAGTTAGTACATGCATAAACCTTAAAACAAACAACACCCTCTAGGATCTTTAACAACAAGAAGGCTGAAAATACTAAGCATATATGACAAATGAACTCATGTTGTTTTTGGTCAACATGACCCTGGAATAACTAGTTTGGAGATAGATGTATATATATGGAGTTCTCAAAGCAAAACTGCTACAAAGAGAAAATATAACAATGGAACTAGTTACAACAGCAATCCTTCTCAAATTGCTTTGGAGTTCTTGATCTATGACGCCCCTTTTTTACTTGTGCGCTCTTTCCTCTTTGTCCCTGCTAGAGAATTCTTGTGCCCTTGATGATTTCCTTGCTTGATGAATGGATCCTAGTGCCCTCTATCTAAGATGATGTGCCCCTCTAAGATCCAGGCCTCTCATCAAGCAAAACCCTCAACCACAAGTGTGCCCTCCACAAAACTGAAGTGTGCCCTTCACAAATGCACCCCTCACAAGCTAGTTGTGCCCCCCAAGAAATGGTTGTGCCCTCCTCCTAGCTCACGTTCCACATAAGGAAGAATCCATGTTCAAGCACCTTAGCCTCTCACCAAAGCGCCTCCTCAAGCTTTGTCTTCTCAACAATGGCTTCTCCTCTCTCAATGGTGTGCCTCCCTTCTCCTCTCCTTCACTCTACTACACAAGTGAACAATAGAGTCTCATCCTTACCCTTTTGCCTCTTTTATCCTTCCTTAGGCCAAACCTAGAAGATCAATGGACTAGATTAGATATAGCCAAGTCTAATCAATGGGTGATATTACTTCTCATAAATCTCACTTAGAAACCCACTTTACTCAAGTTTCCATAGTTTGATTTATGTCTATTAATTCACCCACTTTGTGAATTAATTGTCACTTTATGACTTATGTGATTAAGTCAAAGTGAAATTAGATCATAAAGTAAAGGTACAAGGGTAATACTTTCCCCCTTTGTGTTTAGAGACTCACAAACACAAGGGGACCACTTCCCAAGGTACACAAATCTCAACACTCCATCTTACCAAGGAAAGTGTTTCTCACCAAGCCCATCTTATCTCTGAAATAGAGATGGTTTCCCTTTGGCAAGGCCTTGGTGAGAATATATGCCACCTGCTCACCAATCAGAATGTACTGAAGCTAAACTGCCCCACGGTGAACCCAATATCTGATGAAATGATATATGATCTCAATACACTTTGACCTGTCGTGAAACACTGGATTCTCAAAGAGTTTAATACAACTCTGATTATCACAGTGAATGACTATCGAACCCCACTCACGACCAAATAACCCAACCAACAACTTACGAATCCAAATGGCCTCGCAACTTGCCAGAATGGCTGCCATGTAGTCTGCCTTGGTCGAATTCAAAGCTATTGACTTATGTTTCTGGCTGAACCAGGAAACCACTCCTGACCCAACCCAAAACAACACCTTGAGGTGCTCTTCCTGTCAGTGGCACATCCTGCCCAGTCTGAGTTTGTGTATCCAACCAAACTCACCCCATCTCCTCTAACATAGTCCAGACCAAAATCAAGTGATCCTGCAATGTACCTCCGAACATGTTTTGCCCCGATCTAGTGAACACTCCTAGGCTCCACCATGTATTGGCTGAGAGTGTTCATGGAAAAACAAATATCTCGTCTAGTGTTGACCAAATACATCAAAGACCTAATCAACTACCTGTATCTCGTAGCATCCACCAACATGGAATCTAAAGCACTAAGCTTCTTCCAGTTGGTGACCATAGGTGTAGACATGGGCCTACAGTCCTCCATCTGAAATCTTCTCAAGATGTCTGCAACATACTTCTCCTGCCCCAGAAAGATATGACCCTCCTCCTGCCAAACCTCCATGCCCAAGAAATAGTGCATCAACCTGATGTTCGTGATCTCAAACTCTGATGCAAGACCCCGCTTGCAATCAACTATGAGATGCTCTGCTCCCGTGATGAACAAATCATCCACATACAATGAGAATGAGTCTATCCTCACCTCGAATGATATAGTAGAGGTTAGGATCTGCCTCACTCTTCTCAAACCCCATCTGAAGCAAATAAGCGTATATCCTTGAATACCAAGCTCTTGGAGCTTGCTTCAAACCATAAAGTGCATTTCTCATAAGACACACATAAGACTCTCTCCCCAACACCTAAAACCCTTGTGACTGCACTGTGTACACCTCCTCCTCTATAAAGCCATTCAAAAAAGCAGTCTTTACATCCATCTAATGTATCCTCCAACCCATCTATGCTGCAATGGAAATAATGCTTCGGATAGAAGTGTATCTCGCAACTGGTGCGAACGTCTCATCATAGTCGACTCCGTCTATCTAAGAGAATCCTCTCGCCATAAATCGGGCCTTGTGTTTCTCTATGATTCCATCAGCAGCATACTTGGTCTTATACAGCCACCTGGAAGTCACCATTGACTTCCCCTTAGGTCTAGGAACAACCTCCCACACATCATTGCACGTAATGGAGTCATACTCCTCCAACATGGCCTCTCTCCAGACCTGTTGATCAACTGCCTGCACAAATGTGGTGGGCTCCGCATCCGAAATGCTCATCACCATAACCAAGTAGGATCCAAACCTCTCTGGCGCTCTACTATCTCTCATCAACCTCTGAGGCTCTCCAACGTACTCCTTGGCCTCCTTCAAGGTCTCCTAAAACCATCTTAGTTTCGTCTTCCCTGAAGTGACCTCCAACAGAGTAGTATCCTCATGCCCCTGAGTCTCATGCATGGATCTCTGCAAAGTAGTTTGTGACCCTAAAGCATCTGCACCAACTGTCTGTGTACTCAACAACTGTGAACCTGAAACTGTAATGGGTGGACCAGTCACCCTTGAACTCGGAGTATCGGACACCTAAGGATGTGTCCCTTGAGATACAACACTCTCAATCTGTGGGACCTCCTCAACTCTATCTCTCAACTCAGGTGATCTCCTAAAGGCTCTGCTCTCCTTGAATCTAACATCTCTCCTCATCACCACTCTCCTATGTGATGGCATGTAGATACGATAGGCCTTTGAGATCTCTGAGTATCTAACTAGGATCCCTATTAGAATATAGAAGATGGTGTGCTTGTTTTACAATTGATGATACCCTCGTCACGCAACCATACGCCGAAGCCACCCTCCAAGCACCTTAACCTTGACTGAGAATTCCTCCGGAAGCAAACCCTAGGCTAGATAGCCAAACAAAGGGTAGCACACCTTTCCCCAAGGATAGCGCATCACAAAACGCTGATCAGATAGTCCAAACCCTAGCCAAGAGATATTCAAGCCAATACTGAAAACTTGTTGTTGCTGCAGCTGCACCTACAGCTCTCCTCCACATGTGCGCACCAGACTGGGAACTACAGTGTGCACCAAACTGGGAACTGCAGTGCGCACCAAACTGGGAACTGTAATTCTGAGATGTTGTCAAATGAGAACTAGCACCTTGTACTTATATTGGTTTTGCCAGATTTGTTGGGGCCGACTTCTCCTTTTGGATATGTGTCTGTTCAGTATATTATTATTATTTATGGCCGACTTCTTCTCTTGGAGGCTAATAACCTAATATAAATTATCTTCTTGAGCCGACAAGACTTCTAGGGTTATTAGCCAACTCATTAGGGTTTTCTCTTGCTTTCCAGAGTCTTCTATTCTCGTCAGGTTCACACGTGGAGGTAAATACCTCCCGCAACTACCATAATATTAACACTCCCTCCTAGCTAGGGAGGTATTACAAGTAATGGACTTGAGCACAAAAACATACCATTTACCCGGTAGCATCAATATAGTCGTCTAGACTAGATCATGAGCATCACCATCACCATCAGCTGCATCATCTCTCGAAACCATACTTCATCTGAGTAATTAGACATGATGTTGGATAAGTCACTCACACCATAGAGTGATACAAGAGCCACTCTTATAATCTAGAGGAGTAAATGCTCTGAACCAATTTCCGTGTGGAAAATCTTTGTTCATCATTCGTCTGGATGGTGATTATTTTCAATAAACTGTTGATAGTCTTCAAAGCAGTTAGAACATAAATAGAACACAACTGTCTCTATCCATAGTAGTACATAACTACAATCAGTGGTTCACTACCACACCAAGTAACACACAAGTACTTGATCAACAACGTATGGTTGCGAATAGTGGAACATATCCACCACAGTAGTCCTCATCTACTGTCATACAGTCTTCATAACAAACATTTGATAGAAACCTGCATAGAAACAATGTTATGATATAAACTGAATTATCTGGGCCAATCTTTCACTCACATATGTGAGTTCTGAAAGAATATCTGCCTCACGAACAGTGGAACATATCCACCACAGTAGTATATCTCTACTGTCTGGAGACAGGTAGTCTCCATAACAATCATCTGATGCCATCCTGCACAGAAAATATTGTTAAAAATAAACTGAATCATCTGGGCCAATCTTTCACTCACGTTTGTGAGATTTGAAAGAATATATGCCCTCATCAACAATGGGCTATCTGCCATATTCTTCTCAAACAAGGAAGAAGGATTGTTTCTGATTTATGAGCATGGACCATTCCTCACCCTGGACCATTCTTCCTACACTAATCAAAGTGCACCCTGGACAAAATGTATAAACCCTAAGGAATGTTTGGACCATTCCCCACCCTGGGCCATTCCTCCTACATGTATCAAAGTGCACCCTGGAGAGAATGTGTGAACCCTAAGGAATGATTGTCCTGGACCATTCCCCACCCTGGGCCATTCCTCCTACACTAATCAAAGTGTGCCCTAGACATAATGTATAACCCTAAGGAATGTTTGTCCCTGATTGCTGAGCCTGGACCATTCCCCACCCTGGGCCATTCCTCCTACACTAATCAAAGTGCACCCTGCAGAGAATCTATAAACCCTAAGGAATGACTGTCTGGACCATTTCCTCTATTAACCACAAGAGGAAAAGACTGTCCTACATCAACCTCCAAAACAGACCATTCCTCATGTTAACCACAATGAGAAATCATTGTCCGGCGAGGCGGGCCAGTCTTCTTGAGTAACCCTCAAGAAGAGAGACTGCCCTAGACCACTCCCCATGTTAACCACAATGGGAATTCGTTGTCTATGATACATTAGCAATCAGACTACTTTCCATGTTAACCACAATGGAAAGTGATTGTCCGTCAGAAGTCTCAATCCACTTTCCAAACAAGAAAGCATCTGTCCAAAATGGACTATTTTTCAAATTTAAAGATGAATGTCTTCAATAATGTTTTTAGTGCTCCCTCCTATCTTGGAGAGTCATTTCTTCCTTTTCCAATAAGAAGGAAGTTGTTTCCACGAGCTCTAGCTTGAGTACACAAACTCTTTCATCTTGGATAGAAGCTTTACCAAAATGTCTGCTTATATGTTCATCTGTGGAGATATGTATTGGAGAATCATTTTCTCCTTTCTGGACTTCATCATGGATAATGTAATGCTTGATTTCAAATGTACTTTAGTCTGGAACACTGTGAAGGCTTTATGTAGATCTTAACGATAGAGTATATCATAGTTGGAAAGCTAGAACATATCCATGTGGCACTTCTTCTGTCATCATGAGATCTGATCTACTGAGTAATCATCTTAATGTTGTAGGAAATCTTCACCACGCTTCTGCTGTGCACTGGAGGTTCTCCACCAAGTTATCGTCTTTTATCTGTATATAAGAGTCTCTTTCTGGTATGCCTCAGAGTTCTTGAGATTTCTCTTCATACGCTCTTTACTCAATTTCTCTGGAGAACATTCTTTGTATTCATTTGATGTAGAACTCCAACTCATGGATGTTGTGGATGATATAATGACTTATGTAGAGATAAGTCTGGTTTATTGGAACAAGTAATCATCATAGTCTTCTCCCTCCATCTGGGAGAACCTCTGGTTCTATATCTCGCAATGCTTTCATTCATAAGTCTTCCATACACTTGTTCTTCATCATGACTTTCAGTTCTTCTGCTTGATTGTTTTTATTGAGTTCATATCAAGCTGGTAATCTTTTGATTCTTAATAGTATGACTGGTTGTTCTGGCTTTTCTTTCTTTCTTGGAATCTTCATGTTCTTCTTCATGTTTTTCTTTAGTTTATAGATTCCATGCCCTAGAGGTTCCACTTCTTCCTTTCATCATGGGATCACAGATCTAGATGGACAACCAGGGATACTTTAAGGCTTCTCTTCGAAGAAGTTTTCTTCTGCGGTTGAACTGAACACGTACTGTCTTTTCATGGCTGCTACCATGGATATATATTTCATCATCTTCAATGGATCATAGGATTAGCTCCCTCCTAACCCTTGCTTCATGTAAGAATGCATATAATCGGCTCCCTCCATCTGACAGAGTCCATGCTTCCATCTGCATCTTTATTGTCTTCAATATATAATTTGCTCTCTTGTCTAACAGAGTCCATGATTTCATCTTGTTGTCTTCTACAAAACGTCATAAGTCTTTTTCCAATTTCTTCTCAATTGTTGACTTCTTTCTGTCTTTGTTTCTTCTAAGTCTCTTCATGATTGATTCGGCTTGTCTTGCAATAGCTTCCACATGATTTGTATTTCATCTTTTCATGTGTATTATCTAATGATATCCATTTCCATCTTGTTTGTTCTTCCATAGGTATAGTTCTTCTTAGAACACATTATCTTCCAAGAGATAGATATACAAGATAT
>ML779604.1:908485-922714 GCA_009831015.1 Picea engelmannii | reverse complement strand
AAGAAGAGTGTTGTTACCTTTTTAGAAGAAGAAGTCTCTTCCATCCTGCTTAGTCTTCTTTGTAGGTTCCTTTTCTTCGGCAATCGATGCTTCGTGTTTCTCCTTCCTTTTCTTTAGCTCGGGACACTGATTCTTGTAGTGACTGTACTTTTGATAGTTAAAGCATTGTACTTATGAAATGTCTTTCTCTTGATTTGGCTTCCTCCTTGAGCCAAACTTCCTTTCGTTCTTGAAGTTCTTGAATCTTGTTGTGAAGGCTTGATCATCGTACTTATTTTGGGGTTTCTCTTTTGCATTGATCCTTGATTCTTCTAGAGCACAGCAAGTCCAAAGTTCTTCAAATGTCGGATACTCCTTCCTTGTGTTCATGCTTGCAGCAAATGCATCCCACGTCTTGGGAAGACCATTGAGTACTATGTTCACCAATTCCTTTTCTGAAATGATCTCTTCAATAGCTTGTAGTTGATCTTTTGGCTGGGAGATCCTTACAAAGTATGATGTTATGTTGTCATCCTCGTTCATCTTCATGTCACGGAGCTCATTCTTCAGACTCATAACTTGTCCAATGTTTCTGACTGAGAAGAGATCTATTAGGGCATCGTACATCTTCTTTGATGAGTCAAGATGAGAGATGTAGGGTATCAAGTGGTATTTTATAGAATCCACTATGATACTCATGGCATTGATGTCAACATCTTTGAACTTCTCCATAGTTGCAACGTTCTGCGATTCCTTCTCTTTTCCTTCTTCAAACTCTGGCTTCACGATCTTTCCTTTCACGATATCCAGCACTTTATTCTTGGCAATGATGAGGTCAATCCTTGTCTTCCATGCTCTAAAGTTGGAGGCTCCATCTAACTTGTTCTCAGACTTCATAGAGTTAGTCATGGCTTGCTTGACTTGGTCAAACCCTAGATTTGACCAGAAATTCAATCTTCACGTCTTGGCCTTCTGAGAGTGCCAGGAGATGCACTGGGCTAGGGCGCACTGATCTATCCAGAGATTAGGTCAATCCATTCACTTTAAGGTGCCTCAACAAGAGGTTTAGGGTTTCTGCAACTGCACCTACTAGTAACCCTAGTTGCAGTGTCTTGGAAGCTGCTTATGCTAGTAACCCTAGCGGCAGTTCCTCAACGAGCTCAATATCCTAGCGACTATGTTCCCTTCCAGCGTTTAGACTGACTGAAGGAGGTGTGGGCCCATAACCTGTTAGAATATAGAAGATGGTGTGCTCGTTTTACCATTGACGATACCCTCGTCACCCAACCATAGGCCGAAGCCACCCTTCGAGCACCTTAACCTTGACTGAAAATTCCTCCGGAAACAAACCCTGGGCTAGATAGCCAAACAAAGGGTAGCGCACCTTTCCCCAAGGATAGCGCATCACAAAAAGCTGATCAGATAATCCAAACCCTAGCCAAGAGATATTCAAGCCAATATTGAAAACTTGTTGCTACTGTAGTTGCACCTGCAGCTCTCCTCCACATGTGCGCACCAGACTGGGAACTGCAGTGCGCACCAAACTGGGAACTGCAGTGCACACCAAACTGGAAACTACAATTCTGAGATGTTGTCAAATGAGAACTGGCGCCCTGTATTTATACTGGTTCTGCCAGATTTGTTGGGGTCGACTTCTCCTTCTGGATATGTGTTTGTTCAGTATATTATTATTATTTTTGGTCGACTTCTTTTCTTGAAGGCTAATAACCTAATATAAATTATCTTCTTGAGCCGACAAGACTTCTAGGGTTATTAGCCAACTCATTAGGGTTTTCTCTTGCTTTCCGGAGTCTTCTATTCTCGTCAAGTTCACACGTGGAGGTAAATACCTCCCACATCTACCATAATATTAACAATCCCCTTCTATGTTGTGGGATCTAGCTTTGTCCTCTTCTCTGAGGGGACATGAGAGTGTGTCAAGCACCCAAAAATACACAAGTTCTCAACATCAGGCCTCTTCCCAAAGAAGGCCTCTTCAAGACTCTTCCTCCCCAAAGCTCTATGGAGACTCTTGTTCTACAGATAAACTGCAGTACTACAAGCCTCTTCCCATAAGAAGAATGGCAGTGCTTGATCATGCAACATACTCCTCGTTGAACCCACTATGGCCCTATTCTTCCTCTCTACAACCTCGCTCTGTTGGGGGTTGTAAGGAACAATCAATTGCCTTCTGATACCCTGTTGGGTACATAAATCTGCACACTCTGTGGAGGTATACTCACCTCCATTGCCTGACCGTAAGACCTTGATATTCTTTCTTGTCTTGTTCTCCACAAGAGCTCTGAACTCTTGGAACCTCTTGAAGACCTCACTCTTGGTCTTCAGGAAATAGATCCAGGTCTTCCTGGAGTGGTCATATATGAAAGTAACATAATACTCGCATCCACTCAAGGAAACACTCGACATAGGCCACACACATCTGTGCATATCAACTCAAGTACCCCAGCTGATCTACTATCATTGTTGGGAAAGACGGTCTTGGTGTACTTCCCAAGAGTACACCATCTACACACCTCCTGGTGCTCAATGTTTAACTGTGGTACCCCTATCATAATCTCTCTCAACGATCTCAAAGCTCCATGATGCAGATGATCCATCCTACGATGCCATAACTGGCACAACTGATTGTTGTTGTTGCTACTACTTGCTTCCAAGGCATGCAAAGGCTCGAAAAGTAATCTATACAGTTTTCGAACTCATGTCCCAATCACCCTACTAGAGGTGATACTGGACCCCTTGGGGTGTATGAGGACCTCTGTCCCTCTGAAGGACACCTCAAGACCCCTATCTTGTAGGGATGAAACTGAAATAAGATTCTTTTTCAGCCCAGGGACAAATAACGCATCCATGAACACTAAGGGTGGCATACACTCCCTCTAAAATGATATTGTGTCACGCCCGACCGCCCTAACAATGTTGTTGTCTCCAAACATTATCTCCAACCTGATCCCTAGATCTCTAAGATCAATGAAGTGCTTTCTCACACCTGACATGTGACTCGATGCCCCACTGTCAATGTACCAAATGCTAGAAGGTGACTCAATTGATGTGCAACAAACTATCAAGGAGCACTCCCTCTCAAACTGAGCGATAAACTCCTCCTCCTTTGTTGTTGTTGCAGTGCCACCCTACTTCTTCTTCTTCTTCCTGTTGGGACACTGTCCAACATAGTACCCCATCTTCTGACATGCAAAGCACTTCACTTTGCTCATGTCTCTCTAATGTTGCTTGGCCCCAACCTTGGGACTCTCTTGGTCTTCTTCTTTCTCTTTGCCAAAAGAGCAAGATCCTCCTCTACCTCCTCACCACGTTGTTGACTAGTAGATCCATAACCACGCCTGGTCTCCTCCTGCACAAAGTCATCCCTAAGCCTCTCCCAACTGGGCATATGCTCTATAGCAACGATGCCATGTACAAAACTTTCCCATGGTTTGGTAAATCCATTCAAGGTTGTCTGTACCAACTCAGAGGGATCTACTATATCTCCAACTTCACCCATCTCATCACGAATCTGAGTGAACCTCGAGAGGTATGAGGTAACACTATATGTATTCACCATCTTGGTGCCCCTCAGCTTCTCCTGAAGCACCATCTTGCGGTTCTGGTTAGGACTCTGATAAAGACTACACAAAGACTGCCACATCTAAAATGTGAAGTCTTTACCAGTAATGTGAGGAATCACATGGTATTTCATCGCATCAAGGATTGTTCTCTTAGCTCTCTTGTTTTGATTCTGAAACTCAACAAAGAGAACCAAATCTGTAGGAGGTACAACGGGATTCTCCACAATCTCCCATAACTCTCCCTCGTCCATAATAATCACTATTTTCCTTCCACGAAGACCAATTGCTTGCTCCTGCAAGCCTATCCTTCACCCTCAAACCACTAGCCACCAAAGCTGCCATTTGATGTCAAATGGATACTCTCTAACCAAGTAAAACTGAGTAGCACTAAAGCAACAAAAATCTTCCCACTTCACACTCAACTCAAGTGTGAAAAAAATAACCAAACTGTGCAAAAATTCTGCCAACTATTTGCTCAAAAATGAACCACCAAAAATGCCCTTTGGCTCTGATACCATGAAGATTTTTCGAGGTACTAAAGGTTGCTCAACAAATCTGTCATATGATCTCTTGTTGAGCTCTAAGTTCAAGGTCTTCAAACTGTTTCATTGTTGTTTTATGACAGCCACTAAATCTGATTTTCTGCCCTTCAAAATCTGTCTTTAACTTTGTGATTGCATGATCTTTTAAGGGTGCTCTTGCAAGTGTTTTGGGTGACCAAAGTTAGCACATGCATAAACCTTAAAACAAACAATACCTTCTAGGATCTTTAACAACAACAAGGCTGAAAATACTAAACATACATGACAAATGAACTCATGTTGTTTTTGGTCAACATGACCTTGGAAAAACCCCCATGGGGAAAACCAGTTTGGAGATAGATGTATATATATGGAGTTCTCAAAACAAAACTGCTACAAAGAGAAAATATAACAATGGAACCTGTTATAACAACAATCCTTCTTAGATTGCTTTGGAGTTCTTGATCTATGGCGCCCCTTTTTGACTTGTGTGCCCTTTCCTCTTTGTGCCTGCTAGAGAATGTTTGTGCCCTTGATGATTTCCTTGCTTGATGAATGGATCCTAGCGCCCTCTATTTCAGATGATGTGCCCCTCTAAGATCCAAGCCTCTCCTCAAGCAAAACCCTCAACCACAAGTGCACCCTCCACAAAACTAAAGTGAGCCCTTCACAAATGCGCCCCTCACAAGCTAGTTGTCCCCCCAAAGAAATGGTTGCACCCTCCTCCTAGCTCACGCTCCACACAAGGAAGGATCCATGCTCAAGCACCTTAGCCTCTCACCAAAGTGCCTACTCAAGATTTTCCTTCTCAACAATGGCTTCTCCTCTCTCAATGGTGCGCGTCCCTTCTCCTCTCCTTCACTCTACTACACAAGTGAACAATAGAGTCTCACCCTTACCCGTTTGCCTCATTTAGCCTTCCTTAGGCCAAACCTAGAAGATCAATGGACTAGATTAGATCTAGCCAAGTCTAATCAATGGGTGAGATTACTTCTCATAAATCTCACTTAGAAACCCACTTTACTCAAGTTTCCATAGTTTGCTTTATGTCTATTAATTCACCCACTTTGTGAATTAATTGTCACTTTATGACTTAAGTGACAAATTTCACTTTATGACTTAAGTGATTAAGTAAAAGTGAAATTAGATCATAAAGTAAAGGTAAAAGGGAAATACTTTCCCCCTTTGTGTTTAGAGACTCACAAACACAAGGGAACCACTTCCCAAGGTACAGAAATCTCAACACCCTAAACCTTAAACATTCCATGTTGTCACTTTCATTGAGAACTTGTTGCATTGTGCATCTTAGCCTCATTATCTTTGAGGTCATCGAGGGAAGCAAAAGGATTATCTGTATCAATAGGCATGCATGGAATCAACTTGTGATCACAAGTGAATTGTTGAGGTCATTTTAGGTAGCCATCGACATCAACAACCATATCTTTTTCTTGAGAATGCAACAAAGGCAAAGGAGAGTGAAGTATTCAACTTCCACTACCCAATTACACCACACCAAAGAAGGAACTACGAGTCGAAGATGCTTGTGACCTACTAGGACTAGCAATGACTAGGGCTTTAAGGATCGAAACCTTCAAAATCAAGGCTTTAGGTGGCCCAAAGATTTTATTCTTTCGCATCACATGTCTCCAACCACCTTCAACATCATTAGTTGCTTAAGCAGCATTAAGAGTTGGCATCGTTATGTGGACTAGGTTCCCAAGGGATTGACTTGGCTCATCAAAGAAAAATCACATATACGATGGTCTAGACTTTGACACTAAAAATGGGTATTGAGCAAATTTATGTATCGAACCAATTGTCTATGAACCCTAATCCTTTTCCAGATGAAGCACAAATTCCTTAAGGTCCTTTGACAAGGTGACCTTAATGCAAATTCAATGTTGGTCCCTAAGGTTCAAGAATTGTTCAAGTTCATGGCAAATAAAATTGCTCATTGATGTTAAAATACATTCTAGGTCCAGTGAGAGCTACATTGGAAGAGCACGAAACTTGACCCAAACAAGACCAAACCACTGGGCAGATTTAATAACTGATAAGTTCATGTACCATGAAGAGAAAATGACCAAGTTGCTTTTGTAGACCAAAGGGTCCCTCCTCCTTCATGTTTATGAAGAGAACATGATTTGGGTTGGCAAACTGGAAAAGAATAAACCTTTGGTTAAGTTACCAATGTGAGTCTGGTGCCACCTTTGTGACTCCCACACATCCTTAATCCAACCTCGGGCAATCAACTTGGGTGGAACCCTCCCAATAGGGTAGCACAAGATGGAACACACCCAAAAATAATTACACAAACTATTATAATTGGTGTCATAAAAAGCAATTGAGGTTTCAAACATAGAATCTTTACTTTTTTGTACAACATGGGAACAAACTTCCAAGGAAGCTTTGACACCATCTCCATCCTTCTAATTGGTCGTCATGCTTGTCAGAGCTGTTACATTTTCAAGCGATGGGGATGCCATAACAGCCCCCAATTTTGTTATGCAAAAAGGTTGCAACCTGACAGGGCAACAAGGCCTCAATTAATGCAATAGGACTAGCAATACCACAAGGAAGGCATAGAAGGATCATGATCTTTCACCCCATCACCCATAATTGTTACCTCATGGTACACCTTGGGAATAAACTTGCAAGGAGTCTTGGGTGCCATATCCCCTCTCAAAACCAGTCATGGCTTCTCCCAAAACTATTACATTTTCAAGGGTTTGGGATGCCATAATGATCAAGGCTTAATAGGCCAACAAGGCCCTCAATCAATGGGATGAGATTAGTAATAATGCGAGCAAGGTATAGAAGGATTGTGATCTTTTAGCACATTACCCTTACCCTATCTCTCTCTTTAGTTAAGCATCATCCCAAAAAGGAAATGTCGATTCACAATTCCAACATTGAAGGGCTTTATTCTTTAACGACAACCATGGGAATGGTTCCCTTCTTTTCCCTTTGTTTCTTAACTTTAGTGCATTCCCCATGTTTTCCTGTTTCTTAACTTTAATGCATTCCCCATGTTTTTCCTCCAAGGGTGATATTAGGATGATAGACTAACATATTCTGCAGTGAAGGTCTCCATTGTTTCACACAATTCATTTTGGGGGGAGATTACTTCCATTCCTTTTATTTTCCCTATTGATCCCCCTCACGAAAGATGTCAAGCATTGAGGCTTGTTGATCATGCTCAAAGTTATCAACGTCATGAAATTCCTTCACTAAGTGTTCTTTATTGCTTACTAGGTCCACATCCTCGGTGGATACCATCAAATTGTGGCGATCCTTAGATCATTGCCCCCATGTGACCCTACAAGCATTCCAGCTCTTGCCCTTCCCCTAGAAATTTTCCAAGGGATCTTGATAACCTAAAAATAAAGAATAACACAAGAAGCCACTAAGTGCTCCTAGGTGAAACATGTTTTGTACATGAAAGCAACACATTCATAACCCAATTTTTGCTACCAAACCTTATCAACAACCTTATGTTGATATTATGGTAGCTGCAGGAGGTATTTACCTCCACGTGTAAACCTGACGAGGATAGAATACTCTGGGAAGCAAGAAGAAACCCTAATGAGTTGGCTAATAACCCTAGAAGACTTGTTGACTGAAGAAAATAATTTATATTAGGTTATTAGCCTCCAAGAGAAGAAGTAGGCCAGAAATAATAATATATACTGAACATACAGATACCCAGAATGAGAAGTCGACGCCCAGGCAGTGAGCCAGAATTAGTATAAATATAGGAGGCCAGTTCTCATTATGGCAGGCAGTCTCAGAATTGCAGAGCAACAACTTGTGCGCACTGCAATGCCCAGTCTTGTGCGCAGGTTTGAGGAGAGTTTCCATTGCAACTAGCAGATCATGTTTGGTTTGGACTATCTCTTGGCTAGGGTTTGGAACATCTGATCAGCTCTTGTTGGTGCGCTATCCTTGGGGAAAGGTGCGCTACCCTTTGTTTGGCTATCTAGCCTAGAGTTTGCTTCCAGAGTGATTCTCTATCAAGGTTAAGGTGCTTGGAGGGTGGCTTTGGCCTATGGTTGGGTGACAATAGAGATATTGTCAATGGTAAAACGAGCACATCCATTATATTCTAACACCTTAATCCATATTTCTTCGAGTAGCCTATTTGAGAAATCCACTTCAATACATAACTTGGCATATGTTTTGATATGCCTTTTTAGAGTTTCAAGGAAGCCATAAGGGATTTCCCATAGCATTACCAATGGAGGCAAAAATTTCATGAGTCCAAAATTGAAAAGGTAGGTTGGGAAGCCTAACCCACATTGGCACTAAAGATAAAGAGTTTGTTGAAGGATCGAAGGTGAAATACCAAGGTTTCATGCATAAATTGGCATGCCCCAAAACCCAAAAACCAAGGCCCGAAGTGAAGGATGTGCTCCCTACATGCGAACACGTGGGTAGATGTAGGCTTCCTCCTAAAGGACAAGTTTCCACACCTGAGAAACACAATGATGTAGGGCCAAGAGTTGGTCCTGTTGGATAAGTGACTCTCATGAGGGCCAATCCACCTACAATAATGGAAGGTGGAGGTGCCTCAGCATCCAGAAAAGCTAAGGACTTCAAAATCTTCTAGGGTAGCAATGCATTCACACTAGCTAGAGGTTGAGCAACCTGCAAAAGCAACATAACCAAGTTCTTCAAAGGAGCAGCCAACCCCCTTAGAGGTGGGAGAGCTGTGAATTCATATCCGAAGTTGCCCCCTTCTAGGGGTTAGTGGATCCAGCGATCTTCAAGACTCCTGGGGAGGAAAGACTGGGAAACACCATGATAACAAAACACAAAGAGGGGCTTGGGAGATGGCGGGTAGGATTAAAAAATGCAGACCCATCTCTCCCAACCCGTTCCATTTTTTAATGTTAATGACAATGCACATTTGTTATAATGTTTAGTGGCTGGCAATCTGCAATTTAGTGATTGGAATATAAAATCCCATGTGGTAACCGCAGTTTAACATACAACAAATGTGAACGTCAACAGGGAATGTAGGTAACTGGCTGGCAATTTGAAATTCAGTGATTGAAATATAAAATTCCATGTGGTTAGCGAAGTTTAACATACAACAAATGTGAATGTCAACAGGGACTTTGGGTATCTTATCACCTTGGAAATATCAAGCTCAGTCCATTTTCTTTTCTTCTCGTACATGTTTACAACAGTGTTAAAAGGTCGAAACATGTCTTTGGATGGGAACATTATTAATTTTAACGAAATTAATTCTCTTCCGGATATGTAAAAATTACATATCTTTGTTTAAAGAAATAATTTTAACTCTTACTTCTCAAGCAAAAGTCATTGCAAGGAATTTGGTTCTAACTGTTGTGATATATTTACCTCAGGGATATATCTTTAGTACAACTGAACAGAATTCAATAGTTTTACATACTATCAATGGTGGCTTGTCGGGTCGGTAAAAGTAGTAGCTAATTTAGCCCCACTGGAGTTCAAGTCCTACCAAGTGAGACGCTAGTGCTAGTCTCTGCACTTCTGAATGCATGCCAGCGCACGCAATAGTGGTTGAGACCAGATGCACGTCCTGGGCAACTTTGGCAAAATAAATACCCCACTCACAACTACTTAGCCAAAGGCAACCGGATTAAATGGTGTTAATGGTTCCCTGTAATATAATACTAAATATGGCTGCATTGGCCTCATCGTGATAACTAAAAGCTAGTTCCAAAAATATATAGTATTACGTAGATTATATGTTTAGAGTATAATCCAATGATAAACAGACACTCCCAGGGCTCTAGTTGGATATTCTTGAAGTTGTTCGACACATGAGGCCCTTATTAGAAAGTTAGCATACCATATTATCTATCCCATACATAATTCCGTAAGATATTCTTAGAACAACTAAATAGAATCCAATAGTATTTCCCACTGATACCAAGTAGAATATATGTTTAGACTATAATTCAATGATGAACAGACTGTCCCATGGCTCTAGCTGGATATTTCTTGAAGTTGCCACACATGAGGCCCTCATTTAGAAAGTTTCACATACTAATAGTTATATATCCCAGGGATACATAATTTCGTAGCATATTATTAGCGTAACTAAACAGAATCCAATAGTATTACACACTGATACCATGTGTTTAGACTATAATTCAATGATGAACAGACAGTCCCAGGGCACTAGTCGGGTGTTTCCTGAAGTTGCCACACATGAGGCCCTTTTTTTACAAAGTTGGCTTACCATAGATTCCCAAAAGGTATTTCGACGAATTATCATCTCTGGTGATTTTATAATGGTTCCTAGCCCTTTCAAGGTCATTTGAAACATGTTAAGTGCTAACATGGCAGATTTCCTTAATGACTGAAAATAATTGAATTATGAAATGCCAGAGTTTTCCTATGCTATTTGTTTAGATAATGAATTTTTTAAGGCTTTTATTGACACTTTAAAGGTTCGGCATGGGCTCTTCCAGGTTTATTAGAATGAAAACAATATTCAGCTGCCTTTGAATCCTATGCAGTATGTCTGCAATGGCCATAGAGGGGCACAGCAACCTAACTGCTACAGGAAGATATGAGGGGGAGCTCTTGGAGCTGTTCCATAAAGAACAAATAGTTTCTTGGTTCATGGATAAAGCTCTTTGCAGTTAGAAATGAAACCAGTTCCATGGTCAGCTGGCAATATGAATAATGTAGTCCAAATAATATAAAAAATAAATTGTTAATCACAAAAGGGGTGTTATAACGTCCTCACACTGCGATGCACTTGATTGCCTGGCCAATCAGCTCAGAGGCGCATGCTCGGTACATGGAGGTGGCGACCACGGGTCTAGACGAGGCATGCCAAACAAAGATTACGACCAAGGAAGTTGGGTGGTTGGACGGTTGCCCAAGTTAAGGGGCGTGCGTCCACCTTCTTTGTAGAACGGTTGCAATGGACAAACCAAGTTGTTGGTTTGCGTCCACTTAAACAATCGAGGGTGTGTAGGCGGCCTTGAATTGCGGAGTCGGTTAGGGGCTTCGGCAAGTTTAAAAGAAGGGCACGAGCCCGTATGCAAACCATCCAGGCAGAGAGCTAAGTACAATGGAAAACGGCTTTGTGGTTAAAGAGTTGTTGCGGTAGCTAAGGAGAGGAAAGACAGAGACCTGCAAGAGGCAAGCTTATGTGGCTTGTGTGGTGCTTCAGGGCTGTATGCAACAAGGAAACTTTCGGGTGGTTGTGCCCTAGTTAATTGTTGTAAGAGGAGTTGCGGCGATTGTCGAGCTCCCCCTCATTGTACTCTATTATTCTTCTTTAATAAAAGCTTAAGGCACCTGATCTAGGCGCCTACCTACTTGTGTTGTTGTGGTGTGTTTCTTACTTGTGATGTTCATTGGTTAAATATTTGGCTAAGTGTTGAAAACACTCTTGGCATAGTTGTTAAGGTCTTTGGGTGGCTCAACACTTGTAGTCTAAAGCGGAGATATGGGCATCCTTTAGGCAAGGAGGCGTAATCCACTTGCTAGTAGTCATAGGCGGACCAAGCACCTACAATGACCACAAGGCAATGTCGCACGATCGCCAAGGTGTCGAAATGGAATGGCTCGGGCAGGGGCGAAACCTTGGGGTTGTAACAGTTGGTATCAAAGCAACCAAGGCATTGGAATCCTAGCGAACCTGCAAGAGGAAGATGCAAAACTGTTGTTTTAGGCTATGGTTGGTTCGTGAAAATGATGGTCGAACATTCCACCACACCTACGTGTGCACTTCAACAGTGTGAAGGCGCACGCAGCAATTGCGGAAGACGCCATGAAATTCATCTTGGGTGCGAGTGTAGTCCAACCAAGGTGGGCGCTAAGAGAATGGATAGATCCATTGGAGCGACTGCAAAGTACCCTAAGGCAACACGCTCCTAGTTGAGGTAAGAATGAGATTTGTCTAAGTGTTGATGATGACCATGTAACAAGTTGGACGCATGTGACTTCTATGGCAATGGAGGAGTTAATGCGGAGATTGGGGGCTTTGGCTGGAAACCAAGGCAAACACTTGAATCAACTTTGCTATGTGGACCTCATCTTAAATGGAAGATTGGTGAAAGCAATGGTGGATACCAATGCCTCACACAACTCGAGGAAGAAGTTGGCACGTGAACTTGAGCTTATAATGAGAACTTTTGATGCTTCAATCAAGGTCGTTAACTCTAAGGCAAAGGCAGTTGTTGGGGTTGTGATCAAGGTTCATATTCAGTTGAACAAGTGGAAAGGTCATGCCGACTTTACTGTAATGCAGCTAGATGACTTTGAGGTCATCCTAGGGAAACACTTTCTAAGGAGAGCCAAGGGGGTTCTCATGTCGTTTAAGGAACAATTGGTGATATTGGATGGAAGAAAACCTTGTTTTGTGCACACAACAATAAGGAAGCTTGACAGACGAGTGCGGCTGGCCTTCGCACTAAGCATGAAGAAGGTTGCTCGACAACCTGGGTTGCAATTTTATGTTGCAGTGTTTGTTGGAGGAGAAGATGAAGAAGGAATGGGGACGCTTGTTCCACCAGCACTTAACAACATGTTGAATGGATTCGCAGACAGGTTAACAGAGAAATTGTTGAAAGGGCTCTTGCCAAGGCGCACCATAGACCATCGGATCAAGCTTGAGCTAAGGTCTAGACTAGTGGCCAAGGCTCCTTACAAACTGTCAAGATCAAAGTTGGAAGAGTTGAAGAGGCCACTCATGGAGCTCATTGAGGCTAGCTTCATCAGACCTTCACGGTCCCCTTACGGCGCACCAGTCCTCTTCCAGGCGAAGAAGTATACCCAAAACCTGAGATTGTGTTAAATTTATAAGCAGCTGCAAGAGCCATTCTCCGAGAGGATGGCTAAGACCTTAGACGAGATCTAGGGCCCTCAGTGCACTCCTGGGGTACTTGGTCTGGGACCAAACAGTTAGTGCCATGGCAAAAGACCCTTGTTAGGGCCCCTAGTATACGATTGGGTTCTTGGTCTAGGACCAAGCAGTAAAGACCCCTGAGAGGGCCCCCAATATATGACTGGGGTTCTTGGTCTGTGACCAAGCAGTTAAAGCCCCTAGATAAGTCTAGGGCCCTTGGACATGGTCCAGGGTACCCATGCCTGGTGCATGGGTTGATCCTTGGTCTTGGACCTTGGTGGATAAGACCTCAGAAAAAGTTATGGGGCAACTTGATCCTCGATCAAGTATTTTGTTGGTGTATGACCTTCCTTGAAGGAGGACATGACCACATGAGGGATGTATCCCATATGCAATGATGATAAAGTAATAAGGTCACCTTGAAAATAAATGAATAAGTATTCCCACCTTGTAAACCCTCCTAAGCCCTCTCTTACCCTTGCTTGTGTTGATTTGGGGTTTTTATATTGTTTTGTCTTAAGGGTTAAATAAAGTTTAAATTAAATGTTATTTATATCATGTTTAAATTATTTAATTTAAACATGTTATATTTAATAATTATTTTAATTTATAATTTTTATTACCCTAGCCTAAACTATAAATTAAACCCCCCCCCCTTACCTCATATAATCTATCCTACTATTCTTGCATTGTGTGAGTAGATCCTCTCTTGATGCTGCAGCTCACTTTCTGTTGGAGTAGCGGCCCTTTTCCTTGTTGGTGAGCTTGTTGTTGCGGCTCCTTTTCTGTTGGAGCATTGTTGTTGTAGGTGGCTCGGTCCTCTATTCTGTTGTAGGGTGTTGATAGGTGCGGCCACTCTTCTACTGTGGGGTAACTGGTAGTTGCAGCCCTCTCCTTTGATGTGTGGGGTAATTGTAGGTGCGGCCCTCTCCTTGCTATGTGGAGTGACTGTTGGTGCAGCCCTCCTTTTTGTTGTTGTGTGGGGTGACTGTAGGTGTCGCTCTCCCTTTGTTGTGTGGAGTCACTGCTGGTGCGGCCCTCCTTTTGTTGTTGTGGTGTGACTGTGGGTACAGCCCTCTCTTCTGCTGTGAAATGATTGTTTCTTGTGTGAGGGTTTTGTCCACAAAAGTTTTGTGTGAGGATTTGAATGTTTTACCTACTGTTTGTGTGAGGGTTTGATTGTGGGAAGTCTTTGTGGCCCTATCCCCTTGGTGGCAAGAAAGTTTATTTATCTCTAGGCAAGAGATCCAACCTATATGGTGGATCTATGAGCTGGACTTTGTCT
>ML779604.1:888006-906269 GCA_009831015.1 Picea engelmannii | reverse complement strand
TTTATTGATGATTGTTCACGTAAAACTTGGATTTATTTCTTAAAAACTAAAGATGAATCCTTTAGCAGATTTCAAGATTTCAAGAATCTTGTTGAAAATCAAACAGGAAGACACATCCAAGTTTTCAGAACAGATAACGGTAAAGAATTTGACTCCTTCAAATACGATGAACTCTATCGAGCCTCTGGAATTAAGAGGGAGCTAATTGTACCATACAACCCTCAGCAGAATGGGGTTGTTGTAAGAAAGAATAGGACTATCTGTGAAGCAGCCAGGGCTATGATGCATGATCAAAACTTGTCTCTATCACTTTGGGTTGAGGCTTCCAGTACTGCAGTGTACATTCAAAATAGATGTCCTCACAAAGCCCTTGAAGTGAAAACTCCTGAAGAAGTTTTCACCAGGTGTAAGCCCTCAGTTGATCATTTAAGAATCTTTGGCAGCCCAGTTTATATACACATTCCAAAAGAGAAGAGGACTAAACTAGAGCCCACCGGTAAGAAATGAACTTTTGTGGGATACAGTGAGACCTCAAAAGCTTACAGGATTTATATTCCTAGCCAAAAGTTCATTGAAGTAAGCAGAGACGTGACTTTTCATGAAGAAACAGCTTTCCGTCGGGCCAGAGAACTTTCATGTGATTCAGAGGAGCAGGAAGCTCCACCACTTGATTCTCCAGATTCTCCTCTTCCAGATGAACAGAGGGAGGAAACCTCTGAACTTCTAGCAGATCCTTCAAGGGACTCTATTGAATTTCCAATGGAATGGAGTTACCTCCTGTCAAAAGGAAACCTGTCTGATGCCAGGAGATATTGAAAGAAGAAGAAAAGCATTCAGCTCCGAAGGACACCTTCAAAGAAAGCAAGAAACTAGATAAGTACTCTAGTCTCATAGCTCATCTGAATACTGTAATTGATTCAGAACCTTCCACTTTTGTTGATGCCTCCAAACATCAAGTATGGAAAGATGCTATGAATGAAGAATATGATTCTATTTTAAAGAATGATGTATGGATCGTAGTTCCTAGACCTCATGGAAAATCTGTAGTAACTTCTAAATGGCTTTATAAGATAAAGCATGCAGTAGATGGCAGCATTGAGAAATACAAGGCGAGATTTGTGGCTCGTGGTTTCTCTCAGAAAGAAGGAATTGACTACGACGAGATTTTTGCTCCAGTTGCCAAGTATACTTCAATCAGAATTATTATCTCACTTGCAGCAGTTTTTGGTTGGAAACTTCACCAGATGGACGTTAAGACTGCTTTTCTTAATGGTGAAGTTGAACAAGAAGTTTACATTGAGCAACCGAAAGGTTTTGTGATACATGATAAAAGATCTCATGTGTGCAAACTCAAGAAAGCTCTGTACGGGTTGAAACAAGCTCCGAGAGCTTGGTATGGTAGAATAGATAGCTTTCTACAAAGTCTTGGATTCTCCAAGAGCATAGCAGATCCAAATCTTTATATAAAGTTCATTCAAAATCATCCAGTTATCCTAGTCTTATATGAGGATGATCTGTTCCTCACTGGAGAGGAAAACTTGATAGCTCAGACTAAGAGGGATCTTTCTGAAGAATTTGAAATGAAAGATTTGGGGCTCATGCACTATGTTTTGGGCTTGGAGGTTTGGCAGAAACCAAGAGAGATCTTTCTCTCACAGAGTAAATATGTAGTTGATGTACTTCGCAGATTTGGCATGATGGACGGCAAGTCCATGACAACTCCAATGATCTCTAACCTAAAGAAACTTCAAGATCAAGTCACAGGTTCAGATCCAAAAAACCCCACTTTATATCGGCAGATCATTGGATCCTTGATGTATCTCGTACATACGATACCTGACATCTATTATGCAGTAAATGCTCTTAGCCAGTTCATGTGTGAACCTAAGCATATACATATGGTTGCAGTAAAACATATTCTGAGATATGTTCGGGGGACTATAGCTTATGGTCTTAGATACACCTCCAGTGGAGGAGGTGTAATGCTCCATGGTTTTACAGATTCAGATTGGATGGGCAATGTAGTGGATCGGAAGAGTACTTCTAGATATTGCTTCAGTTTGGGTTCAGCAATGATTTCCTGGTCCAGCAGGAAACAGGGCTCCGCAGCCCAAAGCACTGCAGAAGCAGAATACATTGCTGCTAGTGTTGTTGGCAGAGAAGTTGTGTGGCTCAGGAAGCTACTCTCAGACTTGTTCAGTTCAGAGCTTGAACCCACAGTCATTCACTGTGACAATCAAAGTTGTATAAAGCTCACTGAGAACCCAGTGTTTCATGACAGATCGAAACACATTGAGATGAGATATCACTATGTCCGGGACATGATTCAAAAGAACGTTCTCAGCATTCAGTATGTTCCGACAGCAGAACAGATAGCAGATATTTTCACTAAGCCACTATCCCTGACAAAGTTTGTATACTTTCGTGACAAGCTTGGTGTAGCTGAGAATGCCTCTCTTGCTGAGAGGGAGTGTTAAATTTATAAGCAGCTGCAAGAGCCATACTTCGGGAGGATGGCTAAGACCCTAGACGAGATCTAGGGCCCCCAATACACTCCTGGGGTACTTGGTCTGGGACCAAACAGTCAGTGCCATGGCAAAAGACCCTTGTTAGGGCCCCCAGTATATGACTAGGGTTCTTGGTCTAGGACCAAGCAGTAAAGACCCCTGAGAGGGCCCCCAGTATACGACTGGGGTTCTTGGTCTGTGACCAAGTAGTTAAAGCTCCTAGATAAGTCTAGGGCCCTTGGACATGGTCTAGGGTACACATGCCTAGTGCATGGGTTGATCCTTGGTCTTGGACCTTGGTGGATAAGACCTCAGAAAAAGTTATGGGGCAACTTGATCCTTGATCAAGTATTTTGTTGGTGTATGACCTTCCTTGAAGGAGGACATGACCACATGAGGGATGTATCCCATATGCAATGATGATAAAGTAATAAGGTCACCTTGAAAATAAATGAATAAGTATTGCCACCTTGTAAACCCTCCTAAACCCTCTCTTAMCCTTGCTTGTGTTGGTTTGGGGTTTTTATATTGTTTTGTCTTAAGGGTTAAATAAAGTTTAAATTAAATGTTATTTATATCATGTTTAAATTATTTAATTTAAACATGTTATATTTAATAATTATTTTAATTTATAATTTTTATTACCCTAGCCTAAACTATAAATTAACCCCCCCCCCTACCTCATATAATCTATCCTACTATTCTTGCATTGTGTGAGCAGATCCTCTCTTGATGCTGCAACTCACTTTCTGTTGGAGTAGCGGCCCTTTTCCTTGTTCGTGAGCTTGTTGTTGCGGCTCCTTTTCTGTTGGAGCATTGTTGTTGTAGGTGGCTTGGTCCTCTATTATGTTGTAGGGTGCTGATAGGTGCGGCCACTCTTCTACTGTGGGGTAACTAGTAGTTGCAGCCCTCTCCTTTGTTGTGTGGGGTAACTATAGGTGCGGCCCTCTCCTTGCTGTGTGGAGTGACTGTTGGTGCGGCCCTCCTTTTTGTTGTTGTGTGGGGTGACTGTAGGTACCACTCTCCCTTTGCTGTGTGGAGTGACTGCTAGTGCGGCCCTCCTTTTGTTGTTGTGGTGTGACTGTGGGTACAGCCCTCTCTTCTGCTGTGAGATGATTGTTTCTTGTGTGAGGGTTTTGTCCACAGAAGTTCTGTGTGAGGGTTTGAATGTTTTACCTACTGTTTGTGTGAGGGTTTGATTGTGGGAAGTCTTTGTGGCCCTATCCCCTTGGTGGCAAGAAAGTTTATTTATCTCTAGGCAAGAGATCCAACCTATATGGTGGATCTATGAGCTGGACTTTGTCTGAGCATAATCACAAATGGTTCTACATCTCTTGTGTTGGTTGTGACTTCTTCAAAGGTAAGGCTTCAGGACAAGGTAAGCTATTTATTTATCATCTTCAGATCTAGATTTGTTTTGTGTTATGTATTGTTTAATCTATCTAGATTTATGTACCAGCATTGACAATTATTAGATCTATATATTGAGTTTACTCTTTTGTTTCTGTGGTATGATTTACTGTTCTTGATCAGATCTGTAGATTGAGTTTAGATCTGTAGATCAGTATTAGTTTCTTATTCCAGCATTATAGATCTGAACTAGAATCTTTCTAGATCTACTCTCTAACTATTGGTTATATCTAAACTAGTTTAGATCTAGGTACTTATGTTTCAGTTCTCTCTGTTCTTACAGTTTAGATTTGTTTTCTGATCATATGCTCTAGTTGCTATACTCACTGAAATTTAAAAGACACTACTGTTATGCTTTACTACCCTAATTCTAACAAATTGTGCACGAACTGTCGAGCGTTGAACAAACAGACAATCAAGAACAAGTAGCCATTGCGCCTAGCCGCAAATTGCTTTAACAAGTTGGCCAAGGCAAAGGTGTTCTCTAAACTAGACTTGAGGCAAGGATATTATCAAATGGGGATCATGGAGGGAGAGGAGGCTAAGACGGCCTGTGTGACAAGGTATGGCAACTTTGAATTTTTTATTATGCCTTTTAGGCTGTGCAATGCCCTCGCATCCTTCTGCATTTTGATGAATGATGTGTTTAGACCATTTCTAGACAAGCTCGTGGTCCTCTACCTAGATGACATTGTAGTTTTCAGCGAAAGCATGGAAGACCATGAGAAACACTTGGCACGGGTCTTTGAGGCATTGAGGCAAAATCCGCGTTACTTAAAGAAAAGAAAGTGTGTCTTTGGGCAGACCAAAGTGTCGTTCTTGGGTCCTTGGGTTGGCCAAGGGTGCATTAACATGAACCCCAAGAAGGTCAGGCTAATCGAAGACTAGGAAGAACCGAAGACAATGCACGAGGTGAGGAGTTTCCTAGGCTTGGAAAACTACTACCGAAGGTTCGTCGAAGGGTACTCCAAGATATCATCTCCCATGAGCAACTTGTTGAAGAAGAATCGACCATGGTGTTGGTTAGAGAAGTGCCAAACAACCTTTTGCAAATTAAAGTGTAGATTGTTGTCAGCACCTGTATTGAAGTTCCCTCACTTCGACCAAGATTTTGAGGTGCAAACAGACACCTCAAATTCTGTAATCGGAGGGGTTTTGATGCAAGAGGGTTGCCCAGTGGCATATGAGAGCAGGAAACTCCAAGACCACGAACAAAGGTACCCCATTCATGAAAAAGAGATGACCTTCGTGGTTCTCTGTGAAGATTTTCCAGGTCCTAACAAGCTGCCAACTAGGTCTGTCTTTGACCTCAAGTTGGCTCTAAGTTTCAACTGTCAAACAAGGGTTTGTTGTTGTTTTATAACAGCAAACTGTTCAGTAACTTCTTTGTTGTTTTGTTACGGTTACATAGGCTGTTAAGGTGCTCTAGCATGTAGTTTTAGTCACAAGATGTTAGCACATGCATACCATAAGCTATGTAACACACCTAGAGATCTTTTAGAGCTGAAATAATGTTGTTCTAAACACTAGCATACATGAAAATGAACACAGGTATTTTTGGTCAACATGACCCTGGATAAACCCCCCCCCAAGGAAAACCAGTTTGGAATCTGAGTGTATAAATGTCGAGAAAAGAAGGTGGAATACAACAAGTAAAATAAACAGATGAACCTGATACAATAGCAGCTTGAACCAAGATGAAACACAATTCCAAATGAAGAAGATGTGCCCTAGGATGGTGCGCCCTCCTCATAAGTTGCCAAAACCACTGAACTGGAGCTCTCTGCCAACTGGAAGCTCTGATGGAGAAACCCTCCCACAATACTCTGAATCTGTGTTGTAGCTCTCCACTGAAACTATCCTCAAGGCAAACTGAACTCTGCAAATCCTCCCTGCTAGTTGTGCGCCCTCCTCCTAGCAAGAACTAGCTCCACAAATAAATGAAGGACTAAGCTTGTTGGATACCACCATGAATGTGGGCGCCCAAGCTTTCCTCACTCAATGCATCCAACCTCATCCTCATGCTCCTCTCCCAACTCTCTTGGTGAACATAACAAGGAATAAATGAGCCTCTCCTTTGCCCTTGCGCCCTCCTTAAGGAAGCATAAGGAAACCTAAAGTATGTGTGGATGAGATCATCTCATCTCATCCCTAATCAATAGTTGAGATCATCTCAAAAGAATCTCAACTCAAAACCCACTTTACTTAAGTTTCCATAGTTTCACTTTATGTCCCTCAATTCACCCACAAAGTGAATTAATAGTCATTTTAGGCTAAAATGACAAATTTCACTTTTGACTTAAATCTCCTAAGTCAAAGTGAAATTAGACATGAAGTACATGGTACATGGTACATGGTACAAAGTATTTCCCACTTGTGTTTAGAGGCTCACAAACACAAGGGGACCACTTTCCAAGGTACCCAAATCTCAACACTTCCTCTTACCGAGGAAAGTGCCCTTCACCACCAATATCATCCCTATAGTGGACATGGTTGCCTACTGAAAAATACTCGGTGAGTATGGTTGTAACCTGATCAATGAAAGTAGTCTCTGCCACATATCTGCTCAATTTGTGTGATCTATAGATGGAAGTGTCTCTCCACCTATCCAAGATCACCTAGATCTTGGTATCAAACCAAAGATCTCCACCTTGGACTCCCACCAAGGATTTCTACCTCCTGGCATCTCGCCAATGATCACTACTCTTGGCATCTCACCAAGAGTCACTCTCTTGGCATCTCACCAAGAATATTCCCCTCTTGGTATCTCACCAAGAGTACTTGGATCTCGGCATCTCACCGAGATCCTCAACTTGGCCTCTCGCCAAGTAGCTTCCACCTGAAGTGGAACCAAAATATGATCTACATGTCTCCGTAGCCAAGTGAGGCTCAAGCCTCCGTGGTGCCCTACTGCTCCTCCTCATCAATCTATGATGCTCTGAAGCCCCTGCACCAACCCTCTGTCTCGGCAACTCTGAAACTAAAACTGTCCCGGGTGAACCAGTCACCCCTGATGATGGTGTCCATGAAAACTGAGTCTGAGCTCCCTCTGAATCACTACTATGAGTCAATAGGTCATCCTCAACTCTGTCTCCCCACCTGATGCTGGATGGTGTAACAATAGACAAAGTAGTAGTGAATGCACACTCTCTCGCAAACTGTTCATCGAACTCAAGCTCCTCTATTGTTGCAGTTGAAACATCCTGTTGCTTCTTCTTCTTCTTGGGACATTGTCTTGCATAGTGACCCATCTCCCTACAAGCAAAGCATCTCATTGTGCTCATGTCTCTCTTCTGCCCCCCACTGCTCTCTCCCTGTGGCGGGGCCCCAACCTTGGGACCCTGTCGACCTCCCCTGCCGGTCGTCTTCTTGCCCTTTGTCCAAAGAGCAAGGTCTTCATCACCCTGCAATGTCTGCCATTATCCAGAAGCCTCCGATATAAGTCTAGTCTCCTCCTGAATGAAATCATCCCACATCCTCTCCCAAGTGGGCATGATCTCCCTGGCAACAATGCCACGAACGAATGGACTCCATGGTTTGGTGAAGCTGTTTAAGGTTGTCCTCACCATAGAATCTGGGTCCACCACCTCTCCAACGGCTCCAAGCTCGTCTCTAATCTGGGTGTATCGGCCAAGGAAAGAAGTAACCAACTCATCCTTGAGCATGCGAATGCCCCTGAGTCGATCAAACAAAACCATTTTCCAGTTCTGGTTAGAGCTCTGGTAAAGATTGCAAAGCGATGCCCACATCTAAAATGCATAAGCTTTCCCAGTCAAGTGGGGAATGATGTGATCCCGCACTGCATCACATATCGTCCTCTTTGCCTTGTTGTTCCTCTTCTTGAACTCTACTAACAAGACGAGAGCAGTAGCAGGGGGAACAAGAAAAATTGCATGAACTATATCCTATAGTTTGAGGTCCTCCAAGACAAAGACAATCCTGGCCTTCCAAGGCGACCAACTGCTAGCTCCAGCTAGCCTATCCTCCACACGCATCTGAGATGCTGACATCACTGTCGACTGCACTCAAACTGATGTTGCAACTGCAAAGGAATGTTGCCTCACTCCTATCAACACGGGTGTGAAAAGAGGCAAACGAACACCGAAATCACTCCTAGCAATATAGGTGTGAAAAGAGGTCGTGAAAAATCAGCCTCACTCCTACTAAGTAGGTGTGAAAAGAGACTGACAAAATGTCCACCAACTGCTCTACAACTCTCCACAGAAATTCTGCCAACAAGCTGCCACTAAAATCTGTCAATGGCTGTCCACATACTCTGCCCAAAAAATGTCTAAAACAGTCCAACAAGATGATGTCCAAAACTCAGCAAAAATCAGCCACCAAGCTCTGATACCATGAAGATTTTTGAGGTCCTAACAAGCTGCCAACTAGGTCTGTCTTTGACCTCAAGTTGGCTCTAAGTTTCAACTATCAAACAAGGGTTTGTTGTTGTTTTATAACAGCAAACTGTTCAATAACTTCTTTGTTGTTTTGTTACGGTTACATAGGCCATTAAGGTGCTCTAGCATGTAGTTTTAGTCACAAGATGTTAGCACATGCATACCATAAGCTATGTAACACACCTAGGGATCTTTTAGAGTTGAAATAATGCTGGTCTAAACAGTAGCATACATGAAAATGAACACAAGTATTTTTGGTCAACATGACCCTGGATAAAACCCCCCCGGGGAAAACCAATTTGGAATCTGAGTGTATAAATGTGGAGAAAAGAAGGTGGAATACAACAAGTACAATAACCAAATGAACTTGATACAATAGTAGCTTGAACCAAGTTGAAACACAAGTCCAAATGAAGAAGATGCGCCCTAGGATGGTGTGCCCTCCTCACAAGTTGCCAAAACCACTAAACTGAAGCTCTCTGCCAACTGGAAGCTCTGATGGAGAAACCCTCCCACGGTACTCTGAATTTGCGTTGTATCTCTCACTGAAACTGTCCTCAAGGCAAACTGACCTCTGCAAGTCCTCCTTGCTAGTTGTGCACCCTCCTCCTAGCAAGAATTAGCTCCACAAATAAATGAAGGACTAAGCTTGTTGGCTACCACCATGAATGTGCATGCCCAAGCTTTTCTCACTCAATGCATCCAACCTCATCCTCATGCTCCTCTCTCAACTCTCTTGATGAACATAACAAGGAATAAATGAGCCTCTCCTTTGCCCTTGCGCCCTCCTTAAGGAAGCATAAGGAAACCTAAAGTATGTGTGGATGAGATCATCTCATCTCATCCCTAATCAATGGTTGAGATCATCTCAAAAGAACCCACTTTACTTAAGTTTCCATAGTTTCACTTTATGTCCCTCAATTCACCCACAAAGTGAATTAATAGTCATTTTAGGCTAAAATGACCAAATTTCACTTTTGACTTAAATCTCCTAAGTCAAAGTGAAATTAGACATAAAGTACATGGTACATGATACAAAGTATTTCCCACTTGTGTTTAGAGGCTCACAAACACAAGGGGGCTACTTTCCAAGGTACCTAAATCTCAACACTCTGCCTGTAGGTGTGGAGGCATTATCTATTGGGCAAACCGTTCGTAGTGAAAACGGACAACATGGTGACGAGCTACTTTACGACACAGTCAAACTTGTCACCAAAGCAAGCGCAATGGCATGACTTTTTCACTGAGTTTGATATGACTATTGAGCATCGACTAGGTAAACTGAACACGGTTGCAGAACGTTGAGTCGTAAGGCACAACTTGCTACGATGGAAGTAAGATGGAGAACCCTTGTTGATGCCCATGAAGAATCAAACACAAGTCCTAGGGATTTGCAAGAAAAGATCAAGGAGAGATTGGCAAATGATCCCATGACCTTGGACATTATCAAGCAAGCAAGGGAAGAGAAGACGAAGAAGTTTTGGTTGAAGGACGGATTGCTATGTCTTGGTGGACAATTGTCTATGCCCAAGTCTACCAACCTACACAAAGATCTACTAAAGGAGTGTCACGACTCATTATGAGCGAGACACCCAAGGATGAAACGAACTTTAGCTATGTTGGAATGAGGTTATTACTAAGAAGCACATAAAGAAAGACGTGGAGGAGTTTATCAAAAGTTGCTTGGTATGCCAGCAAGATAAAATTGACACCAAGATGCTAGCAGGGCTTAGTATGCCAGCAAGATAAAATTGACACTGAGATGCTAGCAGGCCTGCTCCAACCCTTGCCGATGTCAGAGAGACCATGGGAAAGCGTCTCGATGGTTTTCATCACTCAACTGTCGATGGCACAAGGCTACAGCGGAATTTTTGTAATAGTGGATAGATTTTCCAAGTACACAACCTTTGTGCCCACAAAGGCGCCATGTTCAACATAGGTCGTCGCAAGGATGTTTTTCAAGCATGTTGTGACATTGTGGGGTTTGTCATTGAACATCATGTCAGGCAGGGACACTCGACTCACTAGACGGTTCTGGACGAAATTGTTTCGGCTTGTGGGGACGAAACTACTGATGATCTCAAGTCATCACCTGCAAACCAATGGACAAATAGAAAGGATCAATTGTTTGTTGAAGAAGTTAGAACTACTTGAGACATTTCGAGCGGGCAGACCAAACAAACTGGTTGGAGTTGTTGGACTTGATGCAATTCTGCTATAACCTACAAAAGAGTTCATCTATAGGTTATAGTCTGTTCAAGTTGGCCACTAGACAACAACCAGTGATGTCGCACACTTTGTTGACAAGGTTGTATGGAGCATCCCGTCAGCCTTGAAGTTTGTTAAGGAGTGGCAAGACAAGCAAGAGTTGGCACGTGCTCAAATGACGAAGGAAAACGAAAAGATGAAATATTGGGTGGGCAAAGGTAGGCGAGAGTTAGAGTTTCAGGTAGACAACAAGGTCTTGCTCAGGCTAAGTAAAGATCAGTTCAAACCACCAACAAGTATGTGTTATGTGTTGCTACAAAGGTATGAGAGACCTTTCAAAATCCTTGAGAAGATCGGCAATGTCACATATAGACTGAAGTTGTCAGAGCACTTAAGTCCCTTTCACCTAGTGTTTCACGTTAGCTAGTTGCGGCCTTGCAAATTTGACGATGAGGATTTTGACAAGGCGTGACCATCTTGGGCGCTTGCCATGATCACAAATCAACCAGAACGACAAGTGGAGAAAGCACTAGCTCACAGATCATCCAAGCATGGCCGAAATAAGTAGCAAGAGTTCTTTGTTAGTTGGAAGGATTCGCCATATGAAGAGAAAAGTTGGGAGAGAAGGGAGTCTTTGTGGAAGTAAGAAGACAAGATCCAAGAGTTTGAGCAAGCAAATATTGACACCCTCATACGTGTTGGTCAGGTGTTGTCGGGACAACAACAGTTCCAGTGGGAGAGGATGTAACGTCCTAACACCATGACGCACTTGATTGCCTGACCAACCAGCTTAGACGCGTGCGATTGACAAACGAAGGTGGCGACCACAAGGCTAGACAAGGCATGCCAAACAAAGATTGCAACCAAGTTATGAATGCGACTAAAGAATTTGGGCAATTGGATGATTTCCCAAGTTAAGGGGCGTGCGTCCACCTTCTTCGCAGAATGGTTGCAACAAACGAACCAAGTTGTTGGTTTGGGTCCACTTAAACAATGGAGGGTGTGCAAGTGGAATTGAGTTGCAGAATCAGTTAGGGGCTTCGGCAAGTATAAAAGAAGGGCACATGCCAATATGCAAACCATCCAAGCGGAGAGCTAAGTACAAGGGAAAATGAATCTACGGTTGAAGAGTTGTTGCGGAAGCTAAGGAGAGGAAAGACTGAGACTTGCAAGAGGCGGCCTCGCGGGGTGCTTCAGGGTTGTAGGAAACAAGGAAACTTTTGGGTGGTTGTGCCCTAGTTAAGTGTCATAAGAGGAGCTGCAGCGGTTGCCAAGCTCCCCCTCATTGTACTCTATTATTCTTCTTCAATAAAAGCTTAAGGAACCTGACTTGGGTGCCTACCTACTTGTGTTGTTGTGGTGTGTTTCTTACTTGCAATGTTCACTGGTTAAATATTTGGCTAAGTATTGAAAACACTCTTTGGTATAGTTGTTAAGGTCTTTGGGTGGCTTAACAGTTGTAGACTTGTAGTCTAAAACGGAGATATGGGCAGCCTTTAGACGAGGAGGCATAGTCTGCTTGCCAGTAGTTGCAGGCGGGCCAAGACCCTGCGATAACTGCAAGGCAGTGCTGTACGATTGCCAAGGTGCTGGAACGGAACGGCTAGGGCAGGGGCAAAACCTTGGGGTTATAACAGGTGCACTTGCAGTACAAGGTTACCAACGCCATTAGCAAATCACTGATTAGCATACTCTTAGTATTGCAGAGTGGCAGATCCAGATGTATGTACACATTTCCTTCCTCACCTCAACACTGCTGTCTGCTAATGTAAACAAATCAGCAAACTCCCTAAATCCTGTTCTAATCCTCTGGCGTGAAGAGTCAACTTTAAGTGCAAACTGATTGTTCAACATAATGATATTTTCAGCCAGTGTGCAAAAACTTAAATATATTTGCAACATCCAATGCAATATCTTTTTACTGAAATGTAACAAGCTTTCTTGATAACCATTTAAGTAAGAGATAGTGGAACTAGAACTTTTCACTCTCAAAATTATTAAGAAGTGTGCTACAAATCACAAAAAGAAAAAAGATGACATGAACTTTTAACTCTCAAAATTATTTAGAAGTGTACTCCAAATCACAAAAAGAAAAAAGAAGACATCCCATATCAAAGAAGAGAGAGAATCTCAAAGCAAAAACCAGCAATTCTGCCTGTCGCAAAAACAGTTGCTATTTTAAATAATAACTGAAAGGAAAATTTGGTTGTTTCCTAACCTCGCAAAACTTCAAAAATAAATCCTCAATATTTCTCGGCTGTATAAAGAAGCTGTGTCCTCTATTCACTGTAGAAATGAATCAACTAGTTTCATGCCAAACAACAACCCCTTTTTTTTTGTCTAATTCCTTTGCTCAAATGATAAGCATAAAAAGTGGTGTTCCACCAAGTTTCCAGGATGCGGGAGTGCACATGAGGGACATGTGGAGACACCCCATAATTTTTAGGGTAATTCATGGAGATGGGGAAGGTCGGGATCCCTAGCATAAGGGCAGGGCATCTCTAAAGTTATAAAGGAAAATTAAAAATCCCAACATAACAATTCATCCATGTAAATTCATCGTGTAATGGATTTTTTGCTTTCATAGTTTTTTTGGGGGGGGTTGGACAGAAATTGTGAGGAGTCACCCAGGGATCCCGCTTTTGGGGTGGGGGCAAAAGCCACCCATTTTGTGAAACATGTCCTACACATTGGTGAAATGTTTTGCTGTGCATTTCACTGAGTTTTGCAAAATGGGGGCCACGATGAAGCATTCCGCCAAGCACCCCCCTGTCCCAGGTGCGTGGGAAGCGCAGGGAGGCATGCCGCAGACCTTGCAAGACATGTCCCTGTGGAACACTGATAAAAAGAACAATGGCTAGGATCATATAGAAGCAAAATCGTCCAACACTATGATTTTATGAAGAATCCTGATACTACAATATTTGAGAAAAAGCAATGATGTCCTCAAAAGTCTGAAAAAGGTCCTAGTACGTTTGTGATCTCATTCCAAGCTTCTCCTCAAAGTTGGGGTAGACTCTAAAGCATTGGACCCGATTTCATATTTAAAGTCTAGTCCACTTCCTGATTCTCTGAATTTTCACTGCTGCCTTGCCTCACCCTTCAAGCCTATGATCCAAAATATGAAAGCATCTGGGGCAGACCTCCCAAACCACGGTGAGAACATGGGTGCGCAATAACCATCCAATTACAATTACATTTGAGCCTTCTTCACCAGCTCAAAATCAAAAAATTACTAGTTGAGAACAAATACTGGTCTCTTTCTAGCCAAAAACCGTTTTTTGAGACAAAGACAAAATTAAGAATACACCACATATAGTTTTTCATTACCAAGCCAATTCTTGCACCAAATCTGAAATGTTTAATTCACCTCTTGCATATTATGGAACTGAATCAGTAAACAAAAGTATTTTTTAAATGCTAAAGAATAGTTTCCACTGAATTGATAGTTTAGCAGCCTGGACAAGAGAATCAAGAATCTTTATATAATCAAAAAAACCGGTAGTGAAAAACAAATCTGGATGGTGATTATGACGAGGGGAATTGGTAAGCATAACACCTCTCCCCGCCTCCCAACCCTCCAAAAAAACCGAAGGAAAAAGATTGATTATGGTTTGTGTGGAGGGCAGTGATCAGAGTTAATAAAGCAAACAGATAGCATTTAACAATTACATACCTGTTTGGATATTTGAAAATTGATGCTTTTTTTTAATAATGTTTGTGAAACAATTTATTAAATGGATCGACGACCGCCTAGTGCTGATGGATTTGCATGGCGAGCCCTAAAGGAAATGGCAATAAGGCATGTCTAGCTTGCCAGTTTGAAGCAGACCTCCCAAGCCCCAGTGAGACTGTGGGTGCCTAATGAGCACAGAGTTGCGTTTGTGCCATGAACTTCGCCACCTCAAAATTAAAAATAAAATTTATTGAGATGAAATAGCTTGCTCTGAATTCCTCATATCCCTTGCCTTGGCAGCTAAGGCATTCCGGATGACCGATGCCTTCTTTTCGATGGAATACTCTGCCATGTTAGCATCCCTGTAATACTGCGAACTCTGATCATGCAAGGCATAGTCTTCGGTACCTTCTAAAATGGTAGATCCACCTTCCCTAGCCAACAATATATTATGAAGAATTGCACAGGCCCCTATGCAACCTACAGCAACTCTAACATCTTCTTCAATGGGTTTACTCAAAATTCCCCATTTTCGCAGACAGGAGAGGGTGCGCAGAGCCGCCTGCCGCATCACATAATGCTTGCTGTTAAAATCCTCTTGACAAGAAGTAACTACAGGGTCTGTGTAGGGCACCATTAACCATGGAAGCAGAGGATAACCGGAATCACCCACTAAGTATTGACGAACAGGGACGCCTTTCAGATGGAAGGGAGGAGAATTGAGCAAGCGACCCTCCTCTATATCAGCATACAGTGTGGACGACCTTAAAACCCTAGAATCCCCCTTGTTGCCCTTGAAACCTGTTATAATACTCAGAATTCTGGAGGAGCAATCCACCACTATTTGGGTAACCACACTCTGCTGTAGATCATCGTCTTCTTCATTATAAATATATGGGTAATTGGTATTTGTGAATTTGAAGCGGGTGCAATCTATGGCGCCGCAACAATTGGGGAGGCCACTGAGGGTTTGAAACTCGTCGGAGACGTTGGGCAGATCGCATGGGGACGGATAGGCTACCCAGAATTTTAAATTGGTGCAGATGACCCTGCAGAGCTCCTTGGTGCACAGGCGCGCGGTGGGTTCCGTGGAGACGAAGCGCTGAGACACAGCCTGATAGGTGGAACCTGTCGCTAATCTGAACAACCCCATTCCCACACGCTCAAACACACCCACATCGTTAGTCTTGGTGACGAGAGGCTCAAACTGCTTACAGAGCCACTCGAATGTTGTGGGGGACATCCGGAAATTGGCCTTGAAGGAGGCCGATTCCATCCACCCACTCTCAATTCGGACCAATCCAGTGAAATCCTGATCAACCCTTCTATCATCTTCTTCTTCCTCTTTGGCCATCACTCTCCTTCTCTTCTTCCTTTTCCCTTCCTCTTCCTCAATGAGAATTGCTGCCACAGCCTCGGATGAATGCAAATTCTGAATGAGGATTGGCCATACTGAATTGAAGGTGGAGGAAGAGGCGTAGTGAGAGTGATTGAGGGCAAGTATGAGAAGAATAGCCACCTGACATATGATGGTGGAGACCAAAGCTGCCAAGAGCCGTGCATCCATTCTCGTTCTCATTCGCATTCCTCTAAAATCCCAACACTCTCTGCGCTCCTCGTTCTCTCGCTCTGACATGAACGTACAGAGGATATATATCAGATGGACATAAAATTGTCTCTTCTGCTCAATACCCCTAATGAAATTTCGATCGTGGCCCAAAATAACACATTCCAAAATGGGAATCAACCTTGATCGATGCTCCGAGGAAGCCACGATGGACAACCACGATCTCCTTTTTGGAAATCTTTGTTATTTCGGAGGGGGTGACCTAAGTGTTAATTAAAATTTTCCAACCTCGTCGAAATTCAGTATAGCAAAAATTCTGATTTTTGAACATGGTGTAGCTCGGTTGTGTTTTTAACCGATTCTACCTATCTTTAAATTATTTTTCTAAATTAATAAGGTAAAGTAAGGTTGTATTTTGATATCGTGAAATGCCTTAGTTCTTAGTTTAAAGGTGGTTCGTTTTTTTTTTATTATTCATTTATTTTTTGTTTGAAATTTATTTAGAAATTGTTGGATTTACAGATTTGAATGGTTAATTCGGTATAAAATTCAAGTGTCTTATAGGTTTTTTAACACTTTGAATTTATTTATACATTTAGAAATACAATTTAAATAACAAAAAATTGTGATTTTTTCCAATTTTTTATGGATTCTCACAAACAAAAAAAACCTAGAAGACTCAAACATTATACTCTTTTATTTTTTTCTAATTGTGTATTTCAGTAATTGAGATTACATATTCTATGGTGTTGTGGGGTTTTTGAGGGCGTTCAATCTATTTATGCATTCAAAAATATAATTTAAGCAATGTAAAGTATTTATGCATTCAAAAATAGGATTTAAGCAATGTAAAGTTGTGATTTAGTTGAAACTAAGCTCTAAAAAAAAATAAAAAAAAATTAGTAATTCACATAGAAAAGAGATATATTAAATTATGATGAGAAATAAAATATATGCTTAATATTATTTTTTAATTTTTAAAAATAAAATTAAAATATAACAATATTATAAAATAAATTATAAAAAATGGAAAACACAAACTTGAAAAAAAATTAAAAAATAAAATACGAAATCAAAACATTCAAATATAAGTTAAATAATAATTTGGCTTTAAACAATTTCATAAGTAAATTGAATAACAAAAACTTCTCGAGAAGAGTCAAGATTTAGCTAAGTGGTAATGAGCTATGTAAGACGTCTTATCTCTTCCCCTAGTTAGGACCAAGCCTGTATGAGATCCACAAAGACAAGGGACCTCTATGCCCACGGATTTGACTTATTAACCCTTGTAAATAAGATTTATTAATAAACCCACCAATTGTTTGCATATGTTGAGGCTCGAACAAACCTATGACCCCAAAACATGGGGACCTTTTTTTTTATGATGTGGTCATTGTATCATGTAGTTTATTTTGTTCTTCTAGCAATCAGGGGTGTTATCCTTTGAGCCTTAGCCAATGGTGTCCCACTTTTGTACCCTACATGTTGAACAACCTATGTGTCTTGCATCTAGCTTGAATGGTAGTCATTTTGTACTACAAAGGTGTCAGCTAAGCAACATAGGGGTGGCTTAGCTTGAATGGTAGTCATTTTGTACTGCAAAGGTGCCAACTCAGCAACATAAGGGCGGCTTGACCGAGGGTCCAGTTGTGATTAACATGTTCAATATAACTTGTGGGTGGTTGTATCGAACTAAAGGTTATAGAGGCTGTTGAAATTACTAAGACAGCTGAGAGGGGGGGTGAATCAGTTGTTACTGTGCTTAAACAATATTATGTCTGTTAAAATATTGTCACTCTTCTCCAAATGATAATCAAGATTATGCAAGACATAAACAATAGAAATAGCAAACATCGATCACACATATGATATACATAGAGATAGATATTCATGAGGAAACCCATAAAGGGAGAAAACCTCTTCTTCTTAGAATGATAGGCAGTCTTTTATGTTTTGTACATCATCTATATTTGGGCACCAACTCAAAATGAGGCTACAACATCTTCTTTAACAAGCTGAAACTTGTAAAGAGCACCAACCCTCAAGATTCTCTAGCACCCACTAGAACGAAGCATATTTGCTCCTTATGATCTCCAGTACCAACTGGATGGAAGCACCTACTTCCACTTATACAAGCACCAACTTGCACACAGAATAACTCTTTGTTCTCCCTAGCACCACCCTACCACCCTGATTATAAATATTTGCTTGAATGATAGCTTACAACCATACAGAGATGTCAATGCTTACCATTTCTTCTTTGTTTGTAACACACCCACTAAAGGAAATCAAATTTTTGCGGTCCTCTGTCGGACTCGAACCCCTAAATAACCATGGAGGCCCAGCGTAAGTTGGCTCCTTCTCCGTTCCCACGTGCTCGAGGGTTATATTCATTGTTCAATTTGAACGTAGCGTCCTTTGTATTTCGTGCTACGGGTTACTGTAATATCTACATGTTCTACTCTGCAACCGTCGAAGCCCGTCAGGGTTAACGT
>ML779604.1:816501-876830 GCA_009831015.1 Picea engelmannii | reverse complement strand
TCAATAATATTAAATCTATCATTTACATTCATTGACCTCTTCCTGCAGGTCCATTTACATCACATATTCATACTTATGAGTTTTGCCATAGTCCTTGGCCAGTTCAGTTATATTTACAATCTGGGGGAAACAGGGTGTTACATTGTTCTTCAATTCTGCTCTGCTTCTGTCTGTTCATGCTTGGATCCACTTGCTATCTCTTTCCATCTGTTCTTTCTCTATTCTTCGCATGTTGTTAGGTTCTTGTACATTCTGCTCTTTTCACCATTTCTACTCTGTCCCGCTTCTGTTCTTCATTTCTGAGTTTGTTCTCACTCTATTCATACTGTGATTTTCATTACATACGGTTCAACTCATTTTGCAAAGAAAATGGCCAACCTCACTTCGTCACTGCCTTTTTCTTTTATGCTTTCTCTCCTGATTCATTACACTGCGAATCTCCAATGCCCAAGAACAATGATTCAGCTAATTCGTTACTCTACGAATCTCCTATGCCAAGAACAATGATTCAGCTAATCCGTTACACTACGAATCTCCAACACCAAGAACAATGATTAAGTTAGTATAACTGAATTGTAACTGTTCAAGAAATCACAAAGTGAAACAATAACCCTTCGATCAGATTGTTTATTTAATCCGCGTCGTTGGATTATACGCGCAGAGGCTTAAATCATGAAGTGAAACAACAACCCTTCAATCAGATTGTCGATTTAATCAGCATCGTTGGATTAAATCTGCAGAAGCGCTAAGTTCCTCTCAACGTGACCATCGACTGTGACCATACACCAACCAAAAAGGCACTTCGCAAATTCGCACATCGGATATTCTGTTGCGAGTCACCTTGATTCTCCCAACTCCCGAAATCCGAAATAAGAGCCTAACGACGCTAGCTCCTCCCTTAACCTTCATCAATGTGACCCCTCGCTATGACCTAGGGCCAATCTTCCGAGCAAGTCGGGATTTTGTGTTTCGCGAGATCATGACTTAGATCTCCTCCTTTCTTCCGAAATCCGAACTCCCGACTTCAATCACCTAAGATCAACAGTCTGATATTTCTCGTGACTCAATGGTCCAAATCCTTTCACGTGAATCAGGATTTAGCGTTTTGCGACTTTGAAAGTTAGTCCACCTCCTTCTGCCCGAAATCTGAATTCTGAATTTCCCTTATATCAAATCGACGGTCCACGATCTTCTGTATTTCAATGGTCTAGATCTCTTCTCTCGAATCGGGACTTCGCGTCTTCGTCTCTCGGAGATTTTCGCCTGGCCTCCTTGCAAATTTTTCGAAGTATGAATCCTCGAACTTCGCTCGCATCAGATCGACAGTCCACAATCTCTCGTGATCCAACAGTCCGGATTTCCTCTCCTGCGTGTGCAGACCGCTAAGGCTCGCGCACCTTGGTTTGATCGGATGGTTGTTGGTCTTCCGAATCAGTGATTCAATGGCCACTGTCACTCTCCCTCTTGAGCTTCTGACTTCCTTTGCTTAGAAGATTTTCTAAGTATTCACAGGCTTTGACCTTTGTTTCTCCTACGAGTCTATCTCTTAGACCTCGTTTGTACTTCTGGAAAGCGTTGTCCCTTCTGAGCTTTCTCACCAATGTAATGGTAAATTTGCTATCTCTTATGATCTTTTGACTGCACTCTTGGTAGTCATGTGCTCATCCTCCTGATCTTGTAGACAAAAATTCTCGATGCTATCATCATTGCTTTCCTGTTTGCCATCATTGCTGCCAATATGCCATCCTCGCTGCTATTCTTGCCATCAATGGCAAGCATACTCTGCTACCAATATGCCATCCTCGATGTTGTTCTTGCCATCAATGACAAGCATACTCTGCCTGTAAACATGCCAATAGAGGCAACGATCTGGATCGATCCTTGGTGGCTGAGATGATCGTATGTTCTCATTACCAGTTAACTATTAAAAAAAAACCGCATGTCTTGCATTTCAGTATGTGATCTAAATTTCCCTAGAGCATGCCTACTAAGTTCACTTTCCAAGTCATGAAATGTATTTCTTAAGCCTTTGATTACAATTAAGTCATTGAATGATGTTAAAGTTTATGTTATTATTATGTTACTTTCAATTTACTAGATAACAATAGCATAGATAGGATCACTGAGAGAAACAAAATCACAAGAGTACACAACATTTATCCTGGGAAACCGTCATGGGGAAGAAAACCCAGCAAAACTTCCTTAATATAGATAGCCAATACAATTCTAAGACAATGAACCAAACAACACAAAAATTCCTCTCCCAAGGATGTGCCTCTCTCTCTCTTCCTTCTTCCAGCAACTGGTAACTACTGCTTCCTTCAATACTTGCGCACTAGATGAGTGAGCTGAGTGTGTGTATAAATGAGGCGCTGGCCTCTCTTATTTATACAATCTGGCAGGTGTGAACAAAAGTGTCTTTTCACTGGCAGGGTCGACTTCTCATTCTGGGTGGTTAGAACCACCTTTATTTAATTTGGGGGCTAACTTCTCATTCTGCCTATTACAATTAGGGTTTGACCAATCCGCAAAAGGGGATTTGGTCAATTCGACATGATCAATCCACAAAAGGGGATTTATCTAATCAATAATAAATATATTTTATCTTTATCCACAAAAGGGGATAAGAATATTCTTTGCAGTTACACAATATTTTAACACTCCCTCTTAACAAGAAGGATATTCTTTATCTTTTGACAGGTCACCGGATGTCAACATCAACTAGGCAGCAACATCCACTGGATAACATCATCAACTAGGCAACATCATCAACTGGGTAACATCATCAACTGGATAACAGGAGGCATCAATATAATCCACTTGGTCATCTGGAATCATGATCACTGACTGGCATATCTATAAATCATCGGAAGTTTTGTTCTCTTTATTTTCGCGCATAAGATACTCTTTATTTCTTTCGTCTTCACGCAAAAGATACTTCTTTATTATCTTCACACAGAATATATCTTATCTTCACACAGAAGATGTCTTATCTTCACACAAAAGATATTCTATGAGTTTTGTCATTCCTTTTATGTTCTCCCTTCTCTTGTAGTCATATATCTCACCCATCCACCGAGGAGGACTACTACCATAGCTTCACTCCCAGTCATCCCACATGAACTAGAGAAGCTAAGATGCTAGCCTGGGCAAGACTAGACTCCCTTTCCATGATCCACACAGGATCACAACACAAACCCCAAGAGCTAACTAACCATTCCACATGGTCAAGGTTTGTGTTCCAGGCTACTCAATCCTTGGTCAAAGGAGAGTATATGCCCGTTGCCCCTTGGAGAAACATCCACATTCCTCTCTATGAGGGTGGTCACACCCCTCTCTACAAGGGTATTCTAGCATGTCCCTAGAGTATCCAAAACTCAACACTTGGACAAAGGCTAACCTTGGCAAATTCCTCATTCCCCTTTTCTACGAAGGTCTCTTCTCTTTTCCTTCTCTATGAAGGTCTACCTGTGGGATTTCTCTTTCCTTCTCTACGAAGGTCTTTTCTCTTTCTCCTTCTCTACGAAGGTCTAGCGATGGGATCTGAAAAACTCTCTTGTGGTCCAAAATCTTTCCATGGTATAATACCATGCTACCCATCTATTGGGCACCACCCATCTACTGGATAACTTTCATCTTGATCAAAATATCTGGGCACCATCCATCTGCTTTCCTAACTGCATAAAATCATGATCCTCCATTTCGAACTCGGAGACATGGCTCCCTCTTGCACCAAACTAATAGCCTCTAATCATCATCCTTGAAGTTCTTTTTCTGTAATATCATGGGTGCCTTCTTGAGTTCGAACATTTCTTTATGACTTCATATTGGATCAACCTGCTCCCTCTGCATCTATAAGAACGGTACTGGAGCAACCTGTAGTTACCTGCATCTTATCAACTCTATTTGAGTATCCATCTTTTTCTTCATCTTGAACATTTTTGTTCTACATCTTTAGGAGCCTCCTACTCCTATATAAATATTGGATATTGTATGGTCTTTATTGACTGTCACCATATCATACGTCCTTCTCATGCTGTCTAAATTCTGCAAATTACGGCATAAGTTCTTTCTTCTGAGACCTATAAACTTACTTATAGTATGCTTTATGAAATAAATATTTTATCTCTTTCTTCATGCTCTTCTTTGATACTTCCTTCATAAGTTTTCATAGATACTGAAGTAAAACGAGGTTAATTAACATTCTCACAAAAATATCTAACTTGTAATGATAAAGTATTAAAGTAAACAAGATACTAGAAATACACATGATTACTTATCTTTTGTTTTTGTGTGGGGAGGCTCCACGGACTCCACCATTTGCTATCCTTCTTCAGATCAACTATCTTCAACTTAAAGTACATAACCCTCAATTTCTACTAAAGCTTTCTTTGAGGGAGGAGATTCCTCTTCTTCTGCCACATGTGCTTGATACTTTCTTTTTCCTTTTCCTTGAGGACAGTCATAGGAAAAGTGTCCCAACTTTTGACAGTTGTAGCATATGATCTTTGAAACATCTTTCTTCTTATATGGAACTCTTACGGAGTTAGCTTCTTTATTGTTCTTCCTGAAGGAACTTCTTCTGTTCTTTTGAGTTGTAAGAGCTTCCTCTTCATCAACAATTAATCTCTTATGTTGGTCTGCAAGTCTAGATTCTTCGTGTGCACAATCTACCCATAACTGATCAAACTTGGGTAACTTGCTTATTGCACACACTCCTTGTACAAAAGGAATCCAAAATGTTGGAAACTCATTTAGGGTTGTGGTTACAAGCTCTTCATCACTAATGACATCTCCAATAGCTGCAAGCTGATCTCTGATCTGAGAAACTCTCATAAGATAGGATGTGACAGATTCTAAGTTTTCCATCTTCATATTACAAAGTTAATTTCTTAAGGAAAGATTTCAACTAATGTCTTTGCTTTCATATAACCTGTTGAGTGCTTCATACATTTGTCTTGATGTCTGTAGTTCAGAAATATGAGGGATCAAGTGATCCTTTATTGAATCTGACATGATTCTCTTTGCTTTCTTTTCATTCTTCTTATGCTTGGTCTTTTGCTCTTCTTCACCTGGTTCTGGTACACCCACTGTAACATGTTCTAGGAGATCATTCTCGTCTAGAATCATCTACAACCTATGCTTCCAAGATCTGAAGTTTCTAGATCCTTCCAGCCTGTCTTCTACCCTCATGTTGGTAGCCATTCTTTCTTGCAGTAGAAACCCTAGCCCTCCGAGCTATAGAAATAATAGAAAAATCAAATTTCTTGGATCTAAAAACTGAACTCACCAAAAGATGTGTTGGACTGAGGCGAGTATGCTGGTACAGTCAGATTTCTAAAAATCCAAATTTTACCCCTTCAAACTTGATCAACGAATTTATGGACTGGTGTTTCTGGTTTTGTGGTATTTCTGGTACTCTGTTACTCTGGTTTTTCGGTACTTCTAGTTTTCTGGTAGTTCTGGTACTCTGGTAGTTCTAGTACTTTGTGAAAACTAGGGTTTCACTTTTTGAGAGATCTAGCCACTGAAAAGTTGTGTTGAGGATGCCAAAATGTTCCTTGAGGTAGGGCACACCTTTCTAGATGGTTTTGGGGCTGAAATTATTCTTTAATAAAAGCCATAATTTTCTTGTACGACAATAGTGACGTTTTTCTTTTACCTGTGAAAGAAGCTCTCTTCAGCTTAGCTCTGATACCATGTTAAAGTTTCTGCTATTACTAGGTTACTTTCAATTTACTAGATAACAATAGCATAGATATGATCACTAAGAGAAACAAAATCACAAGAGTACACAACATTTATCCCGGGAAACCCTCATGGGGAAGAAAACCCAACAAAACTTCCTTAATATAGATAGCTAAGACAATGAACCAAACAACACAAAAATTCCTCTCCCAAGGACGCGCCTCTCTCTTCCTTCTTCCGACAACTGGTAACTGCAGCTTCCTTCAATACTTGTGCACTAGATGAGTGAGCTGAGTGTGTGTATAAATGAGGCGTTGACCTCTCTTATTTATACAATCTAGCAGGTGTGAATGGAAGTGTCTTTTCACTGGCAGGGTCGACTTCTCATTCCGGGTGGTTAGAACCACCTTTATTTAATTTGGGGGCCGACTTCTCATTCTGCCTATTACAATTAGGGTTTGACCAATCTGCAAAAGGGGATTTGGTCAATTACAATGTCGACATGATCAATCCACAAAAGGGGATTGATCTAATCAATAATAAATATATTTTATCTTTATCCACAAAAGGGGATAAGAATATTCTTTGCAGTTACACAATATTTTAACAAATGATCAATGGAAAAATCAACCATTGACTTGGCCATTCCACAACGCACATCTTGGGCTGGCCATCTAGTGATTTGATAACACATGTCTCAGATCTAGTAATTTGATAACACATGTCTTTCTCTCAAGTGAGTTTTGATTTATTACTTAACCTTTCATACATCCAAGCTAAATCACTAAGTATCTTTGCCCAAGGGCTCCTTTACTATTTTAATCATTTTTCACAATTATTAAAAATATTTTCTCCACAAATGCTAACATTAATTTGTAATTCTATAAATATCCACCTAAACATTCTTTTCTATTAGTATTTCAACTTTATTTGTATAGGTGGAATGTCCACTAAAAATCTTGAAATTTTCAATATTTTATACAAAGTTTATCTCCAAAATAAACTTAAGAAATATCTTTGCAAATTTTCAAAACAAATGCAATGACTAGCCTTAAAACTCATTTGTTACCTTTCATGGTCAAAACAAGCACAGGTTGGGGCAATCATTCAACACCCCGAGGAATCAAAACATACTCTCAATACACAACAATTTTCATCTCATGCAACGATTTGTATTAAAGTATGCAGATTTTTACAATTTTTTATAATATTGATTGTAATTGTGGAAATAAATTGTGTATGGAATTTTTGAAACATCCAATATTTCAACATTTCTAGTAACACTCCACCCATCATTACTAATTGTTAAAGCAATAAATGGTTCATTTTTCACTGTTGGGTTTTGTGCACAGATCCAAGTGGCGCATTGAAAACATTCTCGAATCCTTGCGTGAACGAGATTGAGAGCTTTTATTCATTGATTACATCTTCTTAGCCTTTCTTACTCAAAAGATTGAGAGCTTTCATTCATTGATTACATCCTCTAGCCTTTCTTATTCAAAAGCGTCTAGGTGAGAGCTTCAACGAGTAATTCTTAGAATTTAATAAGAAAGCTCTTTGCATTAAAATAAGAAGAGGCATTACCATCAATTAAAGAGATTAGTCTTGTGCAAGCATTTCGTCTTCTCTGTTTTCTTATCATTCTTTAAGTTCTTCGACTCCCGAAGCTATCAAGGATAAAAGGGAAGCAAACCATATGCATATAAGAGAAAGATGGATGCATATGCAAAGTCAATTGTACATAGCACTAAATAAGTTAATACCAAAGATGGACAACCACTTGCATTGGTACATCCCAAGTTTATTGTCGATATGTCCAATGCTAAGTTGCAAGAAATGCACATAAAACTTGGCAAAAGAAAGAGAGATCACCCATTTTAAAGAGAAAATTAGAATTCAAAATATGACATCTATGGGAAAGCAAATTTCTTTGAAGTTGTTACTTCGTTAGGAGATGCTCTCTTAAAATCAATTATTGAGTATTCTAATAAGTTTATAGAGATGCATGTTTTTCATGATTTGAGGACCAAATACAGTATGACAATTGATCAAAAGTTGATTGAAAATTGTCAACAACAGTTTCAATTGATGCAATGTACTATGTTGCAGGAGAAGTATGTGTTGATTCTAGATGAACTACCAACTTGGGACAAGTTAAAGGTTCCAAAAGTGCGAGCCTAGTTTTCCTTTAAAAAATTTAGTGTGTAAAGCACATAGACACAAATTACAAGTATATAGTATGACATCTCTCATGTACTATTAGATTCACACATGGTAAGGAGCATGATTATACCACTCCCTTACGCTTAGAGGGTGACATCATTCCATTGGAGGAATTCCGAGGGAAAATGGCCCAATGCATTTGAATATGGCCCACACCATCAAGACTAGATTCTTTCCATGAGTATGGCATGAGTCCTACAAAGCAATAAGAGTTGTTCAATAACACAATTATAGATGTGGCTAAAAAGAGGTTTGATTTTGAGTCTAGGTTGGTTAGTGATGCATCAACATCCTTGGGCTCAGACAATCCACATCACCCAAAAATATTACCATTCTTCAAATAGGAAATAAGTCGAATAAGGATTATGTTAATGGTCCATTTTGTTTAGTCAGTTTGTTGTAAATTCGAACTGTTGGTTACTCCTGCAGCTACTCTTGCTATGCCAAAAACTCGTGTTGAAACACATGTTGAAACTCATGTTGAAATTTGTGCTGAAACTGCCACGTATAGTGAAATTTTACAAGTGTCATGTTGGAACTTGTGTTTAAACTCGTGTTGAAACTACCACATATAGAGAAATTTTACAAGTGTCATGCTGGAACTCATGCTGGAACTCCCACATATAGAGAAATTTTACAAGTATCATACTGAAACTCGTGCCCAAACTCCCGCGTATAGTAAAATTTTACAAGTGTCATGATATTTCTTCATTTGCAACATTTTGGCCACACACATTTGATTTTTCCACGCTGGTATGCATTCGTGATGAGTCACAGCTACCGTTAGGTAAAAGAACTTGTGGCTAAAGGACAAAGCATGACCTGAGGATGAAAGAAAGTTGAAGCGGTTCGGAAGACAGAGAGATGGTTTGGGTAACAAGTCATTCTTCGAGGGAAGGAAAAACGTTTCAGAGCCGAGGAGGAGTTTTGAAAAGAAATGGAACGCGATTTTGAAGGGGTTGGTGAACCACGAAGTAAGGAAATTGTAGAAGGTGGAATAGAGAGAAAGATTTCAGGTTGGGTGAGCACGTAGGAAGGGTGAAACAAAATATCAGCCCATACACGCAGATCATTACCCTCTGGACGATTTTGTAGCGGTTTTCAGCCACACAAGAAACAATTCAAGGTTGTATTTTAACCCAGGCTCGATGTAATATAAAAAATCTATTCTCTGCATTGAATTAATAAACAAATGGTATTGAAATTCGTGGGTTTTCTGGTGTTTTACTTTCCAACGGATTTCCTTATTTTTTGGCAAAAGTATTTTTGTTTTGCTTTTCTGTTGTGTATTTTGTAGCAAGGTGTGTGTTGTAACTATTTGTGTGTTCCAAAATATATACCTTTGCATTAGTTGGTATTAGAGCATGTTTATGCTCTGAGATTAACATCTAATCTGCTTCTGTGAAGACAGGGTACAAAATACCTATTTGTGGTGGTTTCTCAGCCAGAGTGTTGGAAGTCAATTTGGGTTACAGAACCGTGTGGGGTCTGTGGATGTTGGTAAGACACATACAACTTGGAGGAATGTTGCTGCGAAGGAGAGGAGTAGGAAGGGGAGGTGCAGGAAATCGAGAATTGGAAAATTTGAGAAGAAGAATAGAGGAATTGGAAAATCGTAGGAATGGAGATGATGAAGTATACTTAGAGCCAGAAGAAGAAATCGAAGACGAATGGGATGGTGATGAAAGAGACCCAGCAGCTAGGATGATTTCGCATTTGAGTAACATGGGTAGTGCAAAGGTTGAGGTTTCATGTTATGATGGTAGTCTGATAGATAATGTTCTCATTGACTGGATTGGATAACTCGAAAGATACTTCGAGTATGAAAATTTTCAGGATCTGAATCAGGTAAGATTTGTTGTTACGAAACTGAAAGGACATGCAACACTATGGTGGGATATGTTGCAGAAGGATAGAGTGAATAATCAACTAGAGAAAATCATAACTTGGAAGAAGATGGTTACCAAGATTAAAGAGAAATTTCTTCCCGTTGATTACCAACATAATTTGTTCTGACAAATCCAGAACCTCAGACAAAGGGAGACATGTTCACAAATACATTGAAGAGTTCTTTAGGCTGTCACTCAGAGTAGGCCTCAAAGAAACATAATTCCAATGAGTTGCAAGGTATGTAAATGGGTTGAAGTATTTGATTATAGATGAAATGAGCACACACTATTTCCGCATTGTTGATTAATCTTATCAAGTTTTCTTGAAGGTAGAAGAAAATATTGAGAGGAAAACATGTCATAGAGGTAGAGGAAGAGGTTTTAAAGGACGAGGTAAAGCGAAGACTACTAAAGGCAATGAAAGGGAAGAAGAATATGCCAGTGGTCAAGGTGGCAGAGGAGGAAATGGCGCCGATAGAGGTAGAGGATTCAGAAGAGGAAAGGGTAGATATGTAATTACTTGTTATAACTATGGTGTGGAGGGACACAAGAAGTTTGAATGTCCAGAAAGGAAAACTTCAGGGAGAAGAGGAGAAACACAGGCACAAATCACACAGGTTGACAAAGCTTCAGTAGTTGGAGAAAATGTGATTTTTCTTCAGTAAGAACAAGGTGAGAATTTGTTGTTCTGGAGAGTGTTTCTTAAATCTGAACAAAAAGAGGCAAAGGAACCAGAACAATGAAAGAAAGTTTTTAAAGCAAAATGTAAGGTTCTAGGAAAATGTTGTAAATTGATTATAGATGGAGGAAGCACAGAAAATTTGGTATCCACCGAAGTCATGAACAAACTGAAATTGACAAGGTTGAACCATCTGAACCCTTATCGTGTTTCTTGGTTGAACTAGGGACAACAAGTAACTGTGACTGCACAATGTTTATTGAATTTTCAAATAGGGAGTTTTTAGGATCATGTGTTATGTGACGTGATTGAGAGGGATGCATACTACATACTGTTGGGAATAACATGGTTGTTTGATCGACACGTTCACCATGATGGTAAGGAAAACACATATGATTTCAAGAAAGATGGACAACGATATAAATTAACATTGATGTTGGAGGATACAATAGCAACAACAAGAAATTGTGTTGATATAAACACGAGTAGCAGCGGAATCATGCTATGTTCTTCTAAGGAATTTTTACAAGAAGAAAGAAAAGAAACATTATGTTTAGCAATGATTCTGAAAGAAGTGAAAGGTGTAGAAAATCCAAATGTTGTATCAACAGAAATAAAGTTGTTGTTGGATGAATTTAAGGAGATTATTGTTAATGATATGTGAAAAGGATTGCCTCTAGTGAGAAATATTTCTCATCAAACTGATTTAATGCCTGGATCGATTTTACCTAATAAAGTGCCTTACATGATGACTCAAGAAGAGAGTGAAGAGGTGAATAGAAAAATGCAAGAGTTGCTTGATAGAGGACTGATTCGAGAAATCCTAAGTCCTTGTGCAGTACCAACAGTGTTGACTCCAAAAAAAAACAGGGGAATGGTGAATGTGTAGTGATTCGCGTGCTATAAACAAGATCACTATCAAGTATCGGTTTCCATTACCTAGAATGGATTGCCTGAGTGGTTCAGAATATTTTTGAAAAAAATGATTTGAAGAGTGGTTACCACCATATTTGAGTCAGAGAAGGTGACAAATGGAAGACAACATTCAAGACGAAAGATGGATTGTTTGAATGGTTAGTAATGCCATTCGAGTTAACTAATGCGCCCAGCACGTTCATGAGATTGATGAACGAAGTCTTGAATCCACTTTTGGGTAAGTTCGTGGTTGTATATTTGGATGATATAACCTGATTTTTAGCAGGAACAAAACATAGCATGTTGAGCATGTGAGGGTAGTGTTACAACGCTTGAAAGAAGAGAAACTATTGATAAACATGAAGAAGTGTACATTCATGCAGTGAGATTTAGTGTACTTGGGTTTTGTGGTTTCGAAGGAAGGACTGAAAATGGATCTTGAGAAAGTGAAGGCTATCCTTAAATGGCCAACTCCAAGATGCACATTTGATGAGAGGAGTTTCCATGGATTGGCAGGATTTACAGTAAATTCATTAGGAACTTTAGCCAAATGTGTGCGCCTCTTACAAAATGTATGAAGAAAGGAGTGTTCCAGTGGACTGCAGTAGCAAAGAAGTCATTGGAATAATTGAAAAAGAGAGGAACAATGCGGCCAATATTAGCATTACCAGATTTTAATAAAGTGTTTCAGGTTGATTGTGACGCTAGTGGAACATCAATTGGAGTAGTGATAAGTCAAGAGGTTAGACCCATTTCATTTTTCAGAAAGAATTTGAATGAGTCTAGAAATAATTACTATGTTTATGATCAAGAATTTTATGCTATTGTGCAAGCTTTGAAGAAATGGCAACATTATCTATTGCCGAAGGAGTTTGTCTTATTCACGGATCACAAAGCTCTGCAGTACATTAACAACCAAGGTAAGTTAAATCAAAAGCATACTAAATGGGTGGAACTCTTGCAAAGTTATTCTTTTGTGTTGAAACACAGGTCTGGGAAGTCGAATAAGGTAGTTGATGCATTAAGTCGGAGGATAGTGTTACTCAATACCATGTTGGTAGAGGTGGTAAACCTGAACTATCTAAAGACATTGTATGAAGAAGATACAAATTTCTCAGAAGCTTGGAAGGCATGTAAGGAGCCTTGGAGTTTAGACAAAACACCATATCTAGACTACCATATTCAGGAGGGGTTTTTGTTTAAAAATCAACAATTGTGTATTCTCGGAAGTTCCATACGGCTGAATCTCATTAAAGAATTGCATAGTGGTGGTTTAGGAGGACATTTTGGCATTGATAAAACCTCATCCCTGGTGAAGGAGAGGTACTTTTGGACCAACATTAACAAGGATGTTTGAAATTTTGTGGAAGATTGCAGGATCTATCAACTAGTCAAAGGAAAATGTCAGAACATGGAACTCTATACTCCATTGCTAGTACCCAAGGGACCTTGGGAGGATATCAGTATGGATTTTGTCTTAGGATTGACTATGACTTGAAGAAAGCATGATTCAACAATGGTAGTTATTGATATATTTTACAAAATGGCACACTTCATAGAATGTAAAAAGACTAGTGATGCTAGTGAGGTAGCATCATTGTTTTTCCAAGCGATGGTTTAAGATTGCATGGACTACCACAACGTATTACTTCATATTGTGATACCGAATTCCTTGGATATTTTTGGAGGACACTTTGGAAAAATTTAGGCTCTGATTTGTTATACAGTTCAACATATCATCCTCAAATAGACAATTAGACAGAAGAAGTGAACAAGAGTCTAGGAAATTTTTTGAGAAGTTTAAGTGGAGAGAATCCTAGTTAATGGGATTTGGCATTACCCCAAGCTAAATTCACATATAATGATTCGATGAACAGGTTTACGGGAAAGAGTCCATTTCATATAAATTTTGGACAGTCGCCAAAAGGTGTGGTAGATTTGGTTGTATTGTCATATTTGGAAGGCAAGAAGAGTGTTGATGCAAATGATTTTGTGGACAGTATGCATGAATTACAAGAACATGTAAAGAAGAAAGTGCAGACCAACAATGACAATTATAAACAAAGAGTATATTAGCATAGGAGACAAAAGGTATTCCAAGAGGGTGAGATGGTCATGGCTCACTTGAGGAAGGAGTGATTTCCTCGAGGAACATACAATAAACTCAAGTACAAAGAGATAGGTCCATGCTGAATTTTGAAAAAGATTTTTGATAATGCTTATCGGCTGGAACTTCCGGAGAAGTTTGACATATCTCCTACATTTAATGTCGTTGACCTCTATGAGTTTCATGAAGGAGACAGAAGAGCAGATGAAGGTACCCTCATCGAATATGAACAACACCTACCAATTAAGCTAGAGGAGTAGATTGAAGAAATTCTTGCTACAAGAGTTGGTAAGAAGACTCGCTGGAAGGAGTATATGGAATATTTGATCAAGTGGAAGAGTCGAGGGGCAGATGATGCATCGTGGGTGACTGAAGATCAGTTAGCACGTGTGCATAACTCTTCACCTCAACAATGTTCTGCACATGAGCTGGAGGTCATGTTTTTCTTACTAGGGGTGTCTGATGCAGGAGCATCCTTGGGCTCGGACAATCTGCATCACCCAAAAATATTTTCATTCAACAAATAGGAAATAAGTCGAATAAGGACTATGTTAGTGGTCCATTTTATTTAGTCAGTTTGTTGTAAATTCGAACTGTTGATTACTCCTGCAACTACTCTTGCTATGTTGAAAACTCGTGCTGAAACACATGTTGAAACTGCCACGTATAATGAAATTTTACAAGTGTCATGCTGAAACACATGTTGAAACTCATGCTGAAACTGCCACATATAGAGAAATTTTACAAGTGTCATGTTGAAACTCGTGTTGAAACTCATGTTGAAACTTCCACGTATAGAGAAATTTTACAAGTGTCATGTTGAAACTCGTGCTGAAATTCATGTTGAAACTCCTGCGTATAGTGAAATTTTACAAGTGTCACGATATTTCTTCATTTGCAACACTGTGGTCGCATGCATTAAATTTTTCTATGCTGGTATGCATTCATGATGAGTCACAACTATCATTAGGTAAAAGAACTCGTGGCTAAAGGACAAAGCGTGACTTGAGGTCGAAAGGAAGTTGAATTAGTCCGAAAGATAGAGAGATAGTTTGGGTAACAACTCATTCTTGTAGGGACGACAAATCGTTTTAGAGCCGAGGAGGAGTTTTAAAAATAAATGGAGCAGGATTTTGAAGGGGTTGGTGAACCACGAAGTAAGGAAATTGTAGAAGGTGGACTAGAGAGAAAGATTCCAGGTTGGGTGAGCACGCAAGAAGGGAGAAACAAAATCTCGGCCCATACACGCAATTCATTACCCTCTGGACGATTTCGTAGTGGTTTTCAGCCACACAAGCATGAATTCAAGGTTGTCTTTTAACCCAAGCTCGATGTAATATAGAAAATATGTTCTCTGCATTGAATTAATAAACGAATGGTATTGAAATTCATGGGTTTGTTGGTGTTTTAGTTTTGAGTGGATTTCCTTATTATTTGGAAAAAATATTTATGTTTTGATTTTTCGTTGTATATTTTGTCGTAGGGTGCATGTTGTAACTGTTTGTATGTTCTAGCATATATACCTTTGCATCAGTTAGTGTCAAGCTCAAAGTGGAAAGTGTGATCTTTCCAAAAGTAAAAAAAAAAATTGAATAGGTATTTTTTCATATTAGTAATTATGTTCAATGATTTCTTGTTCCTTAATCATACTCATTTTGTAAACTCAAAAGAGTTAAATTGACTATTTAGTAGTTATAAAATCTTAAATGAAAGATCTCCTCATATATAAGAGTGGGGAGTGGGGGCAAGGAATATATTAAAGAAAGCATATAAAGAGTTGAAAGTTCAAAAATCTTAAAAGATAGATGGAAGGTAAAGGGAAATTACTTTGTTTGAATTGTTTTGACTATTTAGTAGTGATAAAATCTTAAATGAAAGATCTCCTCATATGAGTGGGGGCGAGGAATATATTAAAGAAAACATATAAAGAGTAAAGTTCAAAAATCTTAAAAGATAGATGGAAGGTCAAGGGAATGTTTGGTTAGTTTGGTTTGGTTAGTTTGGTTAAGTAAACTTTATAAAAATTTAAAAAGATTCTCATTTTTTAAGAAAGATATCTCGCAACTAAAACTAACATTGACATTGGGGCACTATTAGTATTTTAAATAATAAATCCATAACCGTCATCATTTATGGTTGCAAGCTCTATTTAATTTTATGTAAGACTTTTTTGGTTTCCTATAAACTACTTCTTTATTTATATATTTACATACATTGCTAACCCGGTTTTGAGACATGGATGGCATTAAGATGTTTATAACTATCGTGTGCATCTAATAGAGCTATGGCATTGCATAAATTAATGGTTATTGACTATCCATGCTTTAATTTATATAATATTGTGTTTGTTCCATTTTATTACTTAGTTTATATTTACATTTTCATTTTTTTTATATTATTTTTGCATTTAAAATAATAAATTAATAAAAACCATAAATCTTATAAAATGAATTTAAAAATTAGTATTGGAAATTAGAGGGTTTTTCAATAAAGGGTGGGAATCACATTATAAGGGTTTTATCTTGAGTTAAACCTTTTACTTTTCTCCTCTTTTGATTCAACGGGGATAATGAAAATATCCTTCATGGTATTATGCTTATATAATTTTGTTAATCTTTAATAAAATTACTAGATTTTTTTTTTTTGGAAATTTTTTTTTTTATCCTGAAAAACCTATGTGTTTGAATGAGAATCGAAAGCCCACATCAATAAGTCATTTTTCGTAACTTTACAACAAAATTCTCAACTTGTATGAATATGTAGTTTTTCAATGCTTTTTGTAAAAGTGAAAATCGAATGACCAACTGCTCACATGACAAAGTTTGCAAAATTACTAAGAAAGTTATCAAGGAAGCCTCTAATAACTCCCTAAAAGCTATAAAAAATAATAATTACAAAGCACTAATTAAAATGAAAAATGAACTTTATGTGAATAGAAAGCAAGAAAAATGTTTAAACCTTTCTAATTTTAACCTAGACAATTCTACTAGAGACGAATTTTAATGTGAAGAGCTAAATGAAAAATATGGTTTCTATTCATACCTTAAAGCTCTTATGAATCCCCCAATGTTTTAGATAATGTCCTAACCCTTATTATAAAATAAGAGGTTTTTAGTTTGAATGGAATTGAATTTGGGGTTAAGAATCTAGAAAGATGGTAAGCTAAGGATGTTAAAGGTTATTAGGCATAAATCTTTAAAATTGCAGGCTATTTTCTTATCCCTTACATTCATAGACTTTTCAATATAAAAATCAAGCATGCTTTCCTTAAACCTTATATTGGAAGCCTCATTGTTCCTATTTTTAAAGTGGTGATAAAAATAGCCCCTCAAATTATAGAATCATTATGATTAGTCATCTTTTAACAATGTTATAAGGAATTATTATGAAAAAAAAATTAACTTATGGCCAGAAAGTCAAGGAAAAAGAGTTAAAGATGCGCTAGTTTTAGAAGCTAGCATCCAATCATGGACCACTTAATTACTCTTATTATACCTGCCGAAGGCCAGGTATATAGCGATGAGTTCGCGTTGACCTTCTATTAGTTTGAGCATTGACCAAATAAATCTAACCATATTCCTAAGTTTCACTTTATCAAATTAAATAATTTATTTTCATATTATTCAAAAAATTATTTATCTATCAATTGATTGGTCCATCAATTGAATGTGTTATTGCAAAAGAGCCGGCGATGTTTATAAAGGTGACGACTGTTCATAAATGAATACATAGTAAAAAAACTTCGTAACTAAAAAATTTCATAAACCGCTGACAACGAACCTGACACCTGACAACATCTTCCTGACACCCATCAAAGTGTCCTTTCATATCGGCAGGTATGCCGATAGGCTGATCTAGTTATTATTGTAGAGGAATGTCAAAATAATAAAACCAATCTCCTTTGTTGCTTGACTTTAAGAAAAATTTTGATACATTTTCTTGAAATAACCTATTGAAGATATTAGAAGATCTAAAGGTTCCTTTTGGGTTGAGAGCTACTTTGATAAAATTGTACAAAAATGTAATTGTTAAATTCAAGAATAACAAGGGTTGGTTAGAAGAATTAATAGCAATATAGGGGTTAACGAAGGTTGTCCTTTATCCCTTCCCCTTTTTAGTATTTATATTGACAAGTTAGTGGCATGTTTGGAGGAAGCAAGTTGTGTTGGCACTACTTTGGTTGGGATATTCACCATCCTTCTTCTTTATGTTGACGATGTTATTATATTTGCAAGGTACCCCTCTAATCTTGACAAGAAATTGAGAATTCTCAAATATTTTTGTTCTAGCTCTGGTATGTCAATTTACACTAATTAAAAAAAGGTTAAGTTCATCAATTACCAGAACATTAGTTACTCTAATTGTATGTATGACAATAAATCTCAGAAGAAGTTAATTCATACAAGTATCTTGGAGTTTACCTTCATTACAATCAACTATCTTGTAATTGACCTTCACCATAATTTCAACTTGAACTATAGTGTTGATAAAATAATTAATGGAGGATGAAAAGCCTATTTTGATCTTGAATCAATTATAAAGCAACAAAATTGAGGTTTTGGAAAAAAATGAAAGCCCCATTTTGACACACTTATTTCTAGTTATCTTAAATGGATGTGAAGTTTGGGGTTGTGAAATTTCTAGAGGAACTTGGAGCAAAACCGAACAAATCTAGAATCATTGCACAATCTAAATCATTTTATAATCCATAATCTTAAAATTAAAAGCAATACATTGTATCCAATCCTCTTCTTAGAGAGTAGGTCTCCACCCATTGAAAACGAGGCTATGATTAAGTACCTAATGTACAAACACAAGATAAATAACATGAAGGGTAAGTGACTTGTTAACATTGATTTGGATTCTAGTGAAATCCACTTGAAACTTAAGAAAAGATGGCATAAAGAAGTTGATTCTTGATGAAACCATTAAATTTAATAATATATTGATAAAAATCTTTCTTTTCCATCTTAAAATGTGTTTATGTTGTGTTGACAAATATATTATTAATGCTTAAGAAAGATACATAGCCTCCAACCTATCATGACATGTTTAATGTGAAAATGCTTAAGAAAGATACATAGCCTCCAACCTATCATGAAATGTTTAATGTGGAATTGTGTTCTCATATCCACAAGTTTCCTCGAGTATAATGGAAATATATGGAAAAAGTTGACATTTATATGAGCATATTCTATATCTTTATATGATTTCATGTAATGTGTTATTTAGAAGCTATAATATTAGCTTTTTTATCATTTAAATCATTTTTTTAAATTATTTTATTTTTTAATTATTAAAATTTATTTTTGTTATCAAATTATTTTATTATTATTATTATTTTAAATTAATTATTATTATTATTATTTTATTTTTTATCATTTAATTAAAAAAAAAATTTATGTGCTTAATTGTTGTAGCAATGCTTTTTTAATTGCTTCTATGATTTGACAATAAAGTGTAGATATATTAATGTTAGTTACAATGGTTTGACAAAGGAATAAAAGTGTTCAATTATAGTTTTTTTTTTTTTCATCAATAATGTTAAAAAAAAAAAATTAATGATCCAAATTTATATTAATTATATATATATATTTTTTGTTATTGTGGATTAATAATGTTAAATTTTGTTTTTTTTAATGATCTAAATTTATGTTAATTCATGTTTGTTGATAATATAAAAATAGATTCACAAGGGTAGTTGGCGGGTGTGGGGTTATCTATAATATTGAAGGGAAAAAATAAATTGAATTCACATGAGGATATAGACCTCAATCAATAATGAATCACAAGTTTTAGTTATATACTATAGAGGCTCCATAATTCTAAAAAACAATGGGATTCGACAAGCAATGGTGGTGGGAGACTTCACATTAATAATACAATCATTACATCTTAAAAAATTTCAAAGAACCTCAAATTGAGCAGGTTTGTCCAATGAATTTTATGACAAACACAAGACTTTGAGAGCATTGAGTTTTATCACATCCTCTAAGGACAAAATAAGTTTGTCAATGTGCATGAAGACAAGGGGACGATATTAGCAAAAGGGAATGTGTGACTTAAACGAGGGGATTGTCAATCTACCACCCCCATGATGTGTTTTATCATAATGGAGAGTGCACCTCAATCAAACATGTGGAATGCCATGCATTTTTTATAGAATGGAGATTTATTGCATAAGCATCCACCCATTCAACCATGCTCAAGGTTATGTTACAAGCAATTATGTATGGTGCGATAATGGTGGCTATGGATGTGTGTGGGTTAATTCCTTCTGCAATTGGGGTTTGGAATGATTTACTCACCATTACTCTAAAAAATGGTCCTTATTGACAACAAAGGAGTTGGAATATTTGGATTGTAGTTGGCCCTCAGCCTAAATTACATGTCTCCACTCCAAAACTATGTGACTTAGATTCCAAATGTCAGTACTAGTGTGACTAGTGGGAGCATATAGCTTGGAGGGATGTTGGAAATGATACCAAACCTTAGGTTGTGGTCACAAGTGTGAGCTATGGAAATTGGATGGATTATTGGGTGTATACCCCCCTAGGAATTTGGCAAGTGGGTACAATCCAATGGCTCACTGCCACTGCATGTGAGGTTATTGTATCTTATGTGAGTTGAGTGAGGTCAAGCATGAACTAAGGGTCAAGGAACTGTGAGAAAGAAATGATAAAATCCCAATTTAATGTTATGAATTGGAAAACCCATTTGGATAGGTGCAAGAATGAATTTGCAAGCCTAATGCGAAAGGAGAACAATGCCAAGAACACTTATGCAATTGATTCAACTAAGCACATATTGGAAATTTAGGATTGGGAAAAATAAATGGAAGCCTTCATGGGGATCCACTAAACACAAAACCTAGAGCTTAACAAGAAGGTAAGATCTCTACAACTATAGTTAGAAAGAATTGTGGTCCACCTCGTCCTACCCCCAAAAATATTTGTATCAACTCCTCCTCTTGATCCTTCTAGTTCTAATATGGATCCCTCCCTTGGTGGCCTTTCTATGGCGTCAAATGACAACGAGAGATTGCTACACACTTGAGACCTAGACATGGTGGCATTTATATGGCCTCAAATAACAACGAGAGATTTATACAAACTTGAGACCTAGACATGGTGGATGGCACATGTGATGTCTACTTTTCTATCAAATTTAGAAAGAGAAATGCAAAGATGAAGATGGAGTAGAGCCATAGGATCACATGCCTATTGAATGTTATCATGGGTAAGAAAATTAGTAATTTCTTTGTCTCATTTTATTATGTATTGTAGAGTTGTTCACTGGTTGCAACAATATGTAAGGCAATGTACTTGCCAAGTCTTTAGAGGTTGGAATAAGAATATTAGACAATATAGGAAAATAGATATATGTGCCTTCATTTTGGACATTTGGCCTTTCCCACTTTTACTATTTTTTGTATTACACAACTATCTAATTCGATTGTAGGATTTTATAATATAAATGAAATATGTTATTATTACCACCTTGTTATGCTTAGGTTCATTGCAAATGATTGACACAATAATAAAACAAATTTCCTATTTTGTTTCATTCAATTTAGAAAATATTTTGACACAATGTTGAGGACTAACCTTTAGAATAGATCAGAAGAGTTAAAAGTTCATTTCGGACTGAGAGTTGATGTGATAAGGTTGTACAAGAACATTATTTCCAAGTTAAGGAACATTAAGGGTTGGTCGGAAGAAATTAATCATAATATAGGAGTTAAGCAAGGTTGTCCCTTGTCCCCTACCCTTTTTGGCATATACATCAACAAGTCAGGGTGTTGTTTGGAAGAAGCAGGTTGTGTCAGCCCAACTCTAGCTAGTATATTCATCATCCTTCTTCTTTGCTTTGATGGTATTGTTCTTATGGTGAGGAGTCCCTATGATATCAACAAGCAACTAAAAAATATCAAGGATTTATGCTCTAGTATGGGTATGACTATTAACACTAACAACCATCTAGATGGAAAAGGTATGTCGATGATACCAATGTCAAGTGGCCTCATGGTAATGAAGAACTGAACAAATTCTTCGAATACCTCAATGGAATTTCTGAAGACATAAAATTTACCATGGAACTAGAAGAAAATGAAAGTATTCCTTTCCTATATGTACTAGTCACCAGGAAACATGATGGAACACTCGGTCACAAAGTATTCAGAAAGAAAACTCACACAGATAGCTACATGCATGCAAACTCTCACCACCACCCTTCTTAGAATATATGGATTCTTAATACCCTAGCCACAAGGGAAGCAAGAATATCTGACAAGGAACATCTTGAACAAGAGATAGACCAACTAACCAAGTTTTTTAGAAGAATAGGCCACCGAGATAAGGACATAAATAATGCAATGAAAAAGAAAGAGAAAAGGACTCGACCTCATAACAATCCAACCACCATCATGAAGGCATACCTTCCCTACATTAGTGGGGTCACATACAAGATTTTTGAGGTCTTGAAAAGAAAGGAAATCACAACTTCCTTCAAACCCCAGATAACTGTCAGATAAAGAATGAGATCCATAAAATACCCCACTGACCATTGTCATGGGAAAGGCATCTACAAGATCTCTTGTTCTTGTGGAAAATGCTACATTGGTGAAACTAGACGATCATTCCAAGTAAGGATTAAGGAACATGAAGCAAACATCAGAAATGTCGTATTCACACCTCCGCCTTATTAGAACACTCTCTCAAAACTAAGCATCATGTGTGACTTGAAGACACAAAAATCTAGGCTAAAGAAGACCACTACTACAAAAGACGCTTCAGAGAGGCCCTTGAAAGAATCAAGCATACAACCAATATGAACAGAGATGGCAACCTAGAGGTAAGCAACAATTGGCTTCCCTTGATAAATCAACTAAAGATTCCTAGAAGATGAGGTATGTACAATCAGGTCTAACGTTTTCCCCCTCTCCTCTCTCTATTTCTCTTTGTAGTGGTTCTTTGATTTACGGGTCCCTTTAGTTTATTTTCCCTAGCATGGCATTAGTACTTAGTCCACCCTCATTTTACTAAATATTGAAAATAACCCAGTTTAACAACTCCTCAAGTTCTCTATTTAATTCATTAATCTCATTAGACTTAACAATATAACATTCTTTTTGCCTCACGGCTGGTACTACTCAAGTCAGTTCTGCAAGCTCTACCCACTTATCTCTTCACCGCCTTGGCTGCTCCCAAAAAAATCATCAGGGCCATTAGAAACCTTCAGCGCAACTTTCTCTGGCATGGTCATCAACCCAACAAGAAACGGGCACTAGTCAATTGGGATAGACTTTGCATGCCAAAAAGTCAAGGAGGACTGGGACTCCGGGATCTAGGGAAACGTAATCAAGTAATGGGAGCTAAAATCTGGTGGAGATGGCTAAAAACTCCAACGGCTACCTGGGCACAATTGTGGAAACAAAAGTATGCCCCCCTCACGCCGGAGGACTAGCTAATCCGACACAACAACCGAATACATGGCTCCAACATCTGGAACACAGCTTGGCAGAATCGCACACTGGTACAGAATCATGCCTTCTGGGAAATAAGAGAAGGGGGAAGTGCCATGTTCTGGCAAGACTCCTGGCAACAACTCAAACCATTGGACGCAATGGAGGAGCTATCCGATCTCAAAAGAGCCCTCTACCAGAACACATCCATAAAGGTTAAGGACCTCTGGAAACCACAAACACAGCAGCAGTGCTAGGGCCAATGGAAGATCTCACATTGAGAGCTCGGGATCCCGAAAAATCTTAATCTACAGAGCTGGCAATCTCAAGCCATGCGCAGGAAAATACCCTCCAAAGAGGGACCGGACATCCTGAGGTGGGGATACTCCACAACTGGCATCTTCACTATCAAGGAAGCTTATTTGCTGTAGGGAAATCACCAGGGACAACAAAAGGAGCACATTTGGAGTAAAGTCTGGAATCCCGCTCTCTGGCCTAAGGTCTCCACCTTCCTATGGCTTGTGGTGCACAATAGAACCTTAACGCGGGACAATCTAAGGAAGAGAGGCTTCATCGGACCATCCCTCTGCGTTCTATGCTATCAACAGGAGGAAACTAAAGAACACCTCTTTAATGGGTGTCACTACAGCCAACATATATGGGACCGAGGAGCGCAAATAATGCGTAAATCCAACCAAAATCAGAGCAACATCAATGACACAATCGAGAATTGGGATCGAAGTACCTATAATAACCCCATACTAAATCTCATCTGGAAACTTCTGCCGGGATTTATTCTTTGGCAAATTTGGAAGGAAAGAAACAAGAGAATATTCCACTCCCAATCTTCCCTGCCAGAGACCACATGGGAAAAAATCAGATCCATAATCAAAGAAACAATCAGGAGTAAGTCCTGGACAGCGGAAGATCTTCAATGCAACCCAGAGGAACAATGCATTCTTCAAAGCTAGCAGCCCATACTAAATCATCAACCGGGACCAAGGAGTCATAAGGGTCCACCGACCAGTCCAACCAATTGGACTCCCCCTCCGACACATTTCATCAAAGTAAATTTTGATGGAGCCTCCAAAGGCAATCCAAGAGCAACAAGATATGGGGCAGTGCTCCGAAATTCCAACGGTGAAATCCTCGGTCTGGATGCGAGATTCCTAGGCGACACAACCAACAACGTAGCTGAGCTAACAGGTCTACTACGAGGTCTCCAATCAGCCATGGACAAAGGCTACCAAAGGATAATCTTAGAGGGGGACTCGCAAGTCATCATAAGAATAACCACCAAGATTCTCCACAGATGCAACCCTGCCAAAATCTCAGCAAGCTGGAGACTCTATGGTTTGCTCGAAGACTTCAGCCACCTCCTCCAACCCCACCTCAGCATCACTACCTCCCACGTGAAACGGGACGCAAACAAGGTTGCAAACTGCCTAGCAAATGAAGCAGTCGAAACGGGAGTGGAACACTTTTGTTGGGAAGCCCACATCTCACCAGATCCAGAGATCTTCACTCGGTGCCAAGCCTTGGCCACCAAAGACCTTCAACCCCCGGATCGAGTGACACGACGCGCAATTGTGCCATGCGGGCGCTGGCCAGGACGCTGTATTAATGCATCTACCGACCCGCATCCCCTCCGACTTTAACTTTCCATGGATAGGAGCAGGCGCATTCATACGACGAGGCCCCTCGCGCGAGGGAGGAGTACCAACCAACAACGCACTAACCAACAGGCTTTAATGGCCATGGCGGTCATGTTAGCTTTAATCCTTATTGCCCAGGTTGATAGAGAAAAGAGTCGAGTATTCTCTGCAGCCTCCGCTCCACTGGAACAACAGAATTGCCGCAACCTCTTCTCCAATTCATTGGAACTGTGGCAACACCCTATGAATTCGCTAGTGTTTCGAAGCCAAGAGACCTATCAAGAAAGCACTCTGACACTCCACCAGACCTCCACCATGCCCAGACTGTGAGGGAAGCCGCGCAGGGGAGCTGCATGGTACACGGTGGAATCTCGGTGACAGAGGAAAAAGAATTTTGAGAAAGCCATAGCAATGGCAGCCCGACAAAGGGAAAAGACACCACGAACGCCTCCAATGGCATACGTGGAGGAAGTTATCCCGGAATAAGGCATAGAGAATGTTCCCGAGCATATTCTATTCACAGTGCCGAACAACTGGAACCCGCCTTCAGAATTTGGTTCAGATCGTAAGCCTCCGCTTGCACGCATTTTGCCCGGTCTCAACGCTACCAGCCTAGAGGAGTCGTACCCCACTTGCTACATCGAAGAGGAGGTTCCTCCTGCACCACCCATGGAAGCGGTGCTGCAAGCACATAATCCACAGATGCACATGCAACAGGAAGCAACTGCACCGACCCCCACGGAGTCAAGTGACGACCACAACCAAGAGCAACCTTTCTTAGCCAATTTGGGGTGCCTCAATCTCATTTTTGAGGTGAGGAGCCTGCTGGATGACCAGATCTTTCACCTCGCGCGAATTGACCAGAGACTCAACATGCTCTTCGCGGCTCACTCCAGGACTCTTCCAAAGAGACAATGACCAACTTGCGCGAGGGCCTATGCGTTCCCAGCAGGATGGCGGCAACACGAGGACGAGGACAAGCACGCAGGTTCAAAGGTTAAATGATGCTCAGAACTAGAATTTGTTTTTTTGCTATAATCTTGGCTTTGGGCCAGTTAGTTCTCAGTTTCCTTAGAACCAGTTCATGACTTCCAGTTCCATCTTTATGACTGATAGTCCTGGTTTCCTTCGGGCAGGACGATGCAATGTTAATTTTGTTAATTTTGTGCATGGGGCAACACATGGCAAGGGATGCCCAGTTGTCCCGGTTTCCTATTTAGGCGGGACAACTGGCATCACAGAACGCTACAGTATTTTGCTTATGGTAATATAACGGGTTCCACCTTTTTATTAAACAATATAACATTCTTTAAATTACATATTAAACCCCAGTCTATTTAATACTTTAGGTTAGCTTTGCTTATGATAATATATTCATATACACTATAACCTAAGGCTTCAATTTACTATTCTTAACACCATATGCATTAATTATATTATTATTTATATATACTATGTACCTTATAAATCTTATGCATTAATAGTATCGTTATTACTTATTACATATATCCATGACCTATTACTTAATATTACTTACTTAATGTCTCATTAATTACTTATTAATTTATGTATTACTTATTAATTAACGTTAATTATTACTTATTAATATATATTAATTATTAACATATACTCCTTATTAATATTACTTATTAATTGATATTACCTACTACTAATTAAGTTACTAAACCTATTTAAGTATACTAACACTCTAATTGCCATTTAAATATAGTATTCAATACTATAAATAATATATATATCAAATATTTATTATCTCATCATGGGTGTAGAGTTTCATTTTAAGTTTTTAATAGTGTTTTTAGGGTTTTTTCGTTTTAGGTTTTCAAATTTAGTTGACAAGATTAGTTTTAAAATTGTCCCGCATCTTATATTTATAATGAAGATTCACAATTCTCATATCAACGATTGGTCTTGAAGATGAATCTAGTTTGAGGATTAGAAACATCGATGAGAGAACGGCTTGAACTGTGGGTAATATGAAAAACCTTTCTGAAAACACTAACAAAACAATGGTTATGTTAATTAAATCCAAAAATATCACTTATGCTATATCTGTGTATGACAACAAGAACTTGGGGGAAGTGGCTTCATACAAATATCTCGAATGATCTTCATCACAAACTTAATTGGAACTATAGTTGTCGAGCGAATTATATAATAGTAATTCGATACATCAATTGTCTATCTGGGTTTGTATACTTGTGAAGCAAAAAGAAAAATATATGCAAAACAAAGCTCAGAGACACACCATTCCAATAAACTATGAAATAACTTAATATAATTTCTGATCTAACAATGGACATTCTAAGGTCGAATTGCAAGTTGGATATAGGTTTTTATATCCAACAGTACTCTGTTGGATCCACTATGTTAGCCAGATTGACAATAATTAACTTGAAATAAAAAAAGCACAATAAAAAAAAACATTAATGCATGTGATCAAGGTAATTGTCATGGACAACTTGTCAATAAGTGAAGTGTGGAAATCGTCAATTGCAACGATCTACAACTTTGGACAATTCTTATCCAGAGAATCACCAACTAGATCGTCAACAATCAAGCATGAAGCTCCATGTTCACAGCATTCACTAAACTATAACATAAATGAAGTTACACATAAATTAATTGAGTTCACTACATAATTCTAATCAGACTGTCCACATGAATTGAACTTAACGAATTAATGCAAATAACGAAACAATAATTAGCTCTGATGTAAAAAATAAATAAATAAAACAATTGGGTGCTACTTCTGAGATGAAGGGGGCCCTGCCTTCTCTCAAAAGTATGTCTATTAATCACTTACAAACTCAACAACTCAACAATTAATTGTGCATCAACCAATCTTTATATTCAAAAATTAATGGAGTACATGGATGCTTGAACAAAGTGTGCTCTACCTCTTTAATGCTATATCAATCTATCAAATCCTATGTTTGGTCATGATTGCCTCTAATATTTATACAATGAAATTCAAATTAAAGATTGTTGGCCCCTGAACTTACAATCCCATGTAATCCACTAAAGATATTTCAGACATTATATTTTTAGTTTCAAAGAAATCAATTGAACCAATAGATGTCATATAAGTAAATTTGTTATGATTTCATGACTGCAGGCATGAATTCGTAACCATATCGTAGGCGCTATAGGAATAGATTGGATAGTTGACCAACAATAGTGTTTCTATGGTTGGAGTGTTGGCTTATTTGGATAATGGATATCCATGTGTACTCGATGTTCTTGAGAACCCATATCTTTGAATCAGTTGGAATGGGTGGCAAATATATCAACCATCAAAATGATTGCAGGACCTATTCAACATACTACAAGAATGTTCCAGTAATGTCATTTGAGTAATTAGCATATCTCATTAATTAAACAAACAAAAATGAAATACTTAGGCTTAAATGATTACCTTTGAACCAAGAATGTGTTTTGGAGACAAAATGGTGAAAGATATATCATTATAGGGTAATAAGGTGGAAAATGGACAGCTAAATGACAAGATGAGGTCCTATAAATTGTACCAAAACACATCAAAACCAAGACCCTACAATAGCATTGAGAAAAGGATAAATGGAGGGTGGAAAGCTTATTATGGACTTGAAAAAAATTGTAAATCAATATACCTTTGGTTATGGGATAAGAAGAAACTCATCTTCGAGACTCTCTTCACTCTTGTTATTTCATATGGTTGTGAAGTTTGGGGCTACAACATCTCTAGAGAATCATGGAGAATAATACCGCAAATCCAAAAGTGTTTTATAACATATAATCTCAAAATTAAAGTAAATACAATCCATCCTATCCTCCTCATAGAAGTGATCATTTCCCCCATTGAAATCACGACTATGACTAAGTACGTAATGCACAAGAACAAGATAAGCAACATGGAAGACAAGAGGATTACTAAGATTTCTTCAAACTATAGTCAAAACCACCTATGGCTTAAGGAGGGTTGGCATAAATATGTCAAGTCCTAGATAAATCATTGGGGAATCAAGGAAGAGGTCACTCCATAGAATACCGATAATATCAAAACATTATTACATCTACATTTAAGGAGAAATTGTGGTGCAATAAATAATTAGAGGATAAAAGAAAATCAAGGTACTATAAGGATGTTATCAACCCTAATATAGAAGATCAAAAGTATCTCTATTTTGACAAGGATGTTATCAACCCTAATATAGAAGATCAAAAGTATCTCTATTTTGACAAGGATGTTAGCAACCCTAATATAAAAGATCAAAAGTATCTTGAGGTGGAAGGTAAGATTAACGACCAACCTATTGCTAATTTAATTGACTCGGGATCTAGTCATAGTTATCTAGATCCTTATATGGTGGAAACATTCCAATTTCCAAGAAGCAAGCTTCAAAAACCTTGGTTGGTGCAGTTAGTTATAGGAGCAAAGAGGAAAATTAATGAGATGGTTAAGGCATGTCCAATGAAGATGAATGGACTACGCATAAAAGTTGATTTGAATATTATACCTTTGTGCTCGTATGATTTCCTCATTGGTATGGATTGGTTGGATGAGCACCATGTTGTCCTGGATTGTTACAATAAGGCATTCACTTGTTTGGATGGGGAAGGGAACTTGAGATCAGTTCAAGGAATTCCAAGAGTTGTGACTATCAGATAAGTTTCAGCATTGTAGCTGAAGAAAATCTATAGGAAAGGATTTCAAGTATTCACAGTGCACATGGAAGAGGCACCTAAGGATAAAGTGCCAATTACAAAAGACTATGTAGTAACTAAAGAGTTTGAGGATGTCTTTAAAGAGATATCGTGATTGCCTCTTAAAAGAGATATCGATTTCTCTATAAATCTGATGCCAGGAGAAACACCTGTATCCAAGACTCCTTATAGGATGAGTACCCTAGAGTTGAAGGAGTTGCAGATGCAACTTGAAGAGATTCTGAAGAAGGGGTATATACGCCCAAGTGTGTCACCTAGGGGTGCACCAGTTTTGTTCGTGAAGAAGAAGGATGGTACGTTGAGACCGTGTATCAACTTCAAGCATTTGAACAATGTAAAAGTGAAGAACAAGTATCCTTTTCCAAGGATAGATGATCTGTTTGATCAGCTAAGGGGCACAAGGATATTTTCCAAGCGGTTGTCAAATGCACAAGTTGTCTTCATGTGTTTAATGAATGTAGTTTTCAAAGAGTACTTGGATAAGTTCATCATTGTATTTTTGGATAACATTCTTATTTACTCAAAGTCTGAGGAAGAGCATGAGCAACACTTGAGGATGGTGTTGCAGGTTTTGAGGGAGCATCAAATTTATGCAAAGTTGAGCAAGTGTTCATTTTATTAGCGACATATTTATTACTTGGGTCATATCATTTCAGAGGAAGGAACAATTGTGGACTCAACGAAGATAAAATCCATTGAGGAATGGCCAACACCAAGACATGTCGCATAAGTGAGATACTTTATGGGACTAGTAGGGTACTATAGAAGGTTTATTGAAGGATTCTCAAAGATTGTGCATCCAATCACATCCCTGCAAAAGAAAGGTGCATGATTTGAGTGGAATCTAAATTGTGCAAGGAGCTTTCAGCACTCGAAGAGTTTGTTAACAAGTGCGCCAATTTTGAGAATTGTCGATCCTGATGTAGACTTTATTATGTGCATGGATGCATGCAAGAAAGGACTCGGTGGAGTCCTAAGTCAGAATGGACATGTGGTGTGCTATGAGTCAAGGAAGTTGAAAGAACATGAAAGTCTCTATGCTACTCATGATTTACAATTGGTAGCCATAGTGCATGCTTTGAAGATGTGGCGACATTATCTCATGGGTTAAATATTTGAGCTAAGAATAGACCATTGTGGTCTGAAGTATTTGTTTGGAAAACCAAGTTTAAATGCTAGACAAATAAGGTGGTTAGAGTTCCTTAATGAGTACGACTTTGACATAAATCATATCAAAGGAAAAGAGAACAAGGTGGCTGACGCACTCAACGGGAGGGTGCATCAGATGCATGCTACAACCATTAACATGTACCAGACAGATTTGTGCGACGAAATTTTGGAAGTTTCCAAATCATATCTACGTTATATGGATATAAGTGTGACTTTACAACAAGGTGTGTCGCAACCAAAGTTTGAAGGTTATGAGTTAAGAGAGGATGGGATCATCATGTATAGACGTAGGGTCTATGTGCCGAATGATCAAAATTTGAAAAGCTTGATATTGTCAGAGACGCATAAGGTTCTTTATGTTGGAAATCGAGGTTACCAGAAGACAATTGTCGTAGTCAAGAAGTAATACTTTTGGCAAGGTATGAAAAAGGAGGTTGCATATTTTACTACAAGATGTCTTGAATGTCATAAGGTCAAGACTGAGCACATACATCCAACTGATTTGTTGCAGCCTTTTCCCATTCCTAAGTGGAAGTTGGAAGTTGTGACGATGGATTTCATAACTAAGTTTCCTAGGACTACTAAGAAACATGATTCTATTATGGTGGTGGTGGAAAAACTTACTAAAGCTGCCTATTTTATTCTAGTGAAGTCAACGCACAAGGAAGTTGACATTGTTGAGATATACATGCGAGAAATTTCCAAGATTCATGGTGTACCTAAGACAATTGTGTGTGACATAGATTCCAATTTCACCTCAAAATTTTGGAAAGGGATATTTAAGGGATTTGGAACAAGTCTGAACTTTAGCACAACATATCACCCCAAGTCAGATGGTCAAACAGAGAGGGTAAATCAAGTGATTGAAGATATGATCAGGATGTATGTGTTGGATAAGCCATGAAAATGGGAATACTACCTTCACTTGGTAGAGTTTTCTTACAACAATGGGTATCAAACATCTTTAAAGATGAGCCCATTTGAGGCACTTTATGGTAGAAAGTGCAACACACCAATGAGTTGGGACAACTCAGCAGACCGCACAGTAGTTGGAGAAAATATGCTCCAAGAAATGGAGGATCATATGGTAAAGATAAGGCATAAACTAAAGGTTGTCGAAGACAAGAAGAAAATCTACACAGATAAAGGCAGAACCCACAAGGATTTTAAAGTGGGTGATCATGTGTTTCTGAAAGTGAAGGCCACGCGTAGTTCCCTGAAGTTGGGAAAGTGTTATAGGTTAGCAGCGCGCTATTGTGGGCCATTTGAAATCCTTGAAATGATTGGTCATATCACTTATATGCTTGCAGTTCCTGCATCCTTGTGTATTTTTAATGTTTTCCATGTGTCATTGCTTAAGAAGTACGTACCTGATGTTAATCATATTACTGATTGGAATGCGATTCAGGTGGAGCCAAAAGGCGAATTTCAAGTGCGATCGGTTTGCATATTGGATCGAAAAATCAAGCAGCTCCATAATCAAGTCATGGAGTTGGTAAAGGTCCAATGGACCTGGTATAGTCATGAGGATGCAACTTGGGAGCACGAGGATGCTATGCGAGCAGAGTATCCTCATATTTTTGAAGATTTTTGAAATTTCGCATTTTAAATTATACACAATAGCTTTTTCCCATCGATTGATGGTTCGAGTAATAACTCATGTTAAAATCCCTTGTTTGTAAATTCAAATTCGAGGGTCTGCTTCTATTACGCGTTCTCCATAGAATGCTCGAGGGGAAAACCACGTCTCACACAAACCAAAGTAAACTCGAATAGATATCGGACAACCTATTTCCATTCCATGATTGGCCCACTCTTACTCTTAGGACTAGTATGTACATGTGTATATGATGCACTGAGGAGAGTGCATACATTAGGGGGAGAGGATTGTCATGTCCTTGATCCAGAACCCTTTGTAATTGTACATATAGGTTGGTGAACTGATCGGTACCAAGTGTACATGTATGAAAATTTAGGCTGGTGAGCCATTGACATTAATTTTTGATGTTGTGCGCATCATAGTAGTGCGTGAAAAAGTGTTATCAAAGACAGGGTGCACACATTTTATGTGTTCCACACACCTAGGAAAGTAAGCACATTGAACCATGTTGCGCGCACTTGGGTGAGTGTGTGGTAATGACATGGAAGTGCACAAAGTTGAGATGTGTGTGTGTGTGTGTGTGTGTGTGTGTGTGTGTGTGTGTGTGTGTGCATATGTTTTGAGACCAGAGAGCCTATGTGATTATGAGGCTGGTGAGCCTAGATGCAGATAGGCCAGTGTGCCTATCCATGTAAATATAATCATGATTATTAATATAATATGTATCATTGTGCGCAGATAGACTCAGACGAAAAGAGATGGGGGGACAACTCCACCGAAAAAAGGGAAATGGGGGGTGAGTCGTAATTCTTGGGGAATATTTTAATAATATTTCTGGAAAATTGTAATGTGGATATGTTTTATCCTAAGTTACCAAGGGTAGGGAATGGTTCACCAAGTGGCTTAAAGCTACTTTTGAAGGTGACAAGTGTCAATTGGAAGACATGCAATATATATTGTTTTCCTTAGTGTATTTTTGGGCATTATGATGATTATTATTGCATGAGATGATTATGGAGAGAGGGATTCAAAGAGAATTCATGTTGCAGGATCTCGAGAGCAGAAGGGGGTCAGACAGTATGGAAAATACGATTATTACCTTATCTACCCAGAGAAGCTTGGAAGGAGTTGAGGGGTTGTAACCAATGTTTTATTATCAAGGAAACACGATGAAGGAGCACGAGTAGTCTGTCTGGGTGAGAGATTGGTTGTTGTGAAGTGGTTTTCAAACCCATGAGGATACTAGTTAGGTGAGAGTATTACTGATAATTCTTCCCTGGTGCACTGAGCATTAGTCGCAAGGCTTGGAGACTTCATGTCTGACCTATTGTTGGTAACCCTGGGAAGGGAAGTGGGGCAACCGAAGGAGTGTTTAGCAGAGAAGGGGCACACTTCCTTGGGTGTGAAAAGTGTGTGGGGAATGAGAGACTGTGGGGTATTTGCAGTAGTGGGCACCTATGACTGAGCAATTATGTTGAGAGTTAGACCTTAGTGTGTCACTAGAAGTCTTTTTCCCTGCTGGAGTTTGAGCCCCAGCTCGAGGATGACTTGTTGTTGAAATCTTATAAGCAACTGTAGTGTAACTAGAGAGGTAGTAGGGGGACCAGAGGGCCCATAGTAATAATAATAGAGGCCATTCAATGTAAGGTGGACTAGATCCACTATATTATTAAATAAGGTCCACTATGGTAGTTAGATATAATAAATGTAAGATGACTTACTAGAAGGTTCCTCCTCTAGAATGTTATTAGGGGGTTGGTAAAACTATATAAATGGGTTCAAGAAATGTAATGGGTTGTGAAAAGAACTAGTGTATTTGTAGCTTGTATCTCAATAGGAGGATTCCCCCTTGAAGAGGCAAGTGAACATGAGAGGATACTTTCCATAATAGGATCCAGTGTATGGTGTTTCCCTACCTCAAGGGTTTTCTTATAATAAAGTGTGGTTTATTCTATATTTCTCTATGGATATATTATGATATTTCTATATTCAGTCTTTGGTACTTAACAATTGGTATCAGAGCACTTTCCTTGACAAGGATTGTGGGAACATATTTTTTATTTTGCAGATTTTTTGAAGTAGGGAAAGAGGGTCGCAACACTTCGGATCATTCTTGTATTTTTTGGTGCAGAATTTGTATAAACTAGTTGTAGATCTGAGTTCCTCTTAAAAAAAAAACAATTAAAAAAAAATCATTCGATTTGAAGTCCAGGAAGTGAAGTTATCATCATTTTAAAATATGCTAATTCTTCAAGGATTTTTCACGGAAGTTTGTGTGATTTTGATAATTTTTGTAGCACCTGGGGCTGAATTTTCCAAAACAATTTACAGATATGTGTTCCTCTCACAATTTCACCCAATCACAAAAACAAAATCATTTGAATAGGATCTTTGGAAGTCAAGATATCGTTGATTTAAAATCAACCATTGTTTAGGGTCTTCGTGACAACGATGAAACTGTAGAGCTTATAACTTCTCACAGGGTGCTCATATTGATACCAGATCAGTTCCATTGGATAGATGATTTTCAGAGATTTCATTTGATATATTATATGTAGTGATTCCAATCAATATGTCCTACACTACATCCTTTCAAAAATTTCACTTTCAAACCCTCTTGGGCATGCAGTGTGAAGTTGGGATCGAGATCTTAAAAGTTCTCCATGATATTCAATACAACTATGTTGCATATAAAGACCTTTGTATTGTTCATAACATGTACCCTTGTGTTGAGGATGACTATGATCGAGAACGATATGTCTTATATGATTTAGAGTCTAATTGTGAGGATTGGTATATGGATAGTTGTCATTTCTAGGATGACAACCACTTTCATATTTTATATGATGACTCTACTCCGCCTTATGTAGAGAACATCATTGTGCCAAATCAAAAGTCAGTTATGACTGTCGGTTTCCAACTTGCATATTCTATAGTGGCATTGTTTCTTCCAGACTCAGCTTTGACCTTTCCCACTATGTGGATGGATCTTCTTATTTGGATCCACATGACAAGTGTCAATATTTGGAGCATCATTTTTAGTTGGTTATTGGGTTCTGATATCTTCTGCATGGAGTTCACATGAGAACTTGAACATGGGACCCCGGTTAATAGTGGCGGTTGGACTACTGCAACATGGTGGATTTCATTTCTACATGGGACCATGGTTCTCCAGTATACTTCAACACTATGGTCCACACTTATCCATGGGACCTTGGTATATGGTTGTACACCCTCGTAACAAGCGTTGAAGACAACACTTTCATAAGGGGGATAGAATGTAGTGTAGCTAGAGAGGTAGTAGGGGCCCCGAAGGGCCCATAGTAATAATAATGGAGGTCATTCAATGTAATGTGGACTAGATCCATTATATTATTAAATAAGGTCCACTATGGTAGTTAGATATAATAAATGTAAGAGGACTTACTATGAGGTTCCTTGTGTAGAATGTTCTTAGGGGGTTGGTAGCACTATATAAAGGGGTTCAAGCAATGTAATGGGGTGTGAAGAGAAGTATTTTATTTGGAGCTTGTAGCTCAATAGGAGGATGCCCCCTTGAAGAGACAAGTGAACATGAGAGGATCCCTTCCATAAAATGATCCATTGTATGGTGTTTATATACCTCAATGGTTTTCTTATAATAAAGCATGGTTTCTTCTATATTGCTCTGTGGAGTTATTGTGATATTTTTGTATTCAGTCTTTGGTACTTAACAACAATAATGTCTATGGCTAAGAGGAACGTCTGAGTCATGGCCACGGTTGGTGACTTTCATAAAATAAAAGTGTTCTTAATGTAATTGTCTTGTTTACTGTGTGCTTGTTTATCTATGTTTGACATGGGTTAATTCTTATATGTTGTTACATATAAGTATTTGTTGTAGGAGAATGTCAGTTGGTTGTGGGATTTTTTGAGCTATGAGTGGACAGTGAGAGACCACACTCTTTTGTGGATTGTTAACCCCAACTCAGGGGGTGACTTGTTGTTGATATTTGGAACAATAAGTCTATGGTTGGATGGAACGTCTGTCCCAAGCAGTTGGTTTCACAATTGTTTATAAAATATAAGTGTTTGATCTTGTTTCTGTTTGCATTATGAGATTTTTATTGTGTGCTAACTCTATAATTGAGAATGATTTATATATTGTTGTAATAAGATATTTATGATATTCATGGTATGATTTTATCATGTTGTAGATGCATCTAATTAATGGTATCATATAATAGTTAAATCTGGTTGTAATTCGTAGCTCAAAGCTATAGGAAATTAATTAGTTAGCAAAATTTTAATTTATGAGTTTTTTTTTGCATGTAATGGACCTCAATTGGGTTGGGGGACATTGCTTTATGGTATCAGAGCCTCTGGTTCAAACATTAGGCTTGTATGGGCCAAGAAAAAGTGTGAATTGGGAAAATTTGATGTTACAATTTTTTTTCTATGACGATTTTAGGGAAAACCAGAGAAAAATCATAGCGAAATCCTCAATTTCGTGAGCAAATTCAAGTCGGATTTGCCTCATAACCATTGAATAAAGGTTTAATGGAGTCAATCTGCAGAGTTGCAAAGTTTAAATTCAACCTAGAAGGTTGAAATTCGTGTTTTAATGGCCACTGTAGCGTTGGATAGAGTTTGAAGAATCAATGGTAGAGATCATGTTCAATCTCAATATGAACGACCTAGATTCATTTGAATAAATTTAAAAATTTATAAGGATTTCAGAGGTTTCCAAGGTCTCGAAGATCAACAACCATGATTCGTTTTTGGTTATTTGGAAAATATATCAAATCGACGACCGAGATTCATTTTCTGTTGTTTCGAAAACAGATCATATCAAACGTCTAGATTCATTTTCGGTCAATGGGAGGTTGGGGAAGATCAATGACCATGATTCAATTTAGATGTTTACGAGGTGGAGCAAATCGATGGTTAAGATCAGTTTGAATAATAGATCGACAACCTAGATTAATTAGAGATTGGTTGAAAATTTCTAAGTGTTGGAGTTTTCCAAGAGAAATGGTCGATGGTAGGTGGTCGATGGTCAGGTGTCGGTCGATTTGGTGAAGTGTTCAATTGAGCAAGAGAAAGCATCGATGACCGATGGCTGATGGTCGGGTGTCAGTTGATTCGATGAGATATTCAGGCTTTCCAAGGGAAGTTGTCGATGGAGAAAAAAGGGTGATGATGTGGCATGCCATGTCAGCTAAAGTGCCATGTTAGATTCTATGTGTCATTCCACGTCAACATCCATGTTTCATGCCACGTAAAAAATTTCTAGGTCAACCAAGGAATGGTCAATGTCCAATGGTCATGTTAGCCGAATTGGAGAAGTGTTTTTGTCAGTCATTAGGAATGACCGATGGAGCAATAATCGATGGTCAGGTTGGCCAAATTGATAGAGTGTTTCATCCACTAATGGGAACCGTCAATAGATGACAGTCGATGGTCGAGTCGATCGACTTAGAAATGTATTGCAAGTTTGTTCCAAGGAAATTGACCCATGGTCGATGGTCGATGATCCGACATTAAGGAGATTCACGAGAAAGTTTGGTTCCCAAAGAGAATCGTCAATCACCCAATCACTGATGGAGCTCAAATCAATGGTACAATTTTTTTTAAGTTGTCAATAGATGATGGAAATTGATCCACAAATTTTGGGAAAATATTAGCAGATCAGTGGCTTGGATTTCACCCTATTTGAGATCAACGACTCATATTTAAAACCTATTATAAGAGTAAAACGGTCAAATTTCTACAATTTTTTTAAGATTTTGAAAGTCATGAACTTGCGGGGTGATTTTGAGGCCCTAAACAACGTTTTTAGGCGATCCACTAAAATATATCAGAGAGAGCTATACAATGAGCTACTTTGGGTGTAAAACAAAGTCTGTGTGATAAAATTACAACTAAAATAGTTAAAGTAAATTTTTGGCACCAGTTTATTTCCAAACAACATAACTCCTTGCTTAGAAGTATGTTTGGGGAACAAGAGTAGTCTATGGAAATCTTGTGAACCATAGAAGACAACCATGGAGCTAGATTTAGAATATGGGTATGTAAAGATGCGTAGAAAGAGAAAGAAGACACCTATAGCATACATGGGTTAATTTGGAAAAATAGTCAAAACTTCTTCAGACCATAACTTTCACCTCATAGCTCATATTTGAGAAAACGAAGTCACTGGAAAGGTATTGAGGAGGAGAAGATATCTCTCCACCCAGAATTTTTAATTGGGTGCTAAAATTTTGCAGAAAGTAATAAATATATTTATGTAGCAATAAGTGAGTGGAAATTGCATCTTGTAAATGATGTAACTTTTCGCTCATAACTCGGAATGAGGTATGAGTACAATTGTTGGAGAGATGTTTCAGAGAGGAATGTGTCTAAGGAATCATATTTTGACTTAGTGCAATGTGTCCTTCATAAATTCAGATGAGTAATAACGTGTGTTCTAATTAATGAAATGTTTTATAGTATGCATGTTCTAACAATAATTATTACATGCACATTTCTTGCAGAATTAGAAGTACAAGAAAGCAACTTTGGTTAGTATATGAGGATTGGAGTTATGGAATATGCCTATGGATATTACATCCATGAGGAAGAGATCATAGGTATTCGTGTCATCATGGGAAATGTTGAGATAGAGTCAAACTGAAGAAGAAATAGATAGGAGCCTATAACTATGAGAAGCTTGCATAGAGAAGTGTAGAGCTATAGAGTAGATAATGAAAGGATTATGAAGGCTCTAGGAGAGATACTTTAGAGCCTGAATATGTTGCACAAACAAGGAAACAAATAATATAACACCAAGCAAGAGGCTAGTGCTAGACAAGTGACAACGTCCAAATCCCATAGCAGAAAGGATGAGCATGGGAATGACAGGTAGTCAAGAAGCATGAGCAGGCACCATCATTCTTGAAGGCAATCCAATAAAAGAACTCACACAATTTCAGGACTAGGGAGCATCCCAAGTGTGTCTCTTTTCAGGAGGAAGAGGAGAAGTTTTGAGGCATACATATTACAAGGTGAACTCAGGAAAATCAAGCCACCAACTTTCATTGGTGAGAATAGGAAAGGAGAAGAGACCAAGGCCTGACTGTTGGAAATGAAGAAATATTTCGAGCTACACGATTACCCCTCACAAGTAGAAGCTAGAATCGCCACATACCACTTGCAATGAAAGACATACATGCGATGGGATCAGCTTAAGCAATCCAAGCTCCTTGATGAGAAGAGGATCTCATGGAGGCAGTTCAAATGATATTTCCAAGAGAAACATTTGTCTGATAATTACTATGACATGAATATGAAAGAGTTCTTTGAACTCAAATTGAGAAGCATGACAATGGATGAATATGAGAAGAGGTTCTTTGAATTTTTTAAGTATGTGAACTTCATAAAGGATGAAAAGGTCAAAATCGAAAAGCTTCTAAGTGGGTTACCCTCCTTCTATAGTTACAAGATACAATATGATAACCCCAAGACTTTGGAGGAAGCCATAAGGAGAGAAAAACAACTTTATGAACAAAGTAGAGGAAAACCAATTTTCCAAAAGGATTGGAATGACAAGATGAAGAGTAAAAAGGATTAAAGGAAGAAAGGTTTTAAGCCACCCTTTGTCAAGAAAAATTCTCAAGAAAATCAATTAGGTCAATCAACCCAAAATGAGCACAAGAATGCACATTCATTTGGGAAAATTCCAAGGCAGCAGCCCATGCAATGTTGGGTATGTGAGGGGAATCACTTATAAAGGGACTTCTTTCATGTAGGAGAAAGAACGAGGACTATCCACACCATTCAAGAGGCTGAAATAGTTGAAGACACAGGAAGAAACATGCCAAGGATTTAAGCAGTCTTGGACAACAAGCAAGAAGCATATCAAAACCCCATGATTGAAGTGGAAGGTAAGATTGATAATTAGCCCATAGAAATTTTAATTGATTATGGAGCTAGCCATAGTTAGATAAACTCTAACATTGTTAAAAGATTTCATTTGCAAAGGAGTAAGCATAAGAAATCTTCGCTTCAATTAGCCATCAAGGCTAAGAGGAAAATCAATGAGTTGGTTAAAGATTGTCTGATAGACATGAATGGAATCAACACAAAGGTAGATGTAAACACCGTACCATTGGGTTCATATGATTGTCTAATTGACATGAATTGGTTGGAAAAACACCATGTTGTCCTAGACTGTTACAACAAGACAATCACATGTCTTGATGAAGAAGGGAAGCAAGGCAATGTTCAAGGCATTCCAAGAACTATAGTTGTTAGAGATATTTCAGCTATGCAGTTGAAAAAGAGTTTCAGGAAGGGATGCCAGATTTTTGCAGCCCATATGGAAGAGGCATCTAGAGAAAAAAGTGGAAAGCATTTAAGACCATCCGGTCTTGAGGGATTTTGAAGATGTTTTTGGAGAAATCTCATTATTTCCACCAAAGAGATACATTTATTTCTCTATTGATTTAGTGTTGAGTGTTGCCCAAGTGTGCAAGACACATACAATTTTTTTAAAGAAGGGGTATATATGTCCAAGTGTGTCACCTTGGGGTGCCCCGGTTATTTTTGTGAAGAAGAAAGGTGGAACCTTAATGTTGTGTATTGATTTCAGATAGTTGAATGAGGTCACCATAAAGAACACATATCCTTTGCCAAGGATTGATTATTTGTTTGATCGGCTGAAAGGTGCAAGAATATTTTCAAAAATTGACTTGAGATCAGTCTATCATCAAGTGAGGATAAAGGAAGAAGACATTAACAAGACAACACTCAAGACAATATATGGGCATTATGAATTCATAGTAGTGCCATTTGGACTATCAAATGCCCCAACGTTTTTTTATGTTCCTGATGAATGGAGCGTTCAGGGAGTACCTGAACAAGTTTGTAATTATATTCCTAGATGATATACTCATTTACTCTAAGTCATAAGAGGAACACTAGAAAAATTTAAGAATGGTGCTAAAATTTATAAGAGAGCACAAATTGTATGCTAAACTAAGTAAGTGCATCTTTTATCAAAAGAAGATTCAATACTTGGGGCATATAATTTCAGCAAAAGGGATAGCAATGGTTCCTAAAAATATAAAGGCCATTAGAGAATGGCCAATGCCAAAGAATGTGATAGAGGTTATATCATTCATGGGTATTGTAGGTCATTACCAAATATTCATAAAAGGATTCTCAAATATTTCAAGCCCAATCACTTCTTTGCAAAAGAAAGGAGTAAAATTTGAATGGAATCACATGTGTCCAAAGAGATTTCAACAGTTGAAAGACATATTGACAACTATGCTAATTTTGAAGATTGCAGATCTGGATGAAGATTTTGTTGTGTGCACTTATGCATGAAAGGAAGGGATTGGTGGAGTCCTCTATCAAAAAGATCATGTGGTATGCTATGAGTTCAAAAAATTAAAAGAGCACGAGAGGAATTATTCTACCCACGATCTAGAGTTAGCAACAATTCTACATGCATTAAAAATGTGGAGACATTACCTCACAGAGAGGAAATTTGAGCTAAGGATAGAACACTTTGGTGTGAAACATTTGTTTGGACATCCAACACTAAATTCCAGACAAAGTAGGTGGTTGGAATTCCTTAGTGAATATGACTTCGAAATTAAGCATATAAAAGGCAAGAAAAATCAGGTAGTTGATGCACTTAGTAGAAGGTCTCATGAAATGAATCTTGCAACCATGAACATGTACTGGACTGATCTGAAAGATAAAATTATTGAACAAGCAAATTCAAATCAATATTATGTAAAAATAAAAGAAACATTACAACAATGTAATTTTCAACAAAAAATTAATTATTATGAGCCGAAAGAAGATGGAATTCTCATGTACAAAGGAAAAGTGTATATGTCGAATTCCAATGAGATGTGTTGAAGGAAATGCACAATGTGCCATATGTCGGGCACCCAAGATATCAAAAAACAATTGTGGTTATAAGAAGCCAATATTTTTGGTCGGGAATGAAGAAAGAAGTGGCTAATTACATAGCTGGATGTCTAGAATGTCAGAAGGTGAAGACATAACATAGACATCCAACAAGGTTGTTACAACCATTTCCCATTCTAGAATGGAAGTGGGAAGTTGTTATAGTGGATTTTATTACAAAGTTGCCTAGAACAAGGAAGCATCATGATTCCATCATAGTGGTGGTGAATAAATTAACTAAGGCAACACATTTTATTCCAGTAAAGACTACACACAAGGAAGCAAATATTGCAGAGATCTATATAAAATAAGTTGTTAGGCTACATGGAGTTCCTAAGGAAATAGTTTCAGATAGAGACCCAAAGTTTACTTCCAATTTTTGGAAAGGTTTGTTCAAAGGTTTTAGGACAAATATAAATCTCAACACAACTTACCACCTAGAGTCAGATGGGAAAACAAAAAGGACTAATAGAATAATTGAGGACATGCTCAGAATGTATGTGATGGATCAACCCTCAAAGTGGAAGGATTATATTCATTTAGTTGAATTTGTTTACAATAATGGGTATCATGCCTCATTAAGAACGAGTCCATTTGAAGCATTGCATGGCAGGAAGTGCAACATACCAATGAGTTGGGATAATGCAGCAGCTAGAGTTGCTATTGTGCCAGATTTGTTGAAGGAAATGGAAGGGCTATGACAAAGATCAAGGAGAATTTAAAGGTTGCCTAGGATAGGCAGAAAATTTATGCAGACAAGAATAGAGTTTTTAGAGATTTTAAAGTGGGTGAACACGTGTTTTTAAAATTGAAGGCGAAAAGAAGTTCACTAATATTAGGAAGTTGCCCAAAATTTGACAACAAGACATTGTGGACCTTTTGAAATATTAGAAAAGATAGGGCCATTTGCATACATTTTAGCATTGTTTGCATCCATTAGAGTGCATAATGTAATTCATGTGTCATTATTAAATAAATATGTGTCTGACCCTAACCACATAATTGATTGGATTGTGATCTAGGTGGAGTACGAAGGGGATTTCCAAGTGGAACCAGTACATATCCTAGACCATAAATTCAAAGTGCTTAGGAACCAATCCATAGGACTGGTAAAGGTTCAATGAAGCTACTACAGTCTTGGAAATGCTACATGGGAGCACAGAGAAAACATGTGGGAAGAATACCCACAATGTCTTGTCAATTTTGAAGAAAACATAATGCAAGACTCCATTTTGAGCAACTTGAGTTTTGGAACCACATCTTAGAGTCCTAGCCAACCTTTGTTGGGGAACCTGATAAAATAATGGTGCATTCCTTGGTTTATCCCTAATAAACAAATGGTGCATTCCTTGGCTCCGCGGGTTGAGAGGAATATGATATTTGGTTGGAACTGTTGTTGGAGTTGTGAGATTGCAGAACTTTATTTATTAAAATATTATGATGTAAATTTTTGCATGTATATAAACATAGTGTGCACCGAGGACAATGCACAATTGTAGAGGAGGGGGAATGTAACATCCACGCTATAATCCCCAATTTAATTGATGCTTAATGTAGATATAATGTGTGGCTACGACCAAAGTGATGTATATGTGGAATGTATTTCTAATTTTAACAATAAAATGTGATGTTAGATGCTAAGGGGATATGGACAGAGATGGGGGATGAATTAATCCACAAGAGAGGGGAGGTTCTAGGAGAATGTCTAAGAGAGGGGTCCAAGGGGGTATTACCCATGTCTATTAATTCCACCCACATTTCTGATTTTTATTATCATTATGTATTAAACTCTATTTTTTGACTGAGTGTCCCCAAAGTCAATCATTGAATTCATGTAAGAGGGTGGGTGTGAGAAGTCACATCCCATATTTATTGGGAGCATGGGGGTTGAGTACAATCATCTAGGGGAAGTGTGTGAGTCAAGCAAGTAAGCCAAAGAGAGGAAATTCATATGGGAAGTTACAATAGTTTTAGACATTCAATTTTTGGGCATGAACAACAAGTAGAGAGAAAGAAAGAGATATTGGATCTAGAGAAGCCACAGAGGGTGAATTCTAGAGCATGCAGGAGCGTTTTGGATCATTTTGGAGTTGAATATTGAATATCTAGTTTTCCATGCCTGAAGGGTGAACTCCTGTGTGAATTGCATTGTAACAAAAAGTGTTTGATGTTATTTTTGTTGGTAGTTTTTCCTACCAGTGAGTTCCCTTGAGTTCCCAACAGAGATATTCTTGGTTACCTATGCCAGAGAGACTCTGATAAATGAATGGGATGCCTGAGGGACTAATATTAGTGAAGGGGTACATTCCTTGGGTTGGGTAGGTCAAGGGGAAGAGAGCTTGTGGAAAATCGGGATAGTTGTAGGATAATGCCAATGGGTTGTGGGATTTTTGAGTTGTGAGTGGATAGTGAGAGACCGCCCCCTTTTGTAAATTGCTAGCCCCGAATCAAGGGTGAATTTCTATTCGGATTTGGAACAACAAGTCTATGGTTTGCTGGAACGTCTGTCCTAAGCAGTTGGTTACACAATTGTTTATAAAAGATAAGTGTTTGATCTTTTTTATGTTTGCATTATGATTTTATTTGTTGCGCATTAACTATGTAATTGAGAATGATTTATATGTTGTTGTACTAAGCTATTTACTATATTCATGCTATGATTTTAACATGTTGTAGATGCATTTAATTAATGGTACCAGACAATAGTTTAGTTATAATTTGTAGATGGAAGCTACAAGAAATTAATTAGTTAGTATAAATTTTAATTTATGATTTTTTCCACACGCAATGGACTTAGATGTGACGGGGGACGTTACATAACATTTGCTAAAACCTAAGAATATTGAACCAAATGATTTCCTCCAGAATCGAAAACTATCACCCCCCTGGATTATTCCTAGAAGCCCCATCAAAGAATAGGATATTAGAATGTTGGTGGGAAAGACACTCCTTGAATTCTCAATTGGACAACTTGATAGACCATTTTGGAGTTTTATTGCCTTGTTTTTTTTTATCATGGGACAAAAGGGGCCCCAAATTGAACTTATCCATAAATTGTTGCTCACAAGCATATAAAACTTGATACATCATTTTCAGTCAATTCTGCATATATTCAATCAATAAGGAGAGAGATTTAATGGACACTTGCTTGGGGAGTTCCTTTTCTTCCTAAAAAAAAACTTTGTTTCGAGACAACCAGATACTCCAACAAACATACTTTAGGAGAGCTTCTCAAATCCTTTTGAAATTTGTTTCATGTTTAAAACCACCTTGGTATCTTCTCCACCATTGAGCAAAGAGGTCCGAATAGTGGGAATGCTAATCAAACTTATGCTTGAGGTTTTCTAACACCAACGACCAAACCTCCTCTGTATATCTACATTTCATTGAAATATTGTAACCTCAAAGAATATTCTAATTATATTTGAGTTATTATCTTATAGATAAAATCCCCTTTTGTGGATTGATAATGTCGGGTCTTGTATAAGACCAAATCCCCTTTTGTGGATTGGTCAAACCATATTTATATGGTGGTATTTGTAAAGTCGTCCCCTAGGGTTTATAAAGTGGTTTTAACTACTCTTGGAAGAAGTCGTCCCTACTAAGTGAAGAGACATAACCCTAGCGCCTTCTCAACTAGTATATATAAGTGAGGATGACACCTCACTTGGACATTTTCACACACACACACACACTTCTAGTGCACATCTTTTGAAGGAAGTTGCAGTTGTAGGAGGAAGGAGAAGAGAGGCGCATGCTCAGTCCTAGTTTATAGTTGGTGGTTTGGTCTTAGTCTTGGCATTGTATTGGTAATCTATTATTGAGGAATTTTTTGTTGGGTTTTCTCCCCCAGGAGAGTTTCCTAGGATAAATGTTGTGTACCTTGTGATTTTGTTTCTTTCAGTGATCCTCTTCATGTTGTTGTTTTGGAAATGCATTGAGTAAATTGAAAATAACCTTATAACAACATTAAAAATTAACATGGTATCAGAGCTTGAATGATTAGATCACCTTTAACTGGGTATCTAAAAACATCATTGTTGTCGTACAAGGAAATTAGGGATTTTTATTGGAGAGGAATTTCTGACCAAAAACTATCTAGGGAAGTGTGCCCTACCCTAGCGCATCTTTTGGTAGCTTGAGTGCACCTTTTTAGTGGCCAGATTATCTGAAAATTCAAACCCTAGTTTTGACTGGTACCAGAAAACCAAGAAACCGGAACAAGTACCAGAAGTACCAGTCCAGATTTGCGCAGGTCAAGTTTCAAGGGGTAAATCTTGGAATTTTTGGAAACAGTCAGCTCCATCCAACTCGCCTCAGCCCAACACATCTCCTGGTAAGTTTAGATTCATTTTCTCTGCAAGCACCAAGATTGTTGACAAGTTATAAGGTGTGGAAAATTTACGTGCATGGAAGTACAGAATTAGACTCATCTTGAAGAGAATGACCTTACAAAATTCATAAAATAAAATGTATTAGAACCCGAAGAAGAAGCAACCAAAGAGAAGTACAAGAATGATATGATTAGGGACAAAAGAATAATTGTAGATTCCATTAAAGACCACTTGATCCCTCAAGTGTCTTCTAATAATACTCCAATAGAGATGTTTTATGCCCTAACTAGAATGTATGAAGGAAATAACATCAATAAGAAGATGAACTTGAGAACCCAACTCAAGAATACAAATATGCAGAAAGGAGAAACAATTCAAGACTATTTTTCTAGGGTTACCCAATCCAAGGAACAATTAGAAGCAATTGGAGACAACTTGGATGAAGATGAACTCATCATGACAACTCTTAATGGTCTCGCAAGACCTTGGAATGCCTTCATCCAAACTATCTATGCAAGAAAAGAGAAACTCCAATTTGACAGTCTATGGGAAGAATGTGTTCAAGAAGGAGCAAGAGTAGCCAACTGAGAAGTCGTACTATTAAGGGATGAAGATCAATCCCTAGTTTCTCATGCTAAAGGAGGAAATAAAAGGTCTCATTTCCAAAAGGAGACCCATTTTCGTAAAGAATATCACCCTCCAAAGAGATTCCAGAAATATCATAAGGGTCAAAGAAAGGGAAAAGATTTCTCCTCTTATCAATGTTATAATTGTGATATGATGGGACACATTGCTAATAATTGTTCTTCCAGAAGGGAAGAACACAAGAAAAGAAATAAAAAAAGACATCATGCCCATGTAGTTGAAGATGATGAGCCACCCAATAATTTGACTAAAGAAGAGATTAGAGATTATGTCTTGTTTTCATCTCTCTCAATATCTGTGACACCTAGAGAGGATAATTAGCTCATAGACAGTGGTGCCTCTAAGCACATGACATGTCAAAAAGACATTCTCTCTAGTCTTACAGAAAAGGACTTCCCCCAGAAAGTTTGACTTGGAGATGGTTATCAGTAACCTGTCAAAGGAATGGGAGAATCCACCTACAAACTTGATTCAAGGGCTCCAATGAGAATGAAGGATGTACTTTATTTACCAGGTTTGAAAAAGAACTTTCTTTCTATCTTAGCTCTAGATAAGAAAGGTTTCAGGGTTGCATTCATAGATGGTGAAGTTCTTATGTGGTCTGAAGGAAAAACTATAGAAGATGCAGTTGTTATTGGAACATAAGAAGGAGGTTTGTATAATTTAAAAGGTCACTCATATGTAGCCTTAACTCACTCTACTAGAAATCCTTGTGAAATTTGGCATATAATACTTGCTCACATCAACTACAAAGCCTTACCATATGTAAGCAAGGTAGTTACAAGTTTACCATAATTTAAGGTTGGTCATGAAGGTATATGCAAGGGATGTGTCCAAGGAAAGAACATAAATAATCCTTTCCCAAAGAGCGATAGTAAAGTAGAAGGAATCTTGGAGCTCATCCACTTAGATGTATGTGGTCCAATGCCATCAACCTCTCTAAGCGGGTATGTATACTAGGTATCATTTATTGATTATTACTCTCGTAAGACTTGGGTTTGTTTCTTCAAATAAAAAGATGAAGTACTCATAAATTTCAAGGAATTCAAAGCCTTGGTAGAAAACCTCTCCAAAACAAAAAACAAGATACTCAAGTCAGATAATGGAGGAGAGTACACCTTAAATGAATTTGGAAACTTTTGCAGAGTTGTCTGGATTAAGAGGGAGATCACCACTCCCTATAATCCTCAAAAAAATGGTGTAGCAGAAAGAAAGAATAGAACAATTATGGAAGCATTAAAGACTATGATTCACGATCAAGGAAATTCCATCTTGAAGAAGTATATGAAGAAGAACCTATAGCTCCCAGAGTTTCATAACCAATGAAGGAAGTTACAGATACCCCTGATGATGAGATTCCAGAAGATCGTGATATGATAGAATCTCAAGAACCTCCCCAGATGATGATCTCTCACAAGAGAAAGCCAGCTTGGGAAATGGAACTTATTCAAGATGCAGAGAAGTATGGTTCCCCAGAAGGAATCATGAGACAAAAAAAGAAACCTAATCCATTCTCCATTTATATGGCCCTGATGTGTGATATCATAGAAAAGAAACCTACTTTTTTTGAATAATCCATTCAAAAGAAAGAATGGGTGGATGCCATGACAGAAGAATACCATTCCATTATAAAGAATGATGTATGGGAAGAAGTTCCCAGACCAAATAACAAAGATGTGGTATCTTCGAAGTGGATATACAAGATAAAACATGCATCATAAGGAAGTATTGAAAAACATAAAGCAAGATTTGTGGCTCATGGTTTTTCTCAAAAGGAAGGTATGGATTATGAAGAGACATTTTCTCTTGTATCCAGATACACTTCTATCAGAACCATCATAGCTCTTGCAACCAAAACGAAGTGGAAGTTACACCAGATGGATGTAAGAACAACCTTCTTAAATGGTGTTATTAAAAAAGTATATATAAAACAACCACAAGGGTTTGAAGTTGAAGATAGAAAGACTCATGCCTTAGGGTGGAAGAAATATCTGTATGGGCTAAAGCAAGCTCCTAGAGCTTGGTATGGAAGAATTGATAGTTTCCTGACAAGTTTAGGCTTTACCAAGAGTAAAGTTGATTCTAACCTTTACTTCAAGGTTATAAATGATGAACCGGTTATATTTCTATTGTATGTGGATGACTTATTCTTAACAGGAGAAGAAAATCTCATCACATATTGTAAGAAGAAGCTCGCTGCAGAGTTTGAGATGAAAGACCTAGGCATGATGCATTATTTCTTAGGCCGTGAATTTTGGCAGAGCCCAGAGAATATCTTCCTTAAAGAAGGGAAGTATGCAATTGAAACACTTAAGAGGTTTGACATCTTGGAATATAAATCCATGAACACACCCATGGAAACAAATTTGAAGCTCCTGGTTGATACTTCCTTAGAGTTGGTTGATGCTACTCTATATAGACAAATTATTGGTTCAGTGATGTATACGACGAAAACCAAGCCAGATATATGATTTGTTGTGAACACCTTGAGTCAGTATCTGGTAGAGCCCAGACGTGTTCACCTTGTAGTTGTAAAGCATGTGATGAGATACCTTAAGGGTACGCTGGACTATGGTCTTTGTTATACTGGAGATCATGACTTCAGATTGTATGGCTATACTGATTCAAATTGGGCTGGAAGTGCTTCTGATAGAAAGAGCACTTTAGGATGATTTTATAGTCTGGGGTCAACCATGACTTTGTGGAAAAGAAAGAAGCAATCCAATATTGCTCTCAACACGACATAAGCAGATTACATTTTAGCATGTTCCTCTAGTTGTGAATCCATATGGATTCAAAAGTTGTTGAGAGGTTTGCTAGATCCAGAGATGGAAGACACTGTGATTCTATGTGATAACCAGAGTTGTATAAAGATGCCAGAGAACCCATTTTTCCATGATAAGTCGAAGCACATAGAGATCCGATATAAGGTTGCAGATGTGTTGACAAGCCTTTGTCTCGTGTGAAGTTTGAGTACTTCTGAGACAATCTTGGTGTTTTCTGAAAGGACCTCCCTCGAAAGGGGGAGTGATGTTGATGATACTATAATATCCTGACCAACAACATGTAACTCCATTAGGATTTTATATCCTTTGGGATTGATCATCCCTGGGAATATCCTAAAGGTCTGATAAGGACGGTCTGTCAAAGTACATGTTCATGTATATTCTATATGTGGCTAGTAGTGGTAGCTCCGTTATGATTTTATATCCTAGGGAATCTTATAATTCCTGGGCAGATCCTGAAATTCCGGTAAGGACGGTTTGTCAGAGTACCATGTGGTAGCTTGTTAGGATTTTATATCCTAGGGAATATTATGATTCTTGGGCAGATCCTGAAGGTACGGTAAGGACGGTATGTTAGAGTACCAAAAAATGTTGTTGTTGCACCTACCTCATTTCATTTCCATATGATGATATTGTTGTCTCAGCCTCGTGTTGATGATTTTGTTGTCTCAGCCTCATGATGATGATGTTGTTGTTTCAGCCTCGTGTTGTTGATGATGTTGTTGTATCAACCTCATGTTGTTGATGATGGTGTACCAGCCTCGGGTTGGTGATATTGTTGTTTTAGTGTTGTTATCACATAGATTTTCAAGGGTCAATAAAATCTTTAGTTTGATTTTGAGTCATAGTTTTACCTTAGGTTATAGGTTTTAGGTCCCTTTCCCATAGCCATTTTTCATTTTTTGGCATGAATAAATTATGATTAGTTTGGTTTTGGTTTGAAGAGTCATTGAGTCACATCTTTCAAAAATTTGTCATCATTACCCTGACATGTCACTTTCTCCATAATGTACGTTGACCCATCCTCTTGTCACTCAGCTCGTTAAAATGTCAAATCTAGTATGATTTGTACGCTGCCAACTCACTGGGAGAGTTTGTGGCGCTTTCAAAGTACATATTGCATTTATAGTCATCATTTCTCATAAAAGGTCATGCCAATTGGAGATATCCTTGATTTCAGAGTTGATTTTTAAATCAATATTCAAGGATTATTGTTATGAATGTTTTAATAGTTTTATCCAAGTGTGAAAAGCATCCTCCAGCTTGGCACTATGAACTGGTGTTACAGACAGGCGTTGCGCACTTTGTTGTGAACTGGTTGCAGGGGATGAGTTGGCGGTTAGACCACTTGTAGGTGCTCCTGTGAAAATATGAAGATATCAACATTCAACTCTAGGCTACCAGGTACTGTATGAGCGTTTCCACCTTGTTTTAAGGTCTAGAAAGGGGTTAATGGTTGTTTCTTTTTGTGGCACTACGAATTGGCTAGATGGCACTGCGAACTATCTCACCGACATATAAATAAGCTCCATAATCCTCTCCTCACACTATGTATCTTATCTCTTGAAGCCATCAACATCCCTAGGCCCAAGTTACCTTATCTATTGATCCTTGGCCTCTGCATCGCTCATCTCATACAACTTTTCCAAAACCCTTTCTCCGGTGCTGCGAACTCTGTGCAGTCAGCCAACACTGCGAACTCTCTGTTCCAACACCCTTTGCAAAGTAGTCTTTCACCAATTCATCAGTTGTTCACACTCCTTTTTTTTATCTAATTATGAAGTTAAACCCACTGTGATCCAATTGAGTCTTACTTAGAAGCCTTGTCACTGTGAAAACTATGTTTGGCATTTTCTCCCTTTTTCCAGTGGTCGTTTCCCCTGCTTCTCTATTTTCACATGTGGGTAATTATTCAGTACTGTGACAAAGCCCTCCTAGCTAGCACTAATGGATAATCAACAGAAGAAGGTTCACAAAGGAGGAGACATTGTGAGGACAGATCCTTATGATATGTAGCTATATTTTTAGGAACCCTTGATCATGAAGGTCTTCCAAAGAGTGTGTTGTATTAATTTCTATCAGAAAATGCAGAGGGGGATAAAGAATTCGCATTGAAATTTGATGGAACCAAGACCAAGGTTGGGATACTAGAATTTGAGGTATCTGAAAGGACCATATAAACAACCACTGAGATACCTAATACTGGGGAGAGATTATTCAAGGCCATGACCCTGAATGTTTCCTTTTCAAGGGAATTCCTCAAACCAGAATACCAAGAATACAATTTGTCAAAGGGTGTGCCCAGAAACCATATGTTGGAGGGTTTTGATAAAATGTTAAAGATAATTCAAAGATACTTTACCTGTGAAGGGATATTTAACATGATCTATCAATTCCGCATAAGGCTACTGCTATACTTCACAGGGAAAGATGTTATGAATCTTCCTTTCTACTTGTTCAGAAGTATTGGAAAAATGTCTGATAAGGTTCAGGCTAAGTCTAAGGGAGTTGATACAAGTGTTTTTCATTCAGGACTAATAAATATGCTGGTGATGGATTAATTAAGAAAGAGAAACATGGAATGGGAATAATTCATTACTTCTTCAAAATTTCAGCTTAACATTGCTCCTACCCCACAGTCTAAGGTACAAAGCCCTCTTCAAGTTGACAAGACTGTACAATTCGGGATGAACAAGAAGAGGAAGAGAATCAATTTTGCCAAAAAAGATAAAGCAACAAAGGAACATGTATAAGAAGGAGGATCTTCTCAATCCCCACAAAGAAAGGTTTCACCTTTGCCATCTCCTAGTCCAGTAGTGACGCCTTCAACTAGAACCACAGGTTTGAGAGGAAGAAAGTTATTTTTCTCTTCACCACCTGCTGCAGACAAGGTCAAGGCTAGGAGACCTGTTACTAGAGCATCAACAAAACATGAAATCATTGTGGAAAAAGTTTCAGTGAGAGCCCCCATCCAAAGAAAGGGTAAAAGTGTACCTATCAAGGAGCCCATTGAAATTGTAGACATAACTACTCCTCCAGAAAATCCTATCTTTAAGAGGCTAAATAGACAACTTAAAGAGGCAAGGAATGAAATTGCTAAACTAAAAGAGAGGAGTTGGTTGAAAAGAAGAAGTTAAATGAAATTATGGAAATGTATCGTGGAACTCTTGAAAATCCTAAGTTTATAGCTAAAAGGTTTCAACCTCTCCACATACATCTTAGAAACTTGTACAGATAGAACATAGCCTACCAGAGTCAGATCAGAGGGATAAAGATGGAGCTGCAACCTTTTAGAGAGGAGTTGGCCAAGAAGAATTTGGATATATTAGATAAATCTTCCACTAGGAGGAGCTCCAGAGTCAAAAAGTGAAGAATATGAACACCTTGACTCATACCATTTTTGACAGTTTCCTGTTTTGGTATTTTGAAAATTTGAAGACAACCATGTTTGATAAGTCAGGATTCAGTTGAGGATGTGTTAGCTTTCCTATGTCTTATATCACTATCATATGTTATTATAGAAGTTGGTGACACTTGGGATATTTTTGGAGTGTTTTGATGCATTTTCAAACATAAAGAGCAACTAAAGGAGAGTTCGCAGCGCCTGGCACTGCGAACTGGTTGATACAGGTTGGCGCTGTGAACTATGTTGTGAACTCTTGATCTGGAGGTTTTGGAGGAATCATCGGTTGCTAGATGGGTAGATGAGTATGTGACATTTATTGGAAGGTTAGTTGAAGGCTGGAGGGACACCTGACAATGAGATATGCGCTCAAAGTACACATCATCAAGCACATTTAATATGATTAAGGAGGTTACCAACATTAGCCTAGCTTTTAGCAGTTTGTTACTTTTTTGTTGAACAACTGTAGTTACTCCACCTTTAGGTGTGAGAATCCTATGCAAGAAGGGGAATTCAAATTGTAAAGTTGTCATTGACAGCCTAGGCTATAAGATAGACATTGAAAATCATTGAAGGGTTCAAAGGATTGTAATGAGACTCATACTTTTGAAATTGTGAAGTTACAGATCCATCTCTGGATTTTGTGTATCAGACCTGAGACTTTTTTATTAATAGAAATCAGTTCCTTTCCCATTATCTTATCTCATTTGAATGATTCATTTGATTTATTGTATATGTATTGCAACAGAGGTTTTGTTGTGATGTTGTTATGATTTTATCATAGTTTATATTTTGATTAAAGAATTTCTTATGTCAAAGGTTTTCCTTATATGTCAGCTAGTATTGCCTGATGTGAGTGGTAGAAATTTTCATTTTCTCACTAAAGTATTCTATCTATCCATTTTACTCTTTAAAACCCTTATCTAAGTTAGCCAAGACCTCATTTGTTGATACATATTTTCTGGAACCTTCTATGATTTTCATTGTTATGACTGAGTTTTGATCCATTTGACATCATCATCAAAACTTATATTTAAACTTATTGATGGGTGTTGAGTTTACACTTTAGCAGTCAAAGTGTGACTTTCAGTGCTAACAAGCACTATCATAATTAATGTATATGTTTCATCTTAATGTAGATGATGATGATGATGATGCTACTCCAACTCCATGTTGTGAACGATGATGATATTAATGATGAGAAAAAATTCCGATGATTTGTAGATGTGCCAGCCAGTGTTCCAGATGATGATGATGTTGTTTCCCTCTCTCTCTCTCTCTCTCTCCTGATGTTGTTGTACTGGGTTATGTCAGTAGAATACCCTTCTCGTTAAGGGGGAGTGTTGAAATATTGTAACTTCGAAGAATATTCTAATTATATTTGAGTTGTTATCTTATAGATCATATCCCCTTTTGTGTATTGATCATGTCGGGTCTTGTATAATACCAAATCCCCTTTTGTGGATTGGTCAAACCATATTTGTATGGTGGTATTTGTAAAGTCTTCCCCTAGGGTTTATAAAGTGGTTTTAACCAGTCTTGGAAGAAGTCGTCCAAACTAAGTGAAGAGACATAACCCTAGCACCTCCTCAACTAGTATATATAAGTGAGGATGGTGCCTAGCTTGGACATTTTCACACACACACTTCTAGTGCGTATCTTTTGAAGGAAGTTGAAATTGCAGGAGGAAGGAGAAGAGAGGCGCATGCTCAGTCCTAGTTTATCTTTGGTGGTTTGGTCTTAATCTTGGCATTGTATTGGCAATCTATTATTGAGGAAGTTTTTGTTGGGTTTTCTCCCCCATGAGGGTTTCTCGGGATAAATGTTGTGTACCTTGTGATTGTGTTTCTTCAGTGATCCTCTTTATACCGTTGTTTTGGAAATGCATTAAGTAAATTGAAAATAACCAAACAACAACATTAAAACTGAACACATTCCACAAATAAATGCTAAGAGGATTCCTCCTTGGATAGGCAAAGATCACAATGATACAGTCCTACAATACCACACTTACACAAATTTTTAGAGGTTAGCACTTTCTTGTGAGAAAGAAACCAACTAAAAAAAATATTTTATGAAGATCATCATTGTTCCATATGGTCACCTGCAGAACAGAGCAAGGAAAGGAGACCAAATAATCAATCACGGAATGGTACCCCTTGTTCTCCTTAAATCACCCAAAATATTTATTCACCAAATATTTTTCCACCATGTAGTGTGGCCAGTTACGAGCCTCCACAACAATTTCACCCCCGTTGCCTTATTCATTAGCTCAGGGTTTCGTATTCCCAAACCACCTATGTTTTTAGGAATAATGAACTTATTCCAATTCACTAAATAAATAAAAAATTGATTACCTTTCCCTCCTCTCTAGAGAAATTCTTTGAGCTTCATGGAGAGTTGATCGGTGATCCTTTTGGGAGCAAGCAAAGCAGAACACTGATAAATAGGAAGAGAGAAAAAAATAAATTATAATAATAATTCATCCAGTTGGTTTTAACCATTATGTACCCCATTGAGTAAATTTCTAGTTTATATTCTCAACAACAAGCCACCAATCCCGAGAAGTGGAACTTTTCAAAGAAATTGGAATGCCCAAGTAGCGAAAGGAGGTCCATTTTTCAACAATAGGAAAGTGAAATATTCTAGAGATTTCTCTCATCTCCTGAGGAGAAGTATTCCAACACATTATTTGGCATTTTCTATGTTTGACAACACCCCTTGAAACATCAAGAAAGGAGTCCAAAACTCCTTTCGACCTTGAAACAATGATCACTGAAGCTCCACCCATCAAAAGGGTGTCATATGCAAACTGAGAATGATTAATATTTTTGACTCCTCTTGCTATTTGTAGGCATGTAAGTTTCTAACAAGCCTTTCATATTCTAACGTCTTGCTTAATGTTTCAACCACAATGATAAAAAGGAGGGGAGAAAGGGGGTAACCTTCGTGGAGGCCTCTGCTAATTTGAAAAAAATGAGCATGCCTTCCATTAACTAAGGGAGCTATCCAAGGGACACTTATACATGAAGAAACCCATTTTATGAATTGAGGACTGAAACCAAATATCTCAAGAACCTAAAATAAAAAATCACGCCAAACACAGTTAAAAGCGTTAGCCATATCCAATTTAACTACCATGTCTTTCCCTTTTGCCTTAAAATTTGAGTGCACAACTTCTTGAACCAACACTATATTGTCTATCATTTACCTATCTTGCATAAAACCTCCTTGATTGGGAAATATAATTTTAGGAAGATTTTATTTAAACGAGAGGCAATGATCTTGGTAAGTATTTTGTAAGAAGAATTGCATAATGAGATAGGTCTGAATCAAGCAAAGGAAGTGGGATTGGCTTCTTTAGGTACTAAAGATGAAAAGGATGAGGTGGTATTCTCCCCCAATCTTAAATATTGGTGAGAATATTGTAGTATACGTCTAAGTTCATGTTTGATTAAATCCCATAAATGCCTATAGAAGGAAATATTGAAACCATTAGGTCTTGGAGCTTTATCCGGCCCCAAACTCCAAATTGAAGAAAAGATCTTAGCTTCATATATAGATTGAGTTAGAGCAGATTTATCTTCATTGGTGATGAGGGGAGGGATATGCTCAAGCATGGAGGCCACAATTAAAGGATCAACATCTTCATGTTCAGAAATGAGATCAACAAAATGATTCTTTCCAGCGTCTTTGATGCTAGTGAAATCTAAAACTAGAGAATCATCTTCAAGGCCAATTCTAGAAACATTATCCCTTGATTACCTTGCTTTGGTTTGTGTTGGGCTCTAAAGATGTCCTAAAATATAACCTCTATGCATCATCCAAAGGTAGGCGCTCACACAAGCGTTTTACTTGTCGCCTACTTACCTTTTGTTTTCAATACCCATCCTCCAGAGATGCGACCCCTGCAAAGGGACAACAATCGTAACAAAAGGAACATCAATCGTTCCATTCAAATGAACAACAAAAGGAACAACAATCGTAACAAAAGGAACAACAATCCTTCCGTTCAAATGAACAACAAAAGGAACAACAATCGTGACAAGGGAACGACAATCATTATATTGGGCCAAAATAATGTTGTATTAATTGAGTTGTAGTACTTGCCCAACTATCTAATTTGTCAAACTGGGGTTCATAAACTGAAGAAGCACACATAAAGTATATGCAAGATTGAAGCGAGACTAATTTAATCTAATGTTTAAGCTACAACTGAAATTGAATCATTAATCTAACACATGACTGAAATAGAATCATTAATCTAACACACGACTGAATTAGAATCATTAATCTAACACATGACTGAAATAGAATCATTAATCTAACACACAACTGAATTGAATTAATCTGGTTGCGTAAATGAAATTAATCTAGGAATGGGAAATTGCGTGAAGGAAATTAATCTAGAATTGGAGAACTACATGAAGGAAAAGCAAGTACAACATGTGAAGAGTTGAATGGCATAACAACATATGAGAGATCTCACCAATGAAGCAATCTTACATTCAATAATCAAATCAATATTCATAAAAGAATAATGAAAGCATGAAAACCAAAACCATGAATCAAATCTAAGAATCCCTTTCTCTTTCGAATCCTAATGACTACCATTAATGACTACTCAAATAACTCTAATTACATCCTCATTGAATTCTCATGAAGAGAGAACACTCTCTTTTATACATGAGAACCTTGAAGATAAGATAACCATCTCATTATTACAGATCCACTTTTCTCTCAACCTATTTCCCATTATGACAAAATATAATCCCTTCAAATCCTCACACATATCTCTCATATATCTTGGATAAGATATTCCAACCAAATCTCCATGATCTTCTCCTTGGAATGCGATTGAATTATCTCCTCAAATATTGAAATGGTGGAGGAAGTATTCGAGAAGTCCTTTTGAATTAATCCTTCTCATATTCCTACACATTACAAAGCTCACACATATTTGAGATAGATATGAAAACATGTTGATTTTCTAACATTTAATCACAAATTCCTTTTAAATACTAAAATGAATAAAGTGGAGAACAATAAGGTGAAACCCAAGTATATTTATGGAAATGATATCGTGAAAGGTTAATGGGGCGATGAAATGTGGAGAATGATGAAGGGAAAGGTGGATGACAATAGGACATTTCTGAGACCCAACATACCCCCCAACTTAACTTGTTGCATGTCATCATGCAACCATGCATGGATCTTCTCAAGAAATTTTGGCATCTGAATGTTGGCTTTGAGTGATGATAATAAATGTTTCCAGGATGGGTTTTACATGAGTAACAACTAACATTTTTCTTATGGTTGGTTCTTGTGTGACAACCATGAATATAAAGAATGTTGGTTCTTGTGTTTAAAACATTCATTTCGTTATTTGTTCTCTTGTTGTTATGATAATAATTTTCCCATATTCTTACTGGAAAATATATGCTATTAATGTGCATAAGGAAAACATCATTGAGTATAAGAAAGCCCTTTTTTTGTATATGTGTGAATCATGCCAATGTGTGTAACAATGCTTATGAAGCAAAGTGCAACATAGTATCGTTGGAAAATAAATGTTCATAACTGGTAAATGAGACGAAAAATGGAATGATGGTAGTGGAAAAGTGGAGTGATGATAGTGAATAAAGTCCCCTACCTCCCAACTTAACTTGTTGCATGTCCTCATGCAACGTGGCATAAGTCATAGAAGTGAAAAGGAAAGGGAACCGGGTGAGGGAATTTTCCAAATTATTCATTGCTAGCAGTTGAGGAATTACATGATTAAAGTTTAGAAAATAACATACCTCCACTTACCCAAAATGTTTATGAACTATGCAATAGGAATATGGATGATGCGACTGTTAGAGCATGGAAGATGTCACTGTTGCAGGATCATGTGAAAAGTGACTGTTGCTATAGTGGCGACTGTTGTTTGCTGGATCAGAGAATGTGAAGTGGAGGAATCTGAATTGTTGTTGAATGAATCATGGAAAAGAGAAAGTATGAAAGTGGAACTGTGGTACTCTCATATGGCTGAAGTCATGTTGTTGTAACTGTTGATAGAGTCATGAAAAGTGTATAGTCTTCACCCGCTACTAAAACCTGATGGTACAATTCTAATCATGTGAATGAATGTGTCGATGTCGAGCATAAAAAGAAGTCATTGGATTACCAACCAATGATGAATGTCGTTAACCAATGCGAGGCAACTCACCATTGATGTTAATGAGTGCCAAGGTACCTGAGTACATCTTGCGAAGTGCGAATGAATGAGCTGATGTTGAGCCACTTGCAAGATCTGACGATCAGGGGACATTGATGTATTCCCATGATTGTCAGCGAGAGAACTTTCCATTAATCCATGCAAGCCTACAGATACTCAAAATAGACTCTAGTCTATATCCCAGATAAGGTGTTGAGGTCGATGGGGCAAGACTTGTTGAAAGGTGGGACTTAAGGAATCCCATATCAGTCAAAGGAATCCCACATCATTCAACGCGAGTTCTGATAAAAAGAGTGGTAGGAATATAAATGAAAATATCTCAATAATAACAGTGTGTATGGCAAGGCAATGTAGTCATGGAAAGGGAGCTGGATAGTTTTATTGACAAGGAAAACTTAACTGAAAAAGATAAAGAGATGTATGTGACTCAGAAAGATAGGCATGTGCGAATTCATGAAGGACAATTCAATGGAAGATGGGCTTCAACACAGGGATGAATAGTCTTCTTTGAAGGAGAAATGGAGGAAGACATTCATGATGCAAATGGGTTTATGAAAAGGTTTCTGTGTAACTGCAAACGCCATGATGTTTATGATGAGTGGCAACTCCTTCAAGTAATCAATAAGGCATGTATTTTTCAAAAGTTTTTGTGATTTTTGAAAATCACTTCAGCAGTAAGAGGCGATCGACCGTGCTCCTGAAAAACTTAGTACAAATCCTGCATGAAAACTTATGAGATATTCGAAAATATAACATGTAGAAAGAAGGACAAATGCGACAAAGTAAATAAAATGCGTTTTATACCTCTTGTCGTGATCACTGTGCACGCTTGTTTCATCGTTGATTGCTTGCTTAGCGTTAATCAAAAAAACATGTTTCCAT
>ML779604.1:797098-816316 GCA_009831015.1 Picea engelmannii | reverse complement strand
TTTTGTTTGTTAAAATGGTTTTGTAAAAAAAAGAAAATTATATATATATATATATATTGTTATAATACAACAAAACAAATAACAAACTAGAATTTTCATTGCACAATTGGAGTGGATACCTGCACCACCAGGCCGCCATGAATGCTCCATCCGACAGGAAAAATTTGTAGCGCCCATGTTGTATCAGGATTAGACCAGTACTTTGTGCGATTGAAGGTAAAACTAGCAGGCAAAGTACCCAATCACATTTGTCTTTGTCAAGACGCGTTCCAATGGAGGAGGCCAACAAGGACGTCAACAAACACAACAGTCATATATGTCGTCAGCTTGTTGTGTTAATTTTTGGGGATAGTGACATCTCCAAAGAAAAGTAGATGGTGATAACCGCAACCAGAAAAGTTGCTTCCAAGTTTCCACAAGCCTCGCAACATGCTTCCCCATCGGGCGTGCCAAATGGAAATACTCTATGCCATTCACCACTTGCACCAGCTAAAAACCCTAAAGTATAAACAGTCGGTCGAAGGATGTCATGTCTCCTTTGTCACACAGTAATGGTGGTGTCTTTGTTGAATCCCCGCTACTCGTGAAGGCGCCCTTGTGATCTATGATGGGGGACAACCTTATCGATGTCCTGCTTCCACCAACCTGCCACCATCTCTTCGAACATACGGGAAATCCATCCTATGTAATCTCGCACAAGAGAACGTCCTTGGATTGACACATTCACCCTTGCAGTTACAACCTTCAGCGGGTGGAGGAATCTCAACACCCTTAGCAACCTTGACAGTATTTAAATATGTGTAACTTGTTGGTGGAATAGTTGGTTTATCAATGGCATTAGTAGCAGGAACAAGTAATTTCTCCTTGCCATTGTTGATATCCTTAGATGCCAACCCTGGTAACTCAGAAGGAGACATTGGCAGCTGAGCATGAATGAAACGAACCTGATTAGTGGTCAATACTGGCTGCCCTTCCAGTCGCCTCAGACAAAATTTGAAAATGGTGAACCCTGACAGTCCTCTCTCAGCACAGTACCAGACAACCTCGTATAAACCATCATATGTGTAGACCTTCCCAGAATAGTTGTGTGATGAATGAAGCCCACTAATTACTCTCACATGAATGTTTTGATCCAAATTATTCTTCAATGCTAAATTTTCGCGGACCATCTCTTGGTATTTTATTTGCCTTTTGTCCCCAAGTAAATTTTGACCACCCTGAACAATATAAATTACATCATTGGAATTATCCACGTCATCTTCATATTCCCCTGAGAGTATTATTGACGTTCGTGGAGGCTGCTAGACATGACAATAAGCGCAACTCCAATTTCTGTTTGCAGAAGGATTTACTTCTACCTTAGCTTTGGAGCCACTGGGGACTGCATAAATGTGGATTTTTTGGGCATCCAGTCTTTGAAGCAGGTATTGAATTCTATGGCAGCTTGAATCCTCATGTCACCGAACAAAATCTATACGTCTATTGGACTACCCTTTTAATAATTGTCTGTAATAAAGAACGCCATCAGAATCGGAGCTGCTCGTGCATGCTGTATTCTAGGCTGCTAAAAACGCTTCAGTGTCATCAACCATCCCGTCTCCTTTTGCCCCATATCTATCCACGCTAAAGAATAGGCAAGCCGTTGTGTCTAGACGCATGCTAGTTGTGCATATTATCGCAAAGAGGTTGATATTTACAGAGATTATGCACACCATGCAGAGAATAAGTTTCGATTCACTCTCGGCCATTCATCCTCATCTAATTCCATCACAGACGGGTAGTTTGTTGGACACACAAATATTTGCAATCAACAGATCTTTGAACGCACATATCACCGAATTAAATGTTGTTGCCACTTTATCAGGAGTAGATATCGATTTCCTGAACCATATCCACGCTTGGACACCGAGCATTGGCACACCTATGCCATCAACAACAGTTTACCGGTCAAGAGGCATAAATTTTCATGCTTGATAGATGATTATTCACTGTTTGAGCGAAGTAATCGTAGCATGGATATACGAGAGCATGGGAAGATTGACTATCACAATTGATTGATCCCGAGCCTAAGCCTGGGCCTGAGCCTGTGTTCCTACCTCCAACAACATGCCCAACTGCTAGATCACTGACCCCGTGTTCCCTTTGCAAGGAGGGAAAATTCATGGGGGAAGGCACTGCAAGTTTCGAGCCCTTCTGCCCAGCAACTTGTGCTCTTGGCCTGGAGAGAACGATCATTCCCCCATGCCCATGGCTATTTCCAGACGACCGTGGTCTCCTGCTGCTCAAATGGCCGGAACCTGAACTAGTCGCATGTTGCCCATAAGATTTATTCAAATTCACCGATAAAAACATGCTGTCGGTGCCATAATTCACCATTGCAAAGCACCTCTGGACCCTAATCCTCTTCTCTTCTCCTCTTCTCCTACTAGACAACCTCTTGGCTTTGATAATAGGATACTCAGTTGGGCTGCTCGACCTTGGATGCTCGGTGGGGATGACTTGGTGTATTTCTCTTTATTTTCATTATGGCATGCGGACCAAACCAGAGTTCTTTATCTTGCATAGATTGCAGATCTTATTCATTTTATTTATTTATTTATTTTTAATGTATTCACTGTTTTATTGCAGATGGAGGATGCACAACTTTTCATTCATTTCTTCTATTAAAAAAAAAAAAAATTATCTTGCAGGCTTTATGTGTGAGGATGTGCAAATTTTATTTATGTTTTTATTATGTTTTCAAAAAAAAAAAAAAATTATTTCGCAAGCTTATTAAAAATTTACTAGCAAATGGAAGACGAAAAATATTCCTGAAATCAGTCAATCAGTCATGCTACTTTCTGATCCTCGCGGTCGCACGAAGCGCGAAGGAGAGCATACTTATTTTAGCAAAAATAAAAGACTTGAAAATAAAACCCTACCTACACTACGCTAATTAGGAATGAGAGATTAGTTATGTATAATCAAACAACCAATGTAGCCATGCACGCAACCGTAATAAAAAAATGTTATCTTTCAATTTAGCAATTGATAATCGGGAATATGTATGGGCGTGCGAAATTAGTTGCTAAAGTTCTAAATTAACAAAATAAAAAGGAAAACAAAGTGGAACTAACCTAGTACTTTCTTGGAACGAATGTTCGATCAGGATTTCGTAGGCATAATTTTTCTTACTCAGATCATGTTGCAGCTCCTCACTATCCTCCTCGACCTTTTGCGCACCTAATGGTTCTTCATTAAATATGCAAGGTTCTTCGCATGTTGATTCTTTGTTCGCCTCAGGAGGAGTGAATAAGCTTTCGGTTGTTGTCAAGATCTCCTCTTCCAGAGAAGAGGAGATCCTGACTTTTGCTAGGATCTGCATAAGTTGTTCCAAGCTTAAATTCATTGTTAAATCATGTTAAAAAAAGGATTCTTACAGCACCCAAAATTGAAATCTAAATGAAAAAAAACTTGAATAAAAACACTCTTACTGAAACGGAAAATAATTACTCTTCAGAGTTGCGGAAATTAAAACGTTCTTTATAGTTGGTAGGGACAGTCAGGAATCTACACTGAAGCAGCTCTATGACCCTTAGAACCAACACATGTAGATCATACTTGCAAAAATTAAAACTACTTTTGCATGAATTGAAATTTGCATAAATTGAAAGTACTTCTACCTAGTTAGTAGGGAGAACATGAGGAGTCTCCTCTCACGAGCTTCTATGTCCCCTTACCAACATGTCTAGATCACACTTGCAAAAATTGAAACTAATCTTGCAGAAATTGAAATTACGTCTACCTAGTTGGTAGGGAGAACATGAGGAGTCTCCTGTCACAAGCTTCTATGACCCCTTACCAACACGTTTAGATCACACTTGCATGAATTAAAATGAAAAAGAAACTAATACCTCAATCCATTGTGCTTCCCCGACAACGACGCCAAAATGTTGGGCTCTAAAGATGTCCTAAAATATAACCTCTATGCATCATCCAAAGGTAGGTGCTGGCACAAGCGTTTTACTTGTCGCCTACTTACCTTCCGTTTTCAATACCCGTCCTCCAGAGATGCGACCCCTGCAAAGGGACAAAAATCGTAACAAAAGGAACGACAATCGTTCTGTTAAAATGAACAATGAAAGGAACAACAATCGTAACAAAAGGAACAACAATTGTTCTGCTCAAATGAATAGCAAAAGGAACAACAATCATGACAAGGGAACGACAGTCGTTAGATTGGGCCAAAATAATGTTGTATTAATTGAGTTGTAGTACTTTCCCAACTATCTAATTTGTCAACCCGAGGTTCGTAAACTGACGAAGCACACGGAAAGTATATGCAAGATTGAAGCGAGACTAATCTAATCTAATGTTTAAGCTACAACTGAAATTGAATCATTAATCTAACACACGACTGAAATATAATCATTAATCTAACACACGACTGAATTAGAATCATTAATCTAACACGTGACTGAAATAAAATCATTAATCTAACCCACGACTGAATTGAATTAATCTAGTTGTGTAAATGAAATTAATCTAGGAATGGGAAATTGCGTGAAGGAAATTAATCTAGAAATGGAGAACTACATGAAGGAAAAGCAAGTACAACATGTGAAGAGTTGAATGGCATAACAACTTATGAGAGCTCTCACCAATGAAGCAATCTTACATTCAATAATCAAATCAATATTCATAAAATAATAATGAAAGCATGAAAACCAAAACCATGAATCAAATCTAAGAATCCCTTTCTCTTTCGAATCCTAATGAATACCATTAATGACTACTCAAATAACTCTTATTACATCCTCATTGAATTCTCATGAAGAGAGAGCACTCTCTTTTATACATGAGAGCCTTGAAGATAAGATAACCATCTCATTATTACAGATCCACTTTTGTCTCAACCTATTTTCCATTATTACAAAATATAATCCCTTCACATCCTCACACATATCTCTCATATATCTTGGATAAGATATTCCAACCAAATATCCATGATCTTCTCCTTGGAATGGAATTGAATTATCTCCTAAAATCTTGAAATGGTGGAGGAAGTATTCGAGAAGTCCTTTTGAATTAATCCTTCTCATATTCCTACACATTACAAAGCTCACACATATTTGAGATATATATGAAAACATGTTGATTTTCTAACATTTAATCACAAATTCCTTTTAAATACTAAAATGAATAAAGTGGAGAACAATAAGGTGAAACCCAAGTATATTTATGGAAATGATATCTTGAAAGATTAATGGGGTGATGAAATGTGGAGAATGATGAAGGGAAAGGTGGATGAAAATAGGACATTTATGAGCCCCAACAGTTTGATTATGAAAAAAAATTAGTATTAATGTCATTGGCCTTGAGCCAAAGACTTTTTTATTTGGGCCTCCATAATTCCTCTTTATGTTTTAATACCCTTTGATACTGAATTTATAGGTGGAGCTCAGTGCTTTAGAACTGAGCCAACATGTCTTTATTTTTATTTTCCTTTTGAAGGTTGTCTAACTTCACTTTAAGATATTTTTTCTCCTTGTTCGATGGAATATAAAAGAATTTGGCCCAAATCTTGAGAGCTTGCTTAACCACAATGAGTTTTTGTTCCCAAATATAAATAGGGGTGCCAGGAACCCATGCTTTCCAATGAAATCACCTTAGGGTGGTTGATCAAGAGAGGATTAAAGTGGAAGGGAAGAGGCCCATATTTGAGGAGATCATGAATATGCAAGGATATGGGCTTATGATCATAAGTGAGAGAGGGAAGGATATAGGATTGGATTGAAGTGTTTGAGGAGAGAAAGTTACTATGGATCAATAAAATATCCAATCTGGTAGCAATATGCCTAGGGCCCAATCCCATGTTTGTCCAAGTATATGTCTCTTTTTTAGGCTTTATGTCTAGAAAATCCCATTCCTCCAAAAGACCCTCCATTTTTTCCCGAAAGGGATCCCGACCAAACAACCCTCCTCTTTTTTTCCATGCTATTTCTAACTACATTGAAATCCCCAACAATAATACAATCCTCTGGAAACTTAGAGTCTTTTAGTCTTTGAAAAGATCACCAACATTCATATTTTTCATTTAGATTAGTTGTCATGTAAATATTATTAATAAAAAATAATTTATTTTGTTGGTTGCATCTAAAGTTTGCTAAAATCCAATGTTGAGTGTTCATAGTGAAATCTAAACCTACCTCAAAACTGTTACAAATGGTGCACAAACCCCCATAGGCACCTCCAGAATCAAAACCAATTGCCTCACTTTTTCTCCATACCCTTTTTCCAATTTTGATAGCCTCATCTGCACACATTTTAGTCTCCTGGATCAAGAGTATTTGGTGCTTTTGTTATCTGATTAAATTCCCGACAACCAGTAACTTAGGGTCGCTTCCTAAACCCCTACAGTTCCAGGAGACCGATTTCATTATTTAGGAGGGTTTGAGTGGGAACCTCCTTTACTTATTGCATTTCCTCCAAAGTTTTTTGTAGATTTAGAACCTCCCATTTGTTAGAAAGTAATAGATGTGCTCGTTTAACCATAGACAATATAACAATATTATCACCCAACCATAGGCCAGAGCCACACCCGAGCACCTTAACCTTGATAGGGAATGATTCTGGAAGAAAACCAATAGCCATCCAAGGATAATTCATCAAGCAAAGATAACCGAGACTGATCAGAAAGTCCAACCATAACCAATAGAAAGTCTGATCCTAAACTAGGAATATAGATTGCAGTAGTTGTCGGCTGCAGCTACTCCCCAGACTTGCGCACTTGCCCAGTTTCTACAATGCGCACTTCTTCACTACTGAAATTTTGAGCCGTGTGTACAAAATGAGGTCTGGCTACTTGTATTTATACTGTTTTCCTGAGTTGTCTGGGCCGACTTCTCATTCTGGAGGCTAAATACTTAATATTAAATATTTCCTTGAGCCGACTTGTCTTCTAGGGTTATGTTCAATGCTTTAGGGTTTCTTCTTGCTTCCCAGAATATTCTATTCTCTTCAGGGTTACACGTGGAGGTAAATACCTCCCGCAACTACCATAATATCAATACTCCCTCCTAGCTAGGGAGGTATTGAAGGAAATGGTCTTGAGCACGAATATACCATTCAACCGATATCATCATCATAGTCATATAGACTATCTCATGAATAGATCACGACCACTATCATCACCATCATTCTGATAGCATCAACTGCATCATCTCTCGAAGCCATACTCTATCTGAGTAATCATGCATGATGTTGAATAAGTCACTCACTCCATAGAGTGATACAAGGACCATTCTTCTAATCTGGCCATACATCCTAGAAGAATGACTATCCCAACATATGCTAAAAGCTACGCCATGGACTATAGAGACCATTCCTATAGGAATGTCAATCTAGGATTATTTTCTAATCAAGTCATAGAGATCCATCTCAACCTATATGCCTTAGAAAATATCAACACAACTAATAGTCCACATGGTAATCAAAACAATGTCATTCAATAGAACACAATTGTGTCTATCCATAGTAGTACACAACTACAATTCAGTGGTACACTACCACACCAAGTAGCACACAACTACTTAATCAGTGACACATAGTCACAACCAGTGGAACACATCCACCACATTAGCATACATCTATTGTCTAGAGACATACATTCTCCATAAAAATCATATCATCTGATATCAACTTGCATAGAAAAAAAATATCATGATATAAGCTGAGTCATTTGGGCCATTCTTTCACTCACATCTATGATATATGGAAGAGCATCAACCCTCAGAAGGTAAAACATCAACCATAAGCTATCTGAACTATTCTTCACAAGCATAGAGGAATAATTGTCCTGATTTATGAGCCTACACCATTCACCTAACTGGGCCATTCCTTTGGCACTAAACAAAGTGCAACCTAGAGAGAATGAGTCTGCCCTAGGGAATGTTTGTCCCTGATTATTGAACTTGGACCATTCACCTAACTGGGCCATTCCTCCGGCACTAAACAAAGTGCAACCTAGAGAGAATGAATCTTCCCTAGGGAATGACTGTTTAGACCATTTCCTAAGGAAATGATTATCCCGCACCAACCTCCAAAACAAACCATTCTTCGAAACTACTCACAACTGTGAACTTCGAAAGAATGACTGTCTGGAGAGGCAAACCATTCTACTTGACCACTATTGAGAGTGATTGTTAAGAAGAAATATTGTCCTAGACCATTCCCCCACACTAGACACAAGGGGAATCATTGTCTATGGTACATCAACAATCTATCGAACCATTTTCATTACGAAAATGACCGTCTGATCTGGACCATTTTCCGAACTCGAAAATGCTTGTCTATCAGAAATCTCAAACTACTTTCCAAACTGGAAAGGAACTGCTCATCCTGGACCATTTTTCGAACTAAAAAATGATTGTCCATAAATCAATAACACATCAATGCTCCCTCCCAACCCAGGAGTCATATCTTCCCTTTTCAATAAGGAAGTCATCTCCATGATCTCCAACTTGTTTCTTGAGTACGCAAAAATTTTCATCTTGGACAGAGGCTTTACCAAAATATCTGCTATCTGCTCATCTATGGAGATATATTGGAGAACCACTTTTATTTTCTGGACTTCATCATGGAGAATTTAATGCTTGATCTCAATGTACTTCGGTCTTTCTGGAACACTGGCTTTATCTGAAGGCTTCATATAGATCTGGATCATTACAATATATCATGGTTGGATTCAACTCTTTTGTTTCCTGCTAGCTCATGACATCGTGGCAAGGCTCAAACTGGAACATATCCAAGTGGCACTTCTTCTCTCATCATGAGAGTTTGTCATGGATTAGCAATCCATCATCCTGGACTTTTGAGTAACCATTCTGATACAATATCTTTGTTATAGAAAGTTTTCACCACGCTTCTGTTGTGCATTGGAGGCTCTGCACCAAGTTGTTTGAATCCATGCAAGATCTTCTTCCATCTGCATACAAGAGTCTCTTTTTGGTATACCTCAAAGCCTTGAGGTTGCTCTACATACGCTTCTTTGTTCAATTCCTCTGTTGAGGAGAACACTCCTTACATTCATCTGATGTAAACTACAACCCATGGATATTGCAAGAGATATAATGGCTTAGGTAGAGGTATGTCTGGTTACTGGAACATGCTATCATCATAGTCTTCTCCCTCCATATGGGAGAACCTTTAGTTCCGGAATTCGCAATGCTTTCATTCATAAGTCTTCCATACACTGTTCTCCATCACAACTTCCATTTCTTCTGCTTGATTGCTTCTAGTGGGTTCAAACCAAGCTGGTAGTCTTGTGATTCTCGATATAATGACTGATTGTTCTGGATTTTATTTCTCTCTTGGAATCTCCATGTTCTTCCTCATGTTTCTTTTTAGATCTTGGGTCCATGGAGTTTTCTATAGATTCCATGCCCTGAAGATTCCAACTTCTTCCTTTCATCATAGGATCATGGATGTGGATGGACAACCAGGGATACTTTAATGCTTCCTTTCGAAGAAGACTTCTTCTAAATTCAAACTGAACATGTGTTGTTTTTCATGGCTTCTACCATCAATGGGAACATGGATAGATACTTCATAATCCTTGATGGATCATATTATTTAGGATTATCTCCCTCCTAATCCTTGCTTCATGCATGAATGTACACTCTTCTTATGGAATTATATAATCGGCTCCCTCCATCTAAGAGAGTCCATGCTTCCGTCTGCATCCTTATTGCCTTATACAAAGTGTCACAAGTCTTTTTCTAATTTCCTTTTGATTGTTGACGTCTTTCGGTTTTTACTTCTTCCAGGTTTCTTCAAGTTTGATTCTGATTTCGGCTTATCTTGCATTTGTTACTTATGTTAATATCTTCCACATGAATTGTTACCAAGGATTGTCGATGTACTTCATCTTTTCATGTGTATTGCTTGACTTGTAGTCATTGTGATAGCAATCCTTATCTTGTTATTCTTCCATAGGTATTGTTTCTCTTTAAACATCTTATCTTCTAAGAAATAGATATGTAAGATATGTACAAAAATTATGTAAACATGGTATGCACAAGAGTTATGAAGAATATTGTTACCTTATCTTAGAACAAGAAGTTTGTTTTATCCTTCTTGGCCTTCTTTGAGGGTTCCCTTTCTTTGACAACTGATGCTTCATGTGTTTCCTTCCTTTTCTTTAACTCAGGACAATGATTCTTGTAGTGGCCATATTTTCGACAGTTGAAGCATTGTATTTTTGACATATCTTTCTCTTGATTTGGTTTCTTCTTTGAGCCAAACTTATTTTTATTCCTGAAATTCTTGAACCTTGTTGTGAAGGCTTGATCATCGTATTTCTTTTGGGGTTTCTCTTTTGCACTAATCCTTGATTCTTCTTGTACACAGCAGGTCCAAAGTTCTTCAAATGTGGGATACTCCTTCCTTGTGTTCATGCTTGCGGCAAATGCATCCCATGTCTTGGGAAGAACATTGAGTAATATATTTACCAGTTCCTTCTCTGAAATGATTTATTCAATAGCTTGTAGTTGATATCTTTATTGAGATATTCTTACAAGGTATGATGTTATGTTGTGATCATCATTCATTTTCATGTCACAGAGCTCATTCTTCAGACTCATTACTTGTCCAATGTTTCTGACTGAGAAGAGTTTTGTTAGGGAATCATACATATTCTTAGATGAGTCAAGATGGGAGATGTAGGGTATCAAGCGGTCTTTTACAGAGTCCACTATGATACTCATGGAATTGATGTCATTTTCTTTGAACTTCTCCATAACTGCAATGTTCTGAGGTTCCTTCTTTTCCTTCTTCGAACTGTGGTTCCATGATCTTTCCTTTCACAATATCCAACACTTTATTCTTGCCAAGGTTGAGGTCAATCCTTGTCTTCCATGATCTGAAGTTAGAAGGCCCTTCTAACTTTTTTTCTGACTTCATAGAGTAAGTCATAATTTCTTTGACTTGGTCAACCCTTGATTTTGACCAAAAACTCAAACTTGACGTCTTAGCTTGTTGAGAGTACCAAGAGATGTGCTAGGCTAGGGCGCACTAGGCTATCTAGAAATTAGGTCAATCTCTTCACTTAAGGTGCCTCAACAAGAGGGTTAGGGTTTCGTTGCTACAATAAAAACCAGCTACAACTGCAACTGCAACTGAGCAAATCCTCCCAATCAATATTCCATCGGTTATAATTTTTGAAGATAGTGCGATCCCATAACCTGTTAGAAATTAATAGATGTGTTCATTCAACCATAGACAATATAACAATATTTTCACCCAACCATAGGCCAAAGCCACCCCCGAGCACCTTAACCTTGACAGAGAATGATTTCGGAAGCAAACCAATAGCCAACCAAGGCTAATGCATCAAGAAAAGATAACCAAGACTGATCAAAAAGTCCAACCATGACCAATAGAAAGTCTGAACCTAAACCGAGAATAAAGATTGCAGTAGTTGTCGGCTATAGCTGCTCCCCAGACTGCCACACTTGCCCAGTTTCTGCAGTGCACACTTCTTCACTGCCGAAATTTTGAGCTGTGTATACAAAATGAGGTCTGGCTACTTGTATTTATACTATTTTCCTGAGCTATATGGGCCGACTTCTCATTTTGGAGTCTAAATACTTAATATTAAATATTCCCTTGAGCCGACTTGTCTTCTAGGGTTATGTTCAATGCTTTAGGGTTTCTTCTTGCTTCCCAGAATATTCTATTCTCGTCAAGTTTACACGTGGAGGTAAATACCTCCCGTAGCTACCATAATATCAACACCATCATCTTTGGGATTATTTGTTGAGACCCTAATAATAAGTCTTTATTGGATTTGTTTTCACACACCATTGTGGAAGCTTTTCTCCTAGAGCATCTGGGGAGATTTTACTTTGATGCCCTTGTTTCCTCTTCTCCAACGCTTTCATTTTATGAGTTTTATTTTGCTTATGAGAATTCCACTTCCACATCCTTGAATTATTCAAGTTATTCAGTTGTTTATTATGGAAAGTAAAAGCTATGATTTACTAAGATGTTGAAGATCACCCCTTTCTCTTCACATTGTTTGATGAAGAAGACACTCAACAGAGCGGAACTGGCTGACGATTGGACTGAAGGACGCTCCACATTCATCAAACAATTACCAAGGATGACCACCAAGTAGTCCCCAATGTTGTTCACGGCTTGAGATAACGCCTCAAACCCATTCTTTGTTGATAAACCCTCATTTGAATGCAGAATGTCAAAGCTCCATGGATGGATTGATGAGGGTTCTGATCCAACATTTGTAGAACAACTGGCGAGCGAAATTTTTGGGTCGCTCAAAGGGTCAACGATCTATAGGTTTTTTGAACCTTTTGAGGGACAAGCACATGAGTGATTTTTAGAACCATGGAGACCAAATTTCCATGAGACTTCTTGCCATTGATATTCGTTGTTCCCTCCCGTAGCATTTGCAATGTCCTCTTTTTTAGAGTTCTTATCAAAACACTCATATTCATGACATATTTTACATTTAAAAGGGAGTTGCTCTTCTAAATGTTACACACGTTTCCAATTATCCAGGGAGATTAAAATGGCTTCCAGAATCCCCTTTTCCAAGTTCACTTCAACATAAATTATCACACAAGAAAATATGTTTTCTTTTGGCTCCGCTTGATCAATGTATTTCCCAATGGAGATTCCAATACATCTCAGGGAATCATCACTTTAGCAATGGAGTGGGAGATGTGGCAAACGAACCCACACTAGAACTGCATAGGGCACATCATTTTCTGGGATGAATTCTGGAGTCCATTTGTTGAGATATATGCCTCTAGCACCTAAAAAATACAACCCGCTCTGAAAAATCAAATCTTGATCTTCCTTGAACTCGAAAACTCGAAGAGGAAGGAAAAAAAAAAGCCACACACAAAATAAATGATTCATAGAACCCTTGATCAAGGGTTTCCAGTTTTTCTCCAACCACGTAACTACTTTTCTTGGGGAAGGCCTTATGTTGGTAAACTAACCGATGAGGCCATTATCAGCTAGATCCAAAGCTTTCTTCCTGGATGAGGAAGGGGGAAGCAAAACTTTGGGCATCTCGTCCAATTTCTTCACGAATTTGGAAGACTAAGACTTCAATTTTTTTACTAAGGCAATAACCATGGCTTGGAAGACCAAAGCATCATCTTTAAGAGCAAATTATCACCCCTCCCCAACGATGTCTTCCATACCATGCATAATCAAAACCTAAGGTTTCCAGAGCATTTCACACCAATTGAAACAACATCTCTTGCTTTTTTTAATAGGTTTGTAATATTTTTTTTTATAATCGTTACAAATAAATTCATATGTAAATATAAAAATTTTGTATTCTTACTAATGCATTTATATTTTACATGTTTTAAAAAACAAAAAAAATACTTTAATATTTTTAGACATTACTTCAACTAAATTTATAATTTCAACTTTGAGAAGTATACTTACTCAAAATGAGATTTTTGTTTGCAAAAATAAATAATATCTACATTTTCAACATCCTTCAAACATTCGAGTATCAAGATGTCTCACATGTTAATTATCACAAGCATTCCATGTACAATGTGTTTTACGTTTCGTGCTTAACCATATCCACTAAAAATTATAAAAGAACATACAATTTGTAAGAAGATGTCTCACATGTTAATTATCACAAACAATCCATGCACGATGTGTTTTATGTTTCCTACTTAACCATATCCACTAAAAATTATAAAAGAACATAAAATTTGTAAGAAGTAAACACATGAAATTTTACAACACAATTTCTTTACTAATTCATTTCTTATGAGTGTTATTTTAAGAAGTTTTGTTTTCTTTTGGCAACTTAAATATTATGAACAATGTTTAATTTTTAAGGAAGAATTTGGTTAATGAAAATCCACAATTTTTTTACTAGTTCATTTCTCATGTTTCATTAGGGCTATTTTAAGAAGTTTTGTTTTATTTTGGTAACTTAAATATTAGGAATAATGTTTAATTTTTTAAGAAAGAATTTGGTTAATGGAAATTTGAGATTTAAGATGGGTCTTTTAAGGAAAATAATAAAATAAGAGATATGAATTTTCAAAATAAAGAAAAACAAAACTATTTTTTTTCTTATATTTTCAACTTATCTCGTTATAGATTTACTCAAATTTCAAGTGTATGCACTCATTAGATGTAAAATTAAATTCAACATCCAACAAGTACCCACCCTACATATTTTTCATAGACCCATTGTGAAATATAATGGAAATACATTAAAAAAAGTGTTTCATTTTATGTTTTTGAAAGACCCATAGTGAGATATACCAGAACTACATGAAAAAACCATATTTCATACCAACGGTGAGATATAGAACTACATGAAAAAATCGTGTTTGCTTTTTCATGTAGTTCTGATATATCTCACTGTGGGTCTATCAAAAGCATACAAAGTAGGTACTCATTAGATGTGTAATTTAATTATCATCCAACGAATGAAACAAGTTTTTTTTCATATATTTCCAATATATCTCATAATAAATCTATTAAAATCATGCAAAGTGAGTACTCATTCGATGTGGAATATAATTATGCATCCAAAGAGTGGCTACATTTGAAATTTGAGTAAACTGATAAAGAGATAAGTAAAAAATACAAGAAAAAAATGTAGTTTTCTTTCTTTCCCTCCAAAATTATTTGCCCTTATAATTGACATCATCATCTTGAATCTTATTGCTTTTTTTAAACTTAATATTGATAGCTCAAAATTCTCTTAATTATTAAATCTAATAATGAAATATTAAAATTTACTCTAAATCTCAACCTTTCAATAATAAATATTAAATCTACCCAAAAAATAAAATACAATTTCATATCTCCATAATATTCAATTAATGATTCATCTAACTATTACTTATTAATTTGCAATGTTAAATAATTAATGTGATTTTAATAGATAACATTGATATTTTCACAACATTTATTTCTTGTAAGTGTATTTAATTACCCTTCAATTCTCAACAAGTATTATAATGTGCATCCAATTGAAGGATTTTATTAATTTTTAAGAACCAAGGAGTACTTCATAAATCGGAGACTTAACAATTATGAGATGCTTACTGATCAATCCATATGATTCATATATTGAGAATTATGCATCATATCAATACATGGCATTAAAAAACTTATATATGAAGATCTTTCTCCCAACACTTTTCACATTCACATATTTCAAGCATAATGATAATTCCTACAGTTTTAAGTGAATTTTGAATTTTGTTAACTTCGATCATCACGAATCATCTTATTACACATATATCAAGGTTTACACACTACCAATTTTCCTTCCATTATGTAAAATGAAGGCTTCCCAAAAGGGAAGCTCATAACTTGGAGTAAGAAAACCAAAAACAAAGAAATATGAAAGTTCAAGTAACAATAGTTTGGTTTATTATGATAGTCGATGGTCTTCATACAAAAATACAATGGTTACATTCAAAATGCACATAGCCCAATAAAATAGCTGAAAGGGTAAATAATAAACAACTCATGTACATAGTTCGAAGGTTATAAAATGTGCAACTAAATAAGTAACATGCCCACATATCATGAGAAATCAAACTAATATAGTTGGGAATCAAGTGAAGTACTCTATTTTAGTTGGACACCACCAAGGGTACATTCTCCTTGGGGAGAGCATCGTAGCTATCTACATTTTAGTCCAAAAGTGTCTTTACTTTTCTTCTTATTTAAGAATGAAACTACTGGAAAAAAAAAAAATAGGATGTATGCCATGGATGAAGACGATTATGGTTATTCATAATGAATGTTATGGACCTTTATGAAGCTGGAAGAGCAGTGTTGATGCGTTGTGGAAAGTTGAGAGTGAATGGGTTGACATTGTTGACAAAAAGAGAGCTAATGAGAGTGTCATTGTTAGGAGTTGGAGATGGAGCATAAAGGATGTGTTGTAGCCAATTGAGGCCTCTCGGTTTATGAATGAACTACAAAAGAGACCACTAATGTGTGGAATATGCAAGACTTCTAAAGAGGAATCTACTTGACAAGAGATGTTGTTGTGTAAACTAGGAGCGCAAGTGCTAAGGTTTTGAAATGTTGACAAACTGCTAACATGGGGAAGGTTTGTTGCTAACAAAATGTGGAACCAAGAAGAAAAGACCATGTCGTGACATTGTTCCATGCTTAGAAGCGGATATTGTCTAAAACTACTATGAGAGATCCTAAGTATGTTAATGGAAGTAAGTTGCTACTAGAGAATGGATGCAAATGTTCTTGAGTAGAGTTGTGATATTGATGCAAAGAAAAAATGGTGATTGGTCGAATTTGATGGTAGCTAATATTAATGAGTTGGCACAACGATATGGAGAGTGTTTGATACATGATATGAGATTAAGCAAGGCCAATGTGAAAATTCCAATAATGAGTCGTGAAGTGCAAATGGTGTATGTTGCATGTGTTGAGTCATGGGAACCAGGAATTGGAGCTATGAAATTGTTATATGAGGAATGGTGTTCTTCCTATAGTGATCAAGGCTTCTACTTCGAGTGCAGAACTAAAGTAGGGAACAATGCAAGGCTTCTACTTCAAGTGCGGAACTGACGAAACCCCCCTACCTCAGCAGGGTCTGCCGACCTCCTGGTCTAAGGATTGTTCCAACGACTGAGATGGATTAGCTCTTTCGGGTCCCTACTGGAACCTCCATGAAACAATTTTTCACAGGTCCTTATGAAACTCCGCTAGTGCGAACAAGCACTGGGCACAAGTTTCGTCCACGCGACCACTAGTTGTGACTGCGCGCTTATCAAAAGGTGTTTTACGATTTCGTGTATCGAGTCTTTGCATGTGAGTCACCCCGACTCTCCCGACCTGCGAAATCCCGACAGGGGCCTAGCGCATGCTAACTCCTTCCTTTTCCTCCATCCATATGACCCCTCGCTATGACCCAGGGCTCAATTCTCAAGCACTTCGCGATTTCACATTTCGTGACTTCACATCTCGTGAATTTTGTTTGATCATCCTTTCAAAACTTGAACTAATGAGTTCCTCTCACCTAACCAATTGTCCAAAATACCTGTGATCCAACGGTCCAGATCTCCTTCGCGTTTCGTGAAGTTCGACAATGGCTTCCTCCCTTCTCCCAATTCCCAAACTTGTAGTACTTTTTGGGGCCAGATCTACGGTCTAGATCTGATCTTCTACCGTGCGCTCTTCTGAGTGTCTGGGTGTGAGATTCAACAATCCAGATCTCTTCCTCTGCAGTTGATCTAACGGTTGTTGTCACTCCTCCTCCTGAGCTTTTCTTTCTCCCCTGTCTTGGAATATTTCCAATGTTTTGAAGGTCTCAGCCTTCAATCTACTTCTGCAAGCCCTGTGACTTTTGGTCTCGTCTGCGTTTCTTAAAATGTTGTCTCTCCTGAGATTTGGAAACAAAACTTGACCTCGGCCCTAGCGCACACTTGTGCTCTACGTGCAACTTTGCATTGTCCCTCCTGAGCCTTGGGACTTGGAATAAATCCACTCTTGCACACTCCTCGTGCTATCTATTCTGATCTTTCCACTTGCTCAGTCTCTAAGGGACTCAACCATTGATCGTCTTCTAAAAGACTTATGGTGCCCACTTGGAATGCTCTACACTCAACCTCTTGATATTTTTAACTTGAAACAGTTCTCTCCTCCGCACACTCCTTGTGCTTGACCGACCTCCAGATGGTTGTCTTTCAACACTTCGTCTAAGTGTTGGCCTGGTGCACTCCTTGCACAGGTCTTCCTCCAGAGTATTCAGTAACTCTACTTCTATTCTTCTTGTTCCTTGAAGGGAACCTGTACCCTCTTGGCAGCTTCTGCTCAAGCACACCTTATTGATCTTACAGAGTGTTCAGTAACTCTGTGAGTGTCTTCTCCTTGACACTTCTCTTCTTTCTAAATTCAAAAAAGAGTTCACCTTGTGCACTCCTTGCACTCGCTCGATGCCCACCTGGCAAAGCTCTACATAATCCTCAACAATTGTGTTATCTCTTCTCTATGTCTTCTTTGCATAGTCTTTCCTCCTCCAAGGTGTTCAGTAACCTTGAGGCTTCTCCCTTGAGTTTGTGATTCCTCTGGTGTGCCCTCCTGGCATGTTCTTGCCTGAATTCAACAGAACTCAGAAGTGCATTCTTTGCACTAACTCATAGAGTCCTCAACACCCTGTCATGCAACCCCTTGCATTAAGCCACAAAGAACCCAGACTGAAATCAGAAACCTCACAGACAATTTTTTTTGTCTACAGCCTGTAGATGGAAACTACTCATACATCTACAACATAAATAAACACACCATTCATATTCAAATGCAAACACAAAAACACACAGAAACTCATATGCAGGGAAAACTTCTCTTTTTGTATTAATTTGAATGTTTGTACAATGGTTACAAAATCTCGGACTGCTATAGAGTCTCAGCTTCCTCTCTTCTCTTCTCATTTAATCTCTCTTGTTCTCATTTATAATCTGTCTTATGAAAATCGATACAAAGATCTTTTTACAAAAGGGGTCTCATCGAGCTCTTCCCTCCATCTCACCTACTCTCATTAATTACATTTACTTGCAATCAATGGTTGTCTAGTCTGGAGCGGATCTGGATCTTATCAGCCTACACAAAGGCATCAACATGGTTGTTCCATGCTTACACATTTAATTGCATTAAATTACAAATTTCAAATTTTAAAATGAGAGGGTTGGCACCTCTCTCCTCCATTGAATGCGCACTGAGATGTGTTGGCTAGCTGGTGCATTGTTGGGGTAGAGCGATGCTTCTGCATCATACTCCACTGTTGTGAAAAAATCATGAGCTCATGCTCATGAGCTCCCCAGCTCTGTTGAAATCCACCTGGATCCCAAACTATTCTTTGGAGCTGTCCATCTGCTCCATTGCTTTGTTGTTGTTGTTGTTGATTCCCTGCTGCTCTTGTAGGTCCTCCTCTGTTCATCTTCTTCCTGCTAACAGATTCTTGCACTGACCTCAACATTAGCTTCCTTACCTCCTCTACCACTTCTTCCAGTTGCTCTGCTGACTGGCTCTCTGGAAGTCTTCTCTATTGCACTTCCTTCTTGGCAATTGGTATATCAACTGGATCCCCCCTGCGAATTTATTTTTCTCCTATGACCTTATCTTGTCGCCCTGCTGCAGACTCCAATTCCGCAGTCTCAGACGTCGTGTGTTCCTTGATTCTGACCT
>ML779604.1:760920-796566 GCA_009831015.1 Picea engelmannii | reverse complement strand
CTGGGTTTTCTTCCCCTAGAGGGTTTCCCAGGATAAATGTTGTGTCTATTGTGGATGTGTATTTCTCAGTGATCTTGTTCATATTATGCTCTTATCTTATGAAATGCAAAGAACTATAATATCAGCATAAAACATTAACATAGTGTTGCAGTCATCATCTGGTCAACTTCCTGGCTGAAATTTTTGAGCAATTCTATCGAATGATCTTCTCATACAATCTGCATGACTATCTGCTGGCAGCCATATTTTGGTCTTGGATTGTTAAACCAATCCTCTAGCATATCCAACTCCTTCTCCCACAGAGTGAGCATATCAATTGTGTGCTCTTCTTCTTCTGTTGGGGCAGACATCAGTATCTACTCCTTCTCCTCTTCTTTGACAGTCTCTGTTGGTTGTCCTTCTGTTGTTGCACCTGCAACACACGCTCTGGCCTCAACTGGGCTATGTGGCAGGAATACCTCAATTCGTTCAATGATCATAATGTATTTCTGATCCTCCTCTGCCAGCTCCCTTTGTTGATCTGAACTCACCTTTGAGCTCATGAGACCCTCAAATAGTCTCAACTCACTTCCCTTGCCCACCTGACATCTAGGGATTTCCTCTCTGCCCACCTGGCAGTCTATGAGATCCAATGGTCCCATCTCATTGCCCACCTGAAAATATGAACTTTCTTTACTTCCCATCTGGCAGTTTCTGAGACCCTTGTCTGATCTCTTCTCCTCATCATCACTAAGACTCTTCCCAACTTCTAACTCACAGATGTGAACCATTTCCTTTGTGTCCCTGAGGTTTTCAACATACCTCAACCATACTCTCAAAAGCCTTTGTTGTCCTCTAGCCAACAATATCTTAACTGGCCACTTCACCTTCTTCTTCATGGGTCACTCATACACGCAATGCACTTTTGAATCTTGTTTCGTTTTAAATGCAAGCTTCTCCATTTCTTCTCTTATCTCGTTGAGCTCTTTGTCTATCTCACCTTTCTTCCTCTGTTGGTGGTCTTCTCCCCGACCTCGCTTATGACCTTCAATAGCCATCTTCTCCCTCTACTTTCCCTCTTGGAAAATATATTGTTCAGTCTGCAACTTAGGGTGTCTCCAGCTTTTTTTACAGCCCACCTAGTTGTCTAATGACTGTTACACGACTGCAAACAATCACCACATAGAGCACCAACACTCTGTCTTCCTTCACCTAAAATCTGCAGAAGAAGATTGTGCTATGATACCCCTTGATGGTATCAACCAATCTCCATTCATCGTCTCTCCTTTGCCTACGATCTGCAGACAAAATATTTATCTCTGATACCACATGACGCAGCCCCCCCTACCTCAGCAGGGTCTGTTGACCTCCTGGTCTAAGGATCGTTCCAACGACTAAGTTGGATTAGCTCTTTCGGGTCCCTGTTGGAACCTCCATGAAACAATTTTCCACAGGTCCTTATGAAACTCTGCCCGCGCGAACAAGCATTGGGCACAAGTTTCCTCCACGCGACCACTAGCTGTGACCGCGCACTTATCAAAAGGTGTTTCGCGATTTCGCGTATCGTGTCTTTGCATGTGATTCACCTCGACTCTCCCGACCTCCGAAATCCCGACAGGGGCCTAGCGCGTGCTAGCTCCTCCCTTATCCTCCATCCATATGACCCCTCACTATGACTCGGAGCTCAATTCTCAAGCGCTTCGCGATTTCGCATTTCGCGACTTCACGTCTCGTGAAGTTTGCTTTCTCATCCTTCCGAAACCTGAACTCATGAGTTCTACTCGCCTAACCAACAGTCCACAATCCCCGTGATCCAACGGTCCAGATATCCTTCACGAATCGAAACTTCGCGTTTCGTGAAGTTCGACAATGGATTCCTCCCTTCTTCCGATTCCCGAACTTGTAGTACTTTTTGGAGCCAGATCTATGGTCTAGATATGATCTTCTCTCATGCGCTCTTCTGAGTGTCTGGGCGTGACATTCAACGGTCCAGATCTCTTCCACTGCAGAGGATCGAACGATTGTTGTCGCTCCTCCTCCTGAGCTTTGCTTTCTCCCCTGTCGTGAAAGATTTCCAATGTTTCAAAGGTCCCGGCCTTCGATCTACCTTCTGTGAGCCCTGTGACTTTTGGTCTCGTCTGCGTTTCTTAAAACATTGTCTCTCCTGAGCTTTGGCAACGAAACTCGACCTCGGCCCTAGCGCACACTTGTGCTCTGCGTGAAACTTTGCATTGTCCCTCCTAAGCCTTGGGACTTTGAATAAGTTCACTCTTTCACACTCCTCGTGCTATCTCTTCTGAGCTTTCCACTTTCTCAGTCTCTAAGGGACTCATCCCTTGATCGTCTTCCAAAATATTTATGGTGCCCACCTGGCATGCTCTACACTCAACCTCTTGAGATTTTTAACTTGAAACAGTCTGCTCCTCCGCACACTCTGTGTGCTTGACCGACCTCCATATGATTTTCTTTCAACACTTCGTCTGAGTGTTGGCCTGGTGCACTCCTTGCACAGGTCTTCCTCCAGAGTATTCAGTAACTTTGCTTCTATTCCTCTTGTTCCTTGAAGGGAACCTGTACCCTCTTGGCAGCTTCTGCTCAAGCACACCTTATTGAGCTTACAGAGTGTTCAGTAACTTTGTGAGTGTCTTCTCCTTGACACTTCTCTTCTTTATGAACTCGAAAAAGAGTTCACCTTGTGCACTCCTTGCACTCGCTCGATGCCCACCTGGCAGAGCTCTACAAAATCCTCAACAATTTTGTTCTCTCTTCTCTATGCCTTCTATGCACAATATTTCCTCCTCCAAGGTGTTTGGTAACCTTGAGGCTTCTCCCTTGAGTTTATGATTCCTTTGGTGTGCCCTCCTGGCATGTTCTTGCATGAATTCAACAAAACTCAGAAGTGCACTCTTTGCACTGGCTCACAGAGTCCTCAGCACCTTGTCATGCAACCCCTTGCATTAAGCCACAAAGAACCCAGACTGGAATTAGAAACCTCGCAGACAACAAATTTTGTCTACACCCTGCAGATGGAAACTACTCATACATCTACAACATAAATAAACACACCATTCACATTCAAATGCAAACAGATAAACACACAGAAACTCATATGAAGGAAAAACTGCTCTTTTTGTATTAATATGAATGTTTGTACAATGGTTACAAAAGCTCAGACTGTTATAGAGTCTCGGCTTCCTCTCTCCTCTCCTCATCTAATCTCTCTTGTTCTCATTTCTAATCTGCCTTATAAAAATCGATACAAAGATCTTTTTACAAAAGGGAGCTCCTCGAGCTCTTCCCTCCATCTCACCTACTCTCATTAATTACATTTACTTGCAATCAATGGTTGTCTAGTCCAGAGCAGATCTAGATCTTATCAACCTGCACAAAGGCATCAGCGTGGTTGTTCCAGCCTTACACATTTAATTGCATTAAATTACAAATTTCAAATTTTAAAATGAGAGGGTTGGCGCCTCTCTCCTCCATTGAATGTGCGCTGAGATGTGTTGGCTAGCTGACACGTTGCTGGGGTGAAGCAATGCTCCTGCATCAGGAACTAAAATAGGGAATGAGAGGAAGAAAGTGTTGACATAGACCTGGGTGGGAAAGTGCAATCTAGAGAACCAGATCTGAACCATTGTTGTTGAAAATGGGTAGTTTGGGTGGGGCATTGAGCCAATGAACCAAATCTACAAATATCATCTTTCCAAAGCAAGGCTTCCACTTCAAGTGTGGAACTCAAGTAGGGAAATAGAGAAGAGAAAGTTCCATTCTTACATCTGGGTGAGAAGGCACACTCCAAATAACCAAATCTGAGCTACTACTATTAAATATGAGTAGTGGGGTGCAAAACCAAGAAACCAGATATACAATTGCTACCAAGAGTTGTTGTTGTGGAGGGAAACCCTTGAAGATCCCAATATTATATGTCAAAAGGATATGTGAGCTTTCAAATATAGCAGAATCATCCACGAAAGATAATGAAAAACTTATGGGTACTGTAGAGATTTGACCACTTGAAAATGGTTGAAACTAGATAAGGAAGACTTTAAGGCCTATTTAGATGTTTCTTTAAAACAATTTAATTTTTTAGTAAATTTGTCCCTTGATGCACCAAGATGTTGAACTACCACCAACATTGCCATGTTAACATTCTCACCTCTAGACTATGAAGTACGCATTCCAACATGCCATTCTCTAAAATTCAAGTTATTGAAGTTACTGTCCTTCATTTCAATACTGAAAATAGGTTTGTCTTGTAAGATTATGAGTTGGGATAACTGTGAAGAATGGAGACAATTCTTGAGATCTTAAGGTCTATCCAATATAGAACAAAATTATGATTTATGTCCATTCTCGTACAAGCAATTGAACCCGATATTCACTTGCCAATGCACTAGTTTTTGTGTGCATTAGGATTTCAACAACCACCATCATGAGCAGTGCAACTTGGAATTTCTTCAACATGGTATACTTAGGATGGATTGGTGTACACATAATTTGAACTCCATTGTCTTCTTTATATGTTGTTGCATATCCTCTTGTAAAAATGCAATGTTCCTGGGTAGGTGTCAAAAGATCATATATAACATTAAAAGATAGATTAGCGTCACAAAGACAACAAATTGTTGCACGTTAGTTTTATAACTAGTGAGAGATAGGTACAATATGGACACTAGCCAAGCGATGGCACAATGTTTAGATGTAGATGGGTGCTAACACATGATGCAATAGCCATATGAAATGAGAAGAAAAGAAACAAAACAAGCCATTTTCAAAAAAATGTAGTCATAAGGACCCAAACACAACCTAGAATGAGCACATTTTGAGATGAAGATAAGAGTACCAGAACATAGAGGATAGGTTAACCACCAGAATTGTCAACATCCACAATAAGTTGCCATTATGGACAATGGCGTTTGGTTTTAGTGAATACCCATATGTAGTCCAATAAGGTCTAAACTACAAACGACCCATTTGTGCTCATTCTATAATTATCTTATGTCGTAAACCTCTAGTCGTCAAAATGAGAACCCTAAGAACGCCATTTAAATCTAGGGTTTCTAGAGCCACCAACTAGACGACCCGATACTCTCAAATTTCAGTTATCTTCTTAAGTGAAAAATGGAGCGGTAGGCCTGGAAACGTGACCCACAAAATGAATTGGAGATACCTGGCATCCACTGGTATATTATGAGAGATGCATCTGACAATGCGTGAGTCTTGGTAATGGTAGTTGAATGTGTAGATGAAGTAGTTTGGCTGGTAGATCAATGTCAGAGAGATTGTTGGCTAGGGCAGAATATTCAGGTGAGCGACTGATGGAAAAGATTCAGGTGTTGGGTGCTTGGATTGAGCTGGACGCATGCTATACAATCCAATGCTCCACAAGAGAACGCTGAGTGTGGGGTCTATGGACAGCGATCTATGCAACTCCTGTATCTTGTGAAACCTACAATGAGTAACACGGATCCAAAAAAGACTTGGAATACGCAGGCGAGAGGCCTCGTGGAGATGCTCATACGAAACTTCTGGTGCTGCTGTGTAATTAGGTGTTATGGATGGAAAAGCTTTATAGCAGAGGGTGGATTTATGTCTAGGGTTGCTAAGAACCCTAATTCTGATCCTGAGTCACCATGCGAGGGTAAGAGAACCCAGATAAGGAAAATATCACCAAATAAAAGGGGAACCAGGAAAAGCGATCTCTGAAAATCTGACCAGCATTCTAACTCGTATGAATCTTTCATAAGCTCTTTCCGATCTTGAAACTTATTCCAATGTTGAGTCCACACTCAACAGTAAGAGGTTCCACACTCAACAGTAAGAGGTTCCAGAAGATCAGCTATTCTTAGATCAATGTGTTAGGCTTGAGAGACACCCCAAAGCTGCTAGAAGTTCACTATCTCTAGGTCGACAGGTGGAAGAGTAGGCCTAGACCAATTGCTCTTATATCAAATGATGTAAATGAAGGTTTCCATAAGGAATCTCAAACAACCAAAAACAAAGAAATAAGAGAAATATGAAATATCAAAGACATAATAGCTTGGTTTATTTTGCTGGTTAAATGATTTTTATATAGGAATATGATGGGTACAGTCAAGAGGCACACAGCCCAATCGCTCGGAGAGAAAATAATAAACACCTCATGCCACCTAAGGCTAGGAAGGGCGGAACTAAATAACTAACCTGCCCATAGATCATGTAAAAGCAAACTAATCTAACTGGAAATCAAGTGAGATCTCCTTATAAAGTAAAAATAAGAAATACACATACAATTTGGTATTGTCTTATTGAGTCTTTGGATCACAAGTACAAAGCTTTAAACAGATTTGAGCAAAACACATTATTTCCCTAAACTTTTCCTATAAATAGGCATTTACTATATGGGCTTCAACTTGATAATTGTGGGCACCCATGATTTCACAACCCATGGGCTATGCATATGGCTACTGGAAGTTAGAAGTTGTGGTCATTTTTGTATTCATGAAAATTTAAAAACAAACTGAATTTATAGTTGTAACTTAATATTCTCTTAATCCTATCATATTGAATATGCTCTAAGTTATAAAAAGGAAATAATTTTTCAACCTAGTTATGGACATCTCTTTAACTCTTTAGTGGGTAAATGAAATCAAAAAACAAGAAAATCATCAATAGTGAAAATGAATACGTTGAAGATTGATGGAATCTTTTTAATTCTAAATTCCCACTCTAAGTTTCAGTTCCAAGTTCTCTCATTGCCAACATAATTCAACCCACAATATTTCCACCCTATCTATTCAAAGGGTACTCTTCTTCCCTTAGAATCAGAGAGTTGGAAAAACTACAATAAAGGAATATCCAATAAAAAAGATGAGAAGAGCTATAAGACCTCCTTCACCCAAATATTGTGCTACTCTAAAAAAGTCGATGTGGTTCCCCACCACAAGCAACCCTTAGAACCTCACAGTTGGAAAAACTACAATAAAGAAATATCCAATAAAAAAAAATGAGAAGAACTATAAGACCTCCTTCACCAAAATATTGTGCTACTCTCAAAGAGTCAATGTGATTCCCCACCACAAGTAAGAACAAGTGCTTGCACAATCTAGACTTCTCTCCTCAACTCTCCATGGAATTTCAACCATCCAATCATTAGGTGCCTCTCATGGCCAACCCTCCTCTTATTTTAAGTTAAACTCCATGTTTGTATGCACATAAAAAAAAACTCATTTAATTAAATAAAACATTTAAATAAAAGTGAGTAATTCCTTTACTTATGTTTCTAATGCACACTTTTATTTGTTTTTTCCACTTTTCAACTTTTTTACATTAAAGCCAAGCCTATTTTGCTCATGAATGTTATTTCTATTTAAATGGTGGCACTTATTTTTACTTTAATATTATTTTTTAATGATATACAATTGTGTTTATTTTATTTTTGGGATAGAGAATCCCAACTATTACAGAAGATGAGGTCATGATAACTACAACCCATGTATATGCATGTTCACATGGATGGGAACTCATATACTATAGGTGAGGATGTGTTCACTCCATCCCATTTATTGTTGGTGAGAGATTCATAGTCTATTAATGACATATTTACTCCAATCTCAGTTGTTGGTGAGAAATTCATAGTCTATTGAAAACATATTTGCTCCAATCTCAATCTACATGGAGGAAGTTTCTATTAGTGGGGAAACCCCATCTCTCCTTATGGTACATATGTTACACCTCCTCCATATAGTCTCTGCCCATATGTAATTTAAGCGGGCAAGGGTAATCCATGTTCTTGCATATATTTAGGAATACAACATTAAACAACATTGTCCAAAATTATCTTCAAAGCAATAATCACATGTATACATCATGACATTTAGGTTGATACATATGATCTCCTAACACTAGCTTGAGTTTTGTGTGTGTGTGCACTCACTCTTAGAATTCACATGCTTATGAGTCCTACCTGTCATACTCAATAAATCATCAATAACATTACAATATAATCATCTAACAATTTCATAATTTAGCATTCTTCATAGAGTTTCAATATTTAATATATACATATCCGTAAATAATCATATTACATCAAAACATGCATCACACTAAATTGCATCCATCATATTACAATGCCCTTAAAAATAAACAATAATAACCCTAATCAAAATGGAGCATTACAAAATGAATTAATATAATTATAAAAAATATGGAATTGGTTTTGAATGTCTTTTGAAAATCTTGCCAATTTATAAGTTTATTTTCTTGTATTAGTTAGAATCCTACATGCTAATAGGATAGGATATTAAGCAATTAATTCATAAAATATTAAATAAAATAAAAATAACTAATAAAATATTAAATAAAAATACAATCATATCAATATAATATAAAAATTAAAATATAAAATTTTTTAAAAATAAGATATGAATAAAAGATTAAAAACTTTAAAATATCAAATAAAATTTAAAAAATAGTTAATAAGATATCAAATAATAAAAGAAATAAGATATCAAATAAAAATACAATCATATTAATATAATATAAAAAATAAAATAAAAATAAAAATAAAAATAATAAAAGAAATAAGATATCAAATAAAAATACAATCATATTAATATAATATAAAAAATAAAAATAAAAATAAAATATGAATAAAAGATTAAAAACTTTAAAATATCAAATAAAATTAAAAAAATAGTTAATAAAATATCAAATAATAAAAACACAAAATTAGTTATTTGTAATTATATCAACACCAATCATTCAACACTTGGATGGGGTGATCATGAGTGGGACCGTGGATGCATATACGCATTACATATGGCCACCACTTCGACATGCTATTATGATTCATCGTGGTTTGCATAGGGAAGGTCATTTCTAGAGGGCGTGGGCAACGAAGGTTTGTGGGAAACATGGTACGTCACCCATTCATGGTGTATTTGAACTTGGAGGATGTGAGGTATAGAGGAATGATTCTCTATTTAATGAGAGGTGGTTTTGTAATGATGGAAAGGTGTATAGAGATGGAGACGAAGTATCATGCCTTGACGCAGGAGGTTGATGTTCTGAAAATGATTGGTGTTATGAGAGGTTGAGAGTTATTTCTTTATGAGGAAGGTGAAATTCTTTGGTTGGATTGAATTAGAAATGGAAGAGGTATTGGTGTAGCTCTGGTAGTGGCCCTTTCCTTTCAGGGAGGAGCTCACGAATGCAATCTTGTGTAAATTCGAGTTGGAAGGAGTGGGGATTGTCCGGTGGGTCTCGTGGCTTAAGGGAGTCTTGGTCGGTAGAAGTTCTTTGTGGATTTGGTCTAATTTTATGCTCAAAATAATGTGCCAGAAACGAGAGTTGGGTGTGGCTTCCTCTGTGGTGGTTTCACATTTCTTTCAATACCCAGGTGGGAAGTGGCACTGGTTCTCTGAGTGATTTGAACTGTGGTCCTAAGTGATGTTTGTGTCTATCTTCTAGTATGGCTAGAGGATTTTGCAAGGGTGGGAAATCAAGGAATAACAAAGGGAAGATCAGAGCAGGTAATGCGTCCTCCTCACGAGCTTGAGTAACAAGGACCAGGGTGGAACAAGAAGCAGACAGATCAGAGTAGCAGTATGAGGATATATACTTAGCCAAGTCCAAGGAGGAGGTGGAGGAAGTGGAAGAAATAGTTATTGTGAAGCGGGGTTCAATCCCAGATGCCAAAATTTTGGAGGAGATTCGAGAGTGGGTGGTTGACCCAGTCTATTCTCGGACTTGAGACACAATATTTTAGGATTGTCAAGACATATTGGTTAGTTAAGGCTCTGGTGGCCCAACCACTTGAGAAGGACAAGGAAGATCAGGAAGAAATTTTCCACACCCTCATAATCTTCAAAGGTAAATTTGAAATTGTTTGTCGAACAGTGTTCGGGGTCAGGGCCATTGTTTTAAAGGTGGGAAGCAAGGAGGGAAAATGGAAGCACGGGGGAGGGGTTTACCAGCTCAGCGGGAACATGTGTTAACCTGATCAAGGTCGATAAGGACCTTCAACAACCAGAGAAGTCACAAGATGAGGATGGGAACATCGAGCTAGTTCTGGAGGTAGTAGAGGAGGATTCCATACCTCCTCCAAGTGTTGGATAACATGTTTGATTATGTCTGTGTAGCCATGTTTGATGCATGCGTAGCCATAAATTGTTCTTTTAGATAGTTTATTTTTGTGCTCCTTTGATGAAGGAAAAAACCAGTGATAAACAAAACTTTGATGATAATCCTTATTTGGGGATCTGGTTTCCTCTATAGGCAAGTCCCAACCCGGGGGATGGATGTAAGAATCTTTTTGTATATAATAGATAGATGATTGGTGTGTTTTTAGCTTTAAAAAAACACACCAATCATTCAATAAATTGGCCAATGTACAAAAATCAAAAAAAAAATCGCAAACGCATGAAATAATATTGGTAAAACATTGTCCTTAAACAATAGCACTAGAAAAAATCTAATTTTCACATTAGTTTTACATGGAAATATAAATAAATTTTAGTTTTTGAAATTTGTATATATCCTCATTATTCGCAAGATAGAACAATGTACATATTGCACCTCATGCTAATCAAATTGAAGAATTGAAAAGTTATTTTGCAAGGGACATAAAAGTTGACAATAGTGACATATGATCAAAATGAGGTTAGTGAAATGATTTGAGTTCAAAAAACTATCAATTGTCAATACAGAGTGCTTACTAGTTCTCCTTGATTTTTTTTCCTCTAGTGGAAAAAGTTGGTCCTAGACCTAGATCCTTAATTGCACCATTTTTTAAAACTAATATCTTACCAAATTATAAGGCTTGTAGAGGCTTGCTCCAAAATCAATTTCAAGTAGACTTATGTATCTTATAAAGTTATTTCATGTCAATTTTCACATGCAACTCTATGTGACTAATTTTAGATCTAAAAATTGCTTCATAGTGATCTATCAGTAAAACCCTAAATATTATCATTGAACAAATTTACACTGAAATTATTAACTGAAAAAATATGCAACTGAAACACAAAGATCAGAAATGAATCATCAATATACATGAGACACAATTTCAGTTATGTAATCTTGTTAACATCATAAATCTCAAGGGAAAAATCATCCCTCCCATCCAATACAATATCACCAAAATCTGAGGACAACATTGTCCTCCAAAGTAACCAAAAATGAGAACAAGCTTGTTCTCCAATAACCATACAAATCATAAAACCAAACCTTGGCAATATCCCTGGGAATATCCTCTACACATGAATCTGTTATAGACCACATATACGGCCTGCTAACATCACCTATCAGCTTGTACAAATTTGTACATGCCCAGAAAATCAGATATGTGATTCACCTTACCGGCAATCTGCGTACATATGTTGGTTGCTCCCCTACAAACTATGTATACCCTATATGTGATTCGACCTTTTTCAACCACGTATATATGCACTTTTCCCTCCTGCAAACTGCATATAGTATGAAAAATTTTCTCCACAGGTGCGACCTTCTTCGCTTCTCTCTTCAAGTCCAAATTGGCCACCTTGCATACTTTTCCTTTGTTGAGATCACCAATCCTCCGAGCACAAGTGTAGGATCACTTATACTAGCTCCATCATCTCTCCACTAACTCTACATGATATGTAATGTCACGATGACCTCTCTTCTTTATATACAATCCTTAGGGGTCAACATAGAATCCCCTCCAAAAGTCTACATCAAATTAGGATTTCCTTGTGGGTCTGAAGCCCCGACACAAGCCCACAAATCCCATCATCAAACCCATGAAGCCCCCACTCAAATACATGGGGGTTTTCACCAAACTAAAAGTGTGATGTGGTGCACACAACGATTCCCACATGCCCAACACCTAAGGTCATGTGAGAATACCTTCCCAAAGCTACAAAAATCAACACTCCCTCTTAGTGAGGAAGGTATTCTCACCAAACTGTACAAGTGGGGATGCCTCCCGATGTTACCAAAGCATCAACACTCCCTCTTAGCGAGGGAGGAATTCCATCCTCCATCATAACTTGGAAGTATCTATGTTTCATGTATTGGATCCTCTACCACAACTGCTCTCCAATCCATTTGATTGGCTCCTCCCTCTATCACCAAAGAAAATATTTCTCTCCAATCCTCTTGATTGGTTGCATCCTCGGTCATTGAAGCAAATCTTGTTGTCTGACATTATCCCATCATGGAAGACATCCTGCTCATAAAATCATCATGCCTTTGAACCTCCTATCTGGCCATCTCAACCCATGATACCTACCTGAAAATCTTGGAATATGCATCTCTCCAATCTGGACCTAAAGGTTAGCTCCCACTGAGTGATTGACTCTCCCTTTGATCCTCTTGAATCCCTTTAAGCATATTGACTCCCTCTGAAGTTGGACTCCCTTTCAGCCTCCTAAATTCCTCTAAATTCAGACTCTCTCTGAGTCTCCTAACTCACTTTGAGTCCACACAACCTTCGTAGCTACCTATTTCCTTTCCATTTTCCTCTACACAATCTTGGGAGGTTGCTCCTCCTTAATATATCTTTAGGTATGACTCCTTTTGAACTTTGGTTCCCTCTGAGCCGATACTACTGGTGGGGCCACCTACCTCACCACTCATGGAGCTAACTGCTCCCTCTATACTTGTGCCGCTAGTGGGGCCATCTGCCTCACCACTGGTGGAGCTCCCTACTCCTCGTCTATCTCTCTGCTCCTGTTGATCACAACACGCATAAGCTATCCCTCTCTAACTCTAAGAACGATTGTTGATATGAAGCTAGACTTGTCTAACTCAAAATAATATGTGGTACCTCTTTCTCTCAATCTCTAAGGCTGAGAGAACACTCCTCCTGAGTTTTGGCACCCATAACACATTTGACACACTCAACACCTCTCCCGACTCCAATCAAATCACTATTGTACCATATCCTCTTAATTCATGCTTGATTCACGTGTCAATCTCCACACATAATTCTGAGCCAGTTTCTGTGAAAGTGTCAAACAACTCTCTAGCACCTGTGATAGGGAAAGATGTTATGTTATCCACACATAATTCTGCAACCTCGTCAACCTCTATTGTCGATTCTTGTTTCCTTCTTCCCCTTCCCCTTCAGTGTGGACACTGTGAAGAAAAATGACCATAGTCATGACACTCAAACCATTTGTATCCTCCTTGGACACCAACCGATTCTCCTCATGAATACAATCAATCCATATTCTCTCAAACCCTGGAAACATATCTCGTGCACAAATCCCCTACACAAAAGGTTCCCAAAACCTGGGAGGACCAACTCAACATCCAATAACACATGTCCATATTGAAACAACACTCCATAGTCCTACTCCTCAATCCCTAAGGCTGAGAACACACTCATGGCACCCATAACACATTTTCTGCTTGTAACACACCCCGTGACTCCATCTGGAATACTACTACTCCAAATCCATGTACTACATGTCTGGTCCTCCTACCAAGCTCCTCACACATACTCGAGTCAGACACTGTGAACCTCACAAACAAATATTGTTCCCCTATCATGTGTTAATGGCTCCCATTGTATAAGAACCATGAAATCCTACAAGGCAAGCATCCTTCTTCCCCAAGTCATGACCATCCAATGAGCTTCTACCCAATTCCATCATCCAAGTCACCAAAAAACTCTTTGTGTTTGCACATACTACCATTGATCATATGGCATCGTCTGAACAATCCCAAGATGCAGTTAGACACCCAGTCTAGTCCACTCTAAATCACTGCAACTCATATTTCCAAGTGTCATCATCCTCCTGGGTTAAATATCTCATACACTATCGTACCTCGACAATGTGCAACTCTTTGGCCTGATGAAGACTCTATCTCATTGACCTGACATACACACGAAACTCTCTCATGCATGACAAATCATCCAAGTTGTACCCATTACAACTCACTATGACAAACCACTTGAAGTGCATCCACATGGTTGGAAATATATCATACAACATACTAGTGTGATCTGGGCTCTCTGCCAATCCACCAGAACTCCCAACCTGCCACACCTCTGAGCTGCAATACCCCACAACTCCTCATCTAGATGGTATGCTCCATGTCTTAACCAGATACCATCTAACTTGTTTCCACCTGCAACCACCACTGTAGCTCCCTCTAAGAGCTATCACATGTGACCTACCTGGAACAAGAACAAGAACAAGAACAAGAACAACACTCCTCCAGTGTTGTATCCAAAATGTGACTCAAGATTATCTCCTTCTCTTCATATCCCAAGCTCTAATACCATGTCAATTTTCACATGCAACTCTATGTGACTAATTTCAGATTTGAAAATTACTTCCTAGTGATCTAACATTAAAACCCTTACTGTTATCACTGAACAAATTTACACTGAAATTATTGATTGAAAACATATGCAGTGGAAACAAAAAGATCATGGATGAATCATCAATATACACGAGACACAATTTCAGTTATGTAATCTTGTTAACATTAGAAATCCCGAGGGAAAAAACAACCCTCCCATCCAATACAATATCACCAAAATATAAGTACAACCTTATCCTCCAAAGTCACCAAAACTGAGAACAACCTTCTTCTCCAATAACCATACAAATCAAAAAACCAAACCTCAACAATATCCATGGGAATATCCTCTACACACGAATATGGTGTAGACCACTTGTACCACATGTTGATGTCACCTGTCAACCTGTACAAATCTGTACCTTCCTAGAAACTCAGATATGTGATTCAGTGCAAGGATGATTTTAAGGATGGAAATTTATTTTAAAATGTAGAAATCTTGGCGAATCTTACAAATCCTTTATATGCCAATTATAAATGTTTGGCGATATTTTTGTAAAAATATTCAAATTTCTAAGGATTTTACATAGCTTGTATAAAATTTTGGCGATTTTTAACGTAAAATAATTTTATCTTATAGAATTTGGGCGAATCATTTTTAGAATAGCGAATATTTTTTTGGGAAAAACCATAGAAAATTAGCCCATGAGCAAAATTTAGCCCCTAAAATCATCTGTATGAATCACCTTACTGGAAATCCGTGTACATATGTTGCTTTCTCAAACTCCTACAAACCATGTATACTCTATACATGATTCATCCTTTTGCAACCCATGTATATATGCGCTTCACCCTCCTGCAAACTGCATATAGTACAAAAAAATCGCTCCATAGGTGTGACCTTCTTCACTTCTCTCTTCAGGGCTAGATTTGCCACCTTGCAGACTTTTCCTTTTCTAAGATCACCAATCCTCCTAGCACAAGTGTAGACTCACTTATGCTAGCTCCATCATGTCTCCACACACTCTACATGATATGCAATGTCACAATGACCTCTCTTCTTTATATACAATCCTTAGGGGTTAACATAGAAGCCCCTTCATAAGTCTACATCAAATTAGGCTTTCCCTATGAGTCTAAAGCCCCAACACAAGCCCACAAAGCCCATCATCAAACCCATGAATCACCCAATCAAATCCAAGGGGGTTTTCACCAAACCGAAAGTGTGATGTGGTTCCCACGACGATTCCCACATGTCCAACAACTAGGTTCATGTGAGAATACCTACTCGAATCTACAAAAATCAACATTTCAAAAGAGAATATTATTATTAAATAAAGAATTGTATTTGTTTTTTTAAAACTTAGCAAATCACGGCCTTTGAAATTGATTTGACTAAAATTATAAACATGGATAGTCACAAAATGCCTTCAACTAAAGGGATAATGTTCTTGTGGTAGAAATATATTTAGAAGATGTCAATATCAATTCAAATGGATATTGAAACTAAGAATAACCTACAATTTAGTAGAAACCATATGAAACTTAAAAGTACAAGTTGAAAGATACATAGAAGATAATGAGACACCGATAAAATCATAAGAAGAGAAAAACCAATTCAACGCTCAAATGCTCTAAAGTTGAAAAAAGTACATCTAGAAAGCTACAATAGAGGCAAATTTCCAATCATGCAGATGTGAATAAGAAGTTTCAAAAGGAATTCTTGTCAAAGATCCAAAGGGTCAAAGAAGTCATCTCATAATGCTAGAGATAATCCACCTTCATTTAAATCATCCTTGAGTGAATTAGAGGCATATGAGGAACCATTGAGAAGCCTATAATCCTCAGAGAACTATGAGAGAACTAAAGAGGCACAATTGGGATAAATTATAGGAAGAGTTTTCCATGGCACAAAAGGTCATATTTTATGGTGATATCAAATCCATATGAGAAGTTGAATAATGTATATTAGGGATGTGGCATAATTTGCATCTTCGTAATTATAATCATTCAGGGAAGATGAAGGTTAAAATTACCATTTATAATTTGACTAGAAAATTGTCTCTATTGTGGGAGAATCACAAGTAAAGAGGACTAGTGATAAGAATATTGTTTGGAAATGGGTTAAGAATCACTTTGGATAGAAACATATTTCTAAACATTACTCTAGGAAATATGTTCATGATTTTTATGATCTCAAGCAGGGAAACTGTCCATTGAAGAGTATGAAATAATGTTCATTAAACTTTTAAAGCACATCGAGGACAAAAAGTTAAAAATAAATCATTTTTAGTGGGTTACACCCATTAGATAAGAGCATATTCAAATTATGGAACCACGAACTCTAGAAGCAGTGGTTCAAGAGGCCAATTATTATGAGGAGTAAGAAATATTTCCAAAGGACTTAAAGGGGTAAGAAAAAGGATATACAATATAGATGGAAAAAAGGGTTCAAGCCACCTTTCTTTAGAAACTATCCAATTTCCTTTCAATAAGTCAACATGCCTAGAGTAGAGTAGAATTGAGCCCACTAAAGTATCAAGAAAATGATCAAGACTTTTCCTATGGTGCTATGTTTATGAAGAAGATAACATGATGAAGGATTACCCATAGGGAAAAGATATAGCAAAGGTTGCCCATAATATCAAATAGGCTATAATTGTGAATCATGCGGCATGTACAATACACATAGGATCTATATTGCATTAGAATATCAATCTTCCATGGTTGAGATTGCAGGTAAATTTGGAAACTACTCCATCTCAATTTTAATTGATCATGGAGCTAGTCATAGTTATATTACTCCTAAGCTTGTTGAAAATTGTTGTCTTATGTGGAGTAAACAAAACACTATTCTAGTAAGTCACTAGGAATAAGAAAAAAATGAGTGAGATGGTAAAGAGATGCCCAATAGTCCTAAAATGTATCTCTACATATACAAATATGAATATTCTACTCCTTGCAACATATGAAGTTCTCATTAGAATTAACTAGTTGGAGTTGGATCATTCCAAGGTTGATTACTTAAAAAAAAAAACTTGATTTTATCGATGATAGGAGAAATAAAAGAATAGTGATTCGTGTACCAAGAGAAAATTTTCAATTGGGTTTAGCTCGGGTGGTTGGGAGGAATGATTGTTATCCTCCCCACATGTGTTCAATTCATGTAAGTGGCATGTTGAGCTCATAATGAGTATATTGTTGTAATGGATTTGAGCCTTCTTAATGATCGGCCTTGTGCCCTAAATATTATAGGGTTTACCCTAGGTACCATCCTTGAAATGAGGGGAAGTACTCAAGGGTTTTCTTCAAGATTTGTAACTTGAAAAAAAAATACAAAGACCAATTTCCATAAGATCAAGTTCAACCTTGTAGTTGAAGAAATGTTTCAAAAAGTGTTAATTGTTTGCAACTCATGTGATGGAACCAGCAAAGGACAATGTCCAAAGCTTTAATTTTTTATTTTTTTTTGTAAGAGTTCAATGAAGCATTTTCATATGAAACATTGAAATGTCCTCCCAAAAGACAAATACTTCTCTATTAACCTTGATCCTCTAGTTTCATCGATGTGTAAAACTCCTTACATGATGAATACTCTGGAGTTACTAAAATTGAAAATGAAATTACAAGAATCATTCGACAAGGGGTACATTAAACTAAATGTTTCATCTTGGGGTGGACCAATCTTGTTTGAGAAAATAGGAAATGGGACACTAAGATTATGCATTGATGACAAGTCACCGAATAAAGCTACAGTTAATGAAAAACTATGTGTTGACGGATCCAAATGGCATGTCAAGCAGGTAAAGGAGAGTGCACGATGGCAAGCCCCAATTAGGTTTACTCTTGTTTGGGATAGCACCTCTGACTAGTATGTGGGCTTCATTTCCACGAGGGTTAGTTGAGATGGAGAACAATTGAATTTCCTTTCACAAATTGTGTTTAAATCCCAATTAAATTTCCTAAAAAAAATGAAATTAAATATCCTAACATATATCTATTCTACTCTAACCTATCCTAATCAGGAGAAAAACTAATTAAATGAATACAATCACAGATAACATTATTGATAACAGAAATAGTTCATGCCAATCAACAATATATTTTTTTTTGTTTGTTAATTTGTGCAGGACCTGCGATTAACCTGTGGCTTGAGAAACCGCGACTCAGGGGCATCTAAGCCGTCAAAATCACCCGGGGATCGCACCCGGCCTGAGCCACACCAACCCTTAACATGGTTGGATTTTTTGTCCCCGCAGGTTTCGAACCGGTGACTTTAACATCACGGAGTGGCTTAACAACACACTCCGTCACCGACTGTCCTACACCTCGGGGACGCCAATCAACAATATATTAGCACAATGAAATTGTAGATTTGATCACAAATAGTTGCAGATAAAACATGTAATAGCATCGCTATATTCACAAAAAATCTTAACAGGACAAGCATTATGAACACTAAACATAGAAATAGTTCATATGACGAGCATTCAGAAAAACTTAAATGACAAACATATCATTAAAATAGTCCCTACTACATTTGACAACAATTATGATCCCAATATGCCTTCTGATTTTCATTCATAAAAAGATAAAAGTATCATCTACATGCACAATTAGAAAAAGTCCTTCTATATTCATATGAGCTCTCCATTATAAGATAAGAGATTCTCTTTACATTCTGTAATTTTCATCATTCTAGATGATAGTTACATGTTTACGTTTCTTGTTCGTTTGCCTCCCTTATCACTCAAACCCTATTTTGCCAAAATTTATGAAAAATATAGAAATATTAAGTTCCTCTAGAGGATAACTAATTTACAAAATTAGTCCATGATTCATATGCTTGCGTTATTTTGTTTAACCTTTCCAACTTCCTTTCCTCGAGCTCCAGCTCACCATCATATACTCTATCAGTTACTTCAGATTTCAAATCCTTTCATGTTCCCTTTACAAACTCATCTGCAACTAACATACACTTCAAGGGTTGGGTCATGTACTGATTGAAAATTTCCTTGTCAACCTTATCCAACTGTTCAATTTCATGTTTAGTTTTCTCCCTGATCCTTACCACCTCTGCTACCCTGGTCTCACTCGGTCCTACCACATATCATTCTTTGTTAAGTGGTATGTGAAACATCTCCAGGAGCTCATCAACAACACTCCACATTCTCATACATGCTTTCTTGGTATTTCCTATGGTTCCTTATACTTCCAGGTAAGTACTCTTATGCCTATATAGTAACACTCGAGTTTTTCCTTGCTTGTTTTTGGTAAACCTAAACAAATTTGCAGGGGACTTTTTGTATGGATTATGCCAATGCGTTATCTTTTCAAATGCATGCTCTATATCACCATAGTGGCCCTTAATTTCTCTTAAATGATCAACCAATCTTGTAATTTCTTCATTATGACCCTGGATGTCCTTCAGTTCTGTGAATAAATTTATTTGTGCTTCCTTTAGTTGTTCATTGGCCTCCACATCCTCACCTCTAAATACATTAAGAAATTTGTTTTCTTCCTTGCTTCCTTCCAACTGAATCTCCTTTATTTATTCTTCCAGTTGAGATATCTTGTGGCCTTGTTGTTCAAGGAATTAATAATTTTCTGGTTTCTTTATCTTCAATTATGTTATCTCGCAGATGTACTCCTTCCTGGTGTTTTGTATTTCAGATTTATGGAGCTGATCTTTATTATATCCTATGACCTAGAATTCATGTTCCAATTATTTTTTATGTTGTTGCAATTGTTGTTCCAAACTTGTCACTTTACCCTTATATTCCTCCAATTTGCAATTGAGTTCATTCACTGTGACAATGTTGGCACCTACAAATGCATGTAATGTTTCTCTTGTTTTTTTTGCTTCCTTACATGGAAATTTCCTTGGTTATATCTCATTTGATGTTCCTCTTGGGTTTTCCATGTTCAAACGTTTCTCCTATCTCTGGTCGCTTGGATGGTCTCCTTGTAATTCCCTTCTTTGAGTTGTAATAGAATTTCCCTACAACTATCACTTCATCACCAAAGTCCAGTAACTTTGAAGATTAATATGAGAAGTCAGACGATATCACATTTAGAGGGTTCTCTGGGTTTATAGGAGAAGTGAGTATTGATACTATCTTTGTAGATAATATAGTGGGGCTTCCATTTCTCTCCTCTTCTTCATTTTTCCTCTTTTCTTCTTCCGCTCTGTGAGCTTCCTCCACAATTATTTCTTTCTCTTCAGCAACTTTGTAAATTGTTCCCTCATAGATCCTTCTTTGTTCTTCCTCAGCTTTGCAGACTTCATTATCTGAACGTTTATTGTGTTCTTATGTGGCTTTATGGGCTTCTTCGGCATCTATGTCAGCGACTTCAACCTCAACGGTTTTGCGATATTTTCTCGAGTGTCCATCAACAGCTTCAATAGATGTTCTTGAAACATATTCCTCTTCATTTCCTACTTGGATAGAAAAGAGTCAATGTAGTGTGTTCCTAATACACAGGCTAATACTTCCTCATAAGATTTCACCCCACAAAAAAAATTATTCCTCTTCTTTATATTCATGTTGAAAAGGGGGAATCATCTTCAAAGTTGTATAATGATTAGAAATGACTTTATTGGGGTCATGTTATTTTGTCGTCCATTTACACAAAATCATCTCTTTGAGAGTTGTAACGTCTTTCTTTGCATGGGGAACATTTTCCAAGGTGTATTTCCCTAGTTTGATAAAGAAATTGGACGAGCTTATTTTATTCCATGTTTGCAGAGTTGCGGTTATGCTTGCTTCGACTATCTAATATGCTACCTCTTGTGATAAGAGATTATCCAGGACATATCTAGGTAGAAAATGTGGAGGAGAATTATAGGAAAAGACAAAAATATAGGTATATTTCTTCTCCATATACCAGTCTGCAATTTCCTGTAGTTTTTCTAGGGATTCTTCTGATAACCTCTTAATGGTTTAGCCAAAAAATAAATAATATAGCAATGCCACAAAACAAACACAAATATGGTAAAAATGATAATGGTAATTTCTTATCTACAATTCAGAGCAATATAAGTGAATGGGAGGGTAAATCAAGGGCCCATTTCCAATTCATTTTGGGAATAGGAACATATGCACAAATAGCATCAATAATAAAAGTGGACATATAAAACCTAATTGTGTGCCTGCCTACATCTCTTGGACATTGAGGCTGATATTGGCTGATAGGATTGATGCCTAGTTCTATCAATGTCATTAAAGCATTAACTCTTTTGTTTCATTACAAGTGGGAGAAATGTCGACGATCAAATTTTTCAGGACACAGGTCTGCGGGATGAAATCTTCTACAGTTTGTGGTGAATGGGTGAATTCATCGCATGTTAATTGAATGAGTATCTTCTGCGGAGATAGTTCCACAAGCTTCGAGGAATGCGGTGTGCATGTTTAACAGGGAACTATCAGAATCAATGCATTGTGAGATACCTGCGAGGTTTATTCTACAATTTCTATGGATTGTTGGATATGGGTGCACAATCAAAGAGGGAAATTTCTGTAAGGTTGGAGTATTTCCGCAAAGACAGATTCGCAAGTTCTGCGGGATGCGACACGCGGGGAAATGCAGAGAACTATTATTGCTAGCTGGGGTTTGGTATCAAATTGGAAAGTCTGCGAGGGATACCCCTCTAGAAATTTATTTCAACCGTTAATACCAGTGCGAGGGAGAGTGTCTCATAAGACCTGCAAGCTACAATATTAGCAAAGAAGAAGGCACACTCTTTACCTGTTATGTTGAATCATTATATGGATTAGATAGAACACTTCAGAAAATGTCAAGATGGTTTAATGGTGACAACAAGGGGAGGGAGAGCTTCCATGGCACTTGAAAAATTAAACTAGCTCGAAAAACATCGTGTATATGATATAACATTAGGTAGAAGTTTTATAGGGGTCCCATTCAATTTTCCTAAGAGAGAAAAAATTAATGGAAATTGTTGTGGGTGTAACAATTAGCAATTCACTGGGAAGAACTAGCTATCTCTGTCCTTATAAATTCAAAGATCATATATAGATATGGCGATTGGAATCCTGCATAACTTCGATATTTCATCTGTTTCATGGGTTCCACATCACTAAGTTTATTTTATGAAAGGTAATAGAAAGTAGTAAGAACCTTTAGATTTATTTCGAGGCATTGTCTGTGAGCCAAGGTATGAGGTTAATTAATTAAGTTTAACTTGTGCATAATCATCAAAAGAGTATGACACCACACAGAGTCTTTCATTAATTTAGAAATGGGATAATTGTGTTCCTCGTCTCTCTTTTCCCAGCATTGCTTCGCTTCTAGCGATTGTCCATAAACTTGATGAAGTTACCTCGGTACCATATAAGGATGGCCCCGCTACTAGTGAGCGTTCAGAGCCCCGACGATTTTACTTATACTTCCCACATAATTTTCAGTGCTTTCAAATTCCTTTAAATTTCACATTGAGATCACCCTTACAAATTTGTGGTATAAACGTTGCTTATGCAAATTGGGTGTTGAGGAAGCATGACGGTACAAGAGTTGCTTTGATATGTTGGCCCTGTCAAAACTTATGTTTTTGATGGGCCTCCTTCTTGAAGACATGGTTGGGTTATAATTTAATGTTAGGTACACATAAATCATAGATAATACCTGAAAAAGTACATATAGATTCATACCCTCCATGTGTGTAGGTACTAAAACTTAATGTGAGAGTAACCCCATGACCAAGAGAATATCACATTCTACATTTGACTTTGTAATGTGTTCATCCATGGCCTTACCTGAGAATTTTAATAGGGTTAGAAATATTTGTTCATCCAATTTTCATTGTTTGACCTTGGGATCACTTGTCCACCTTTAATTATACATAAAGTATTCTTGGGTTTAAACCTTTGATGAGAATATCCTTGCAAAATGTAGATTCCATTTTATTATAGTAGATATTGTGTTACCTATAACATGTTTATTTGAAATCAAGGTCTGAAAAGCAGACAAGACAAGCGAATGGGTTTAGAATTTATTGAAAAAGGAAAAAGAAACTAAAAGTCCAACTATACAAACGCAAATTAGAAGGGGAATTGAAAACTTCAAAAGAGACAAGCATGCAATAAGTTCTACTATGTATAGGTCTACATCACCATAGGTGATCAGGAAAGGTATTTCTTGAGGACTTGGCCATTAACAGGGAGTTCCTCAACCTCCCCTTCCAAAGTTTAAAGTTTAAATTTTCTAGAACCAATTATTTCATGGATTAGGTATGGGCCAATCCGTAATTGTTGAAACTTAAAATGTTTCCCTTTAGCTTTGTTGGTTTTGTCCCACTTGAGAACTAGGTCTCCCACCTGGAATTATTTACAGTTGAAACAATTCTTATCAAACCAACATTTTACTAGCTCTTGGTGTTGAGATAGTCTTTTCTTAGCTTCATCCCTCTTTTCTTCCAATTTGAGGAGGGTATTCAATTTGTGTTGCATGATTGGATAATTTTCTTCCCGGGCAGATTGAGATAATTATAGAGAGGGCATGAACATATCAACAAGAAAATTAACTTCCTAACCATATACCAAGAATAACGGAGAACTGCCCAAGGAGGATTTTGGTGTTACCCTATCGTCCCATAGGGCGTTAGGTAAGGATAAATGACAATTTCTTCGATGGTCAGTAACAATGTGTTTGAGAATTGTTGTCAAGTTTTTGTTTGTAGACTGTGTTAGGCCATTTCCCCGATGATAATAGTTTGTTGCATATTTTATTTTGATATTATTTTCCAACATATTTTCAGTTAATCTTAATGAAGAAAAATATTTTGCGTTATCAAATACCAAAGATTGAGGAACACCAAACCTAGTTACTATGTGGGAATCAAGGAAAGAGATCACCTAATTTTCGTTCACCACCTTGAGCGATATAGCTTCAGTTCAACGTGTGAAATAGTATGTTGTTGTTAGAATGTATTTATACAGCTAAGACGATTTGGGATTAATTTCCCCTATTATATACATACCCCATTGTTGAAGTGGGTATTCCACTGTAACAGGTTGTAGTGGAAATGCATGTTTATTTTCTCTTCTAGTTGACTTCTGGCATACCTCACAACTTCTTGCATATGCATGTGCATCTTTGAACATTTTGGGCCAATAATATCCTTCCCTGAGGATCTTGTGTGATGTAGTGTCTTCCCCAAAGTGTCCTCCAACAGGGCCATCATGCAACTTTGATAGAACTTTGTATGCATCAAAATTTTCCAGGCATCTTAGCAACACATCATCATAGTTTCTCTTGAAGAGGATTACATTGACAAGTTGATATTGAGTCGATTTAAGACTAAAGGATTTTCATTTTCTTGGTTCTAAATATTGTGGGGCATAGCCATGAGTCAAATAATACTTCATATTGTAGTGCCAAGAGTCTAAGGTGACATGGATGTAATATACTTCATCTTCGAGCAAAGTCTCTTATTCATAAAGTCTCTCTTCGCCATTAATACCTCCTTTTGAATATGTGGCAAGCTTACATATCCCCTACCCTTTTACAATATTTGCAGGTTTGATTTCCAAATCATACTCTTGAAGGGTTTTCATCTGATTATCCCTCTTTTCCCCTAAGTCCTTATGTACAAGTAAGTTCATGATTGCAAGGTAAGGCACTATTACTTTAGTTCTAGAATTCAACAAGTAATGTCTAAAATGTTTTACTACCTTAAAGAAAAAAATATGCTTGTTTATATACTACATGGTAGTCAAGTTTTGCTCCTTGTAGTCCAGAGCTCATAAAGGCCACTAGGAATTCATTCCCCTCCTTGTTCTTCTAATTAAGAACAACTGCAAATGCAATATTAGATGTGAATTTGTAGAGGATGAAGTCTTGACTAAAATCAGGACTTGATAAAGCTATATCCTTTGTTATTTCCTCCATGATTCTTATGAATGAATCCTTTTCTCTAGAGCCACATCTGAATTCAACATCCTTTTTCATCACGTCTTGAAGTAGTTTGACAGTTTCAGCAAAGCTTGGAACAAACATTCTAACAAAGTTAATCTTTCCAAGGAAAGATTGCATAGACTTATTATTATGGGGGAAGTCAATTTTGGAAATTTATTATGTCCTTCCTAGATCTATCATCATATCAGCTTTGGAAACAACAAATTGTAGGAGATTTCCTTCATTTACAATAAAGACATATTTCTTTGGATTTAAAGTAATTCCATATTTTCTACATCTGGTAAAAATATGCCTTGAATGGTTCACGTGATATTTTGTATCCTTAGAGAACACAGTGGTATCATCAAGGTAGACTGCCATTGATTTGTCTATTAACTCTCTAAATTATATATCCATAGCTCTCAGTAAAGTTTTCTCTATGTTAATCAATCCAAAAGGCATTCTTATGTATGAGTAAGTTCCCCACTTTGTTCTAAATGCAGTCTGCAATTGGTCATCATGGGAAAATAGAACTTGATTATATCATGAGAAGCCATCTAAAAGAGATAACATCTCATATCTAGAGACACTTTGTAAAAAACTTTCTAGGGAAGATAATTAGAATGGCAGTCCATTGTGTATGCATGATGGGGAAGATAATTTTAGCACCCAAGATTTTATTCAATTCTCCCTTCACCAAGGGCTCTAAGTTTGGGTGAATTTTCCTTAGCTTATGTTGAAAGGGTTTCTCCTGAGGCTTCATTGGTATGACATGTTGAATAATCTTGGTATCAAAAGTTTTGAGGTCATCATATGTCCATGAAAATATATCTATGTACTCCCCAAACAATTTGATAAAAGTTTGATTTTCTCATGGAGAAGAATCGATACCGGGTTTGACAGTCTATGGGTGTTCATTAGTCCCCAAATTAATGACTTCATATTGCATGGATGAACTGTTGGTTTTGCAGTTGGTGACTTTCTTAAACTTATCCTACAAATCATAAATATTTTTGAGTCTCACCACAAGTTTGGGAATGACATTAGTTTAAACCCTTTTGTCTTCAATTAGTTGTCTGAGAGAAACTTCAGTTTGGAAATTTAAGTCTTGGTCATGTTGATCTTCATCAATGGTTGATCCCTTAAAGGTATCTTTCAAGTACAAGAAATGAATGATTTGTTTGTCATATTCAAAGACCCCCCAATTGAATATGTTATTAGGTATTAAATGTTTGTACAATAATTCCACAGAAAAACATGTCAAGAATTATAACTTTGAATGGAATTAGTTGCAACATTGCCAATAAATTTGCATCATAATTTGAAGAATAAGGAATGGGTATGATATTAAAAGCTTCAAAATTTGTTATCAAATCCCATACCCCTTGTTGGTAGTGTTTGATATGACTGAATATACAATGGATAGTATTTCTTACCTGTCTGATTACAATTCCATAGTCTTTGAACACCTTTATCAACTTGACTTTGAGATCTACTGTTTTTCTTAACACTTAGATTAGAGCCTCATACTCAGTAGTATTATTAGTGCATTGGAATTAAATTATACACGCAATGAGATTTTTTTTAGGACTTTAAGGATGTAGGGAGCACCTTCTCCTTCGTTAGACTTGGATCCATCAATGAAAAGAGTCCACATGTATGGAGTTGCACTTTGTTTCACTTGTGGATGTGAGTTAGATTTAACGTCTAAATTAATCATGTCATTGGTGTTAGTACCTACATCAAGGTTATCATGTACATAATAGATAGTAGCCATCTTACATAATATATTACAATTAGGTTCAAGGATCTTAGTACAATGAAGGATTTCATATTACATGTTTAATTCCACATGAGGTGATATTTCAACAATGAAATTTCTGAAAAAGGTATTTGAATTGTAATTTCTCAAAATTGAGTGGTTAAACATGACGTTCTCATTTGGGTCATTAAGGTCTATGACTACATGTTTCATGTACCTTTCCCTCTCAACCCTTATCTGATTTTTATTTCCATTATAGGGTAGCCAAAGATGAGACCAATTAGTGGAAAAATATCCATTAAGCATAGCGGACCAGACCCTACTTAATAATAGTCCATATATTTCAGGGATGTATACCACAATAATGTCTATGGTTTGATGGACCTTTGGGTTGGAATCCAACCAGATTAAAACATTCTTTAGTTTTCCCATAACCTTCATGCTCAATCTGTCTAATTGTATGATTTGGATTTCATATTTTTCAGGTTTAGCATTCAATTTTCAGCAAACTACATATTGAATTACATTAGAGGATGCACCTGAATGAGCCATACAATTATGTACATTTCTATTGAAAATTTCAAAAGTCAATAAGAAAGGAGGAGTCATAGACTTTGACCTTTTCCCATTAAAGAGGCATTGATAGCAAATTTTTTATGTGGGAATTTCTTCCCAGTTCAATTACTTTGGGTGGCTTCCTCTTTCTCTTTGCTTCCTCCTAGATTAACTTCTCAAGTTTTGGTATAAGATGATCCTTGCAAAGTATTTATAAAATGTTCTTGAATTTTTGGAAGCTTCTTGAGTTCAAAAAGAGAAATGTTATCCTTTGTCCTCTTAAGGTATTGAAGAAAATCATACTCCAATTTAGAGGTAATAATGGAAGGTAAAGGTTGTTTTTCATTGGGATGAGTTTTTTGAGCAGTTGATGTTGTGCTAGCAAGTTCAGAGGTAGAAGAAGAGTCTGATGGGGATGTATTGGTTTTACTTCTTGTAGTAACAATGTTATGAGAAAGGTGAATTTCTTCATATTCTTCCTCCAGTAAGTTGTATGAGATATCCCAAAAACAATTGACTCCTAGCTCTTTTGTTTCCTCTGTCTCTCCAGATAGTTCTTGTTGACCAGTTTCTTCCTCTCCCTCATCATCTCCCTTCACCTCAGTGGATGTCTCATTAGTAAAGGCCCACACTGTAAATACTTTTAGGAAGTCTTCCACACTAATACCCTCAATTGGTGGGTCATTGTTGGTCATAGGGGGAAACCTGAATAATTTCTTGGGGTTTGAGGTACCTTTTGTAGCACCTATTTTTATATCAATGATTTCATTGGAGATATTCATGACAATCCTTTGGAGACTTTCCTTGTCCATGGAATCTTGATATTTTTTGTCTTCTGGAGATTTTGTGGTTGGCACTTTGAATTTGGTGATGGACTTATCTTTTTGAGCTTCCACATCAAGATTACCTTTTAAACTCATCATATATTTTTCAACCTTGATGGCCTCTTTAAATGTAACATCAAGACTGCATTTTTAAGCTCTTTTGAAAAACATGGCCATTGAGATTGGTAGAGCAGGGGTATAGAATTCAATCAAAACATCATTAGTAGTTTTTGAAGTGAGGGGAATTTTATCCATTAAGGTGAGGAACCTCTGATTAAAATATTTGATCTTTTATTTTGCCTCCAAATGTATCCTCAAAAGTTACACAACAAGTGGTGTTGGGGATTTATCTTCTCCAAATTTCTCAGTGAAAGTAGTTTCAAAGGTATCTCAGCTGGTAATTGAACCTTGTGCTAAAGATAATATCGGGTAGAATGTTTATCTTCAAAGGTATAGGGAAAAATCTTGCAAACAACATCTTCATGTTGTAGATTCATCAGTCTGACTATGAGCATAAATTTTTTATATGATCTTCAGCTGAATATTTTTTATCCGGATCGAATTTGGGTAGGAATTTCTCAAGGTGCTTAGGTAAAGGGTGGGTTGCCTTTGGTACCGCAACAACATCTTGGGATAGGTACGATTGATTATTAGGTTGATTCATGTTTGCTCCAGCCATAATTCTAGGACTTCCTAGGTTTTCTTCTTCACGTTCTTCCTCGAGTGGATTTTTGGGGTTGTGAGGTGGATAATTATGTGGACTGGGTGGTTGTCCACCACCTAGGGATAAAACTCATCAAAGGTTAGCCACGAAGGGTTAGTTAATCCTCAGGTGACATTTGAAAGTTGGTATCTAGGAGAAATGATAGTTGAGTTTCCAACGTCATTTGAGAGGTTGGCGTCGGTTGGTGTTCCCATAGGATCTATTTGTCGTAATGGTAAAGGAAACACAAAAGTGTTTTGTCTGATATTTTGACTTAGACCATGAGTTAGACTATGTGAACTTTCTAGCAATTAAGGGATGTCAACAACTCTTGTAGGTTGTGAGGTACTCCAATGACTGAAGAGTTATGCAAGGGTTGGAACAATATCCAGGTCAGATTCAGGTATTGGATCAAGGTTCGTGGATTGAGACTCACCACGACGGGAATTGTTTCTCTATGGAATAGAATGAATAGGTTTCTGCAATTCCTTACCGACAATTCATTTATATGGCCCTCCTTCCAACACCATTTCTATTGACGGGTCCAAATGGCCTATCAAGCAAGTAAAGGAGAATGTTTGATGGAGATCCCAAATTAGAATTACTCTCATTTGGGATAGCACTTTCGACCAGTATGTAGGCCTGGTTTCCACTAGGATTAGTTGATATGGAAAAACAATTGAATTTCCTTTCACAAGTTGTGTTTAAATCCTAATTAAATTTCCCAAAACATAAATGAAATTAAATATCTTAATCTATCCCTATTCTACTCTAACATATTCTTATTAGGAGAAAAACAAAGTAAATGAATACAGTCATAGATGACATTATTGATAGCATAAATAGTTCATGTCAATCAACAATATATTAACATAGTAAAATTGTAAATTTGATCACAAATAATTGCAGATAAAACCTATATCATCATCAATGTATTCACCAGAGATCATAATAGCATAAGCATTATGAATAATAAGCATATAAATAGTTCATATAACGAGCATTCAAAAAAACTTAAATGACAAACATATCAGCAGAATAATCCTTAATACATTTGATAGCAGTTGTGATACCAAAACGCCTTATGTTTTTCTTTCATAAAGAGATAAAAGTATCATCTACATGTACAATTAGAAAAGGTCCTTATATCTTCATAGGAGCTCTTTTTTATAAGATAAGAGAGTATCTTTACATTCTCTAACTGTCATCATTCTAGACGAAAGTTACATTTTTTCGTTTCACATTCCTTTTCCTCTCTTATCACTCAAACCTTGTTTTACCAAATTTTCTGAAAAATACAGAAATATTAAGTTCCCCCCGAGGCTAAGTGATTTACAAAATTAATCCATGATTTGTATGTTTGCGTTATTTTGTTTAAGTTGTCCATATTTATTTCCTCAAGCTCTAGCTTACCATCATATACTCTATCAACTACTTCGCCTTTCAAATCCTTTCATGTTCCCTTTACAAACTGATATGCAACTAACATACACTTCAAGGTATAGGCCATGTACTGATTGAAAATTTCCCTATCAACCTTATCCAACTGTTCAATTTCCTGTTTGGTTTTCTCCTTGATCCTTAACACCTCTGTTACCCTGGTCTCACTAGGTCCTACCACATCTAATTATTCATTAAGTGGCATGTGAAAAATATCCAGGAGCTCATCAACAACACTCCACATTCTCGTACATTCTTGGTTGGCATTGCCTATGGTTCCTTGTACTTTTGGGTAAGTACTCTTCCACTTGTATAGTAACACTTGAGATTTGCTTTGCTCTTTTTTGGTAAACTTGAACAAAGTTGCATGAGTTTTTTTGTACAGATTATGCCAATGTGTTATCTTTTCAAATGCATGCTCCATATCATCATACTGCCCTTAATTTCTCTCAACTTCTCGGGCAGTTTTGTTTCTTTGTTATAACCCTGGATGTCCTTCAGTTCCATGAAGAAATTTGTTTGCACTTCCTTTAGTTGTTTATTGGCCTCCAGAGCCTCATTTATGAATACGTTAAGAAATTTATTTTCTTCCCTACTTCCTTTAGACTAAAGCTCCTTTAGTTATTATTCTAGTTGAGATATCTTGTGGCCACGTTCAAGGAATTGATCCTTTTCTTGCTTCTTTGTCTTCAATTGTACTATCTCGCATATGTACTCCTTCCTAATTTTTTCTATTTCAACTTTATGGATCCTATGTTTATTATGCGTCATGACTTGGAATTCATGTTCCATTTATTTATTTTGTTTCTACGATTGGTGTTCCAAATTTTTCACTTTACCCTTATAGTCCTCCAATTTGGAATTGAGTTCATTCACCGTGACAATATTAGCTCCTGCAAATGCATGTAATGTTGTTGGTGTTTCCACTGCTTCCTTATGTGGGTTTTCCTTGGTTATAGCCCATTTGATGTTCCTCTTGGGTTTTCCTTGTTTATATGTTTCTCCTTTCCTTGGTCGCTTGGATGGTATCCTTGCATTAATTCCCTTCTTTGAGTTCTTGTAATAGAATTTCCCTACAACTATCACTTCATCATCAAATTCCAATAACTTCGAGGATGAATATGAGAAGTCAAGTGATATCAAATTTAGAGGATTTCCTGGGTCTATAGGAGAACTGAGTATTGGTACTATCTTGGTAGATCCTAGAGTTGAGCTTCCACTTCTCTCCTCTTCTTCATTTTTCCTCTTTTCTTCTTCTGCTATGCAATCCTCCTCTTCAATTCATTCTTGTTCTTCAAAATCTTTGCAGGTTGTTTCCTCAGATAACCTCCTATGTTCTTCCTCAACTTTGTATCCTTCATCGGCTTTGTGGGATTCATCATTTGAACGTATATTTTTTCTTTCGCGGCTTTGTGGGCTTCTTCAGCTTCGACAACTTTTTGGTCTGCTTCAACCTCGGCATTTTTATGGCCTTTGGAATCTTCAACATGTTTTTGAGATTCAACATATTTTTGGGATGCTTCTTCAGGTGACTTTTCATGTTCCTTTTTTTTCTTCGTTCTCTCTTTCGCATCAAAAAAATTCCTCAATGCTTCCTCCTCTTTCTCTTGTTGAGCCCTTTTCTCTACATCTAGATTTTCTCAGGTGTCAAACACTAGCTTATATAGTTTTTCATGAAGCATGATCCTCTTTGTTTCCTGCTCGACCAGAAAAGGGTCAATCTGGTGTGTTCCTGATACACGGGATAATACTTTTTCATAAGATTTCACACCACAAAAAAAATGCTCCTCTTCTTTATCTTCATGCTAAAAGGGGGGATCATATTCAAAGTTTTATAATGATTAGACATGACTTTCTTAGGGTCGTGTCCTTTTTCCACCCTGTACACAGAATCAACTTTTTGAGAGTTGTAACTTCTTTCTTTGCATGGGGAACATTTGTTAAGGTATATTTCCCTAGTTTTAGAGGGAAACTGATCCAACTTCTTTTATTCCTTATTTGCAGAGTTGTGGTTAAGCTTGTTTCAACTATCTGATATGCTACCTCCCAGGATAAGAGCTTATTTGGGACATATCTAGGAATTAGATGTGGAGGAGAATTACATCCAAAGACACGAATATAGGTATAGTTCTTCTCCATACACCATTTTGTAATTCCATGTAGGGTTTCTAGGTCTTCTCCTGATAACCTTTGAAGGATCTAGCCAAAAAATAAATGATATAATAGTGCCACGAAACAATCGCAAATCTGGTAAAAATGCTCATGGTACTTGCTTATGCATAGTTCATAGCAATATACATGAATGGGGGGTAAATCGGGGGTCCATTTCCAATTCATTTTGGGAATAGGAACATAGGAACAAATATCATAAACAAAAAAAAGTGGACATATAAAAATTTGAATGTGTTCCTGCATGCGTCTCTTGGACATTGAGGTCGATGTTAGCTGATAGAATTGACACCCAATTGGAAATTAGTCCCTTTTCTTCCACTGAGTGTGCCATGGTCGTCCATTCCAGCTTAATATGAATACATTTTTCCTATCCATATAGTTTGCAAATCATGGCCATTAGCATATGATATGGGGCCTTGAAGAATTAGGTACTTTATACCCTATTGAGTTTGGTGATGAAGGGTGTACCTTCATCCCACCAATCCTGGAGAACCTCTGACGGATTCAGTTTCTCCTTAGCGAAGGCTTCTATGAATTCCTTATTTAGGAAGACCGGGGGATTCAACATTTAATAAATTTGATGGAAATTGTCTAGGGACAAAGGGGAGATCAAAGTCCCTTTTCTTCTAGTGATTTTCTGAGCATGTGCATTCATGTTCTCATATTCCCATCAAGCCACCTCATTGGATTAAAAAATAAGCGGAATTGGGCAAAAGCCCCAAAATTCTATTGATAAATTACGGATATTCAATGAGAAAGATGATGAATTTCACAAGGCTGAATTCGGTCATATGAAGATGATATAGAGTTTCAATGGAATCCATTGAAATATTTTTGAAATTAAGTAATATTGGGCATTTTTGGAAATTTAGAAAACAAGCGAAATTCGACAAATTTGGAAGAAAAAATTGGGTATTTTCCCGTACGATGGCATCAGCATGACATGGAGGCAACGTGTTAGCTGATGTGGTAGAATAAAGACATGTATTACCACGGTGGCAGGTACATGTTGGATGGGATGATAGTTGGAAAGTGATGTGGAGCCATGTGGCAAGCCCACTATCAGTCCCACGAAACCGCGGTAAGATCTTGGAATTTTTCTAAGTGTTAATCTATCGCAGAGCGTGGAGAGAATTTGGGGTATGGAAAGAGGTATGGTATCCCTGTGGACCCGTGGTAAAAATTTTAAAATTTGACCAAGTGTCAATATTTCGCGGGTGTGAAGGATATCGTGGAGGTGATGAAGCATAAGAAAATGACTGTGAACCCGCAGTGAGATCTCAGAGAAAATGACTAAGTAAAGGTGTATACTTGATATGGTGGAACACCACGGTGCCTTTTGGAGGAGGCGAAAGTTATAACATGAATGAAATGGACTCATGAAACCGCGATAAACTTAAGAAAAGCTTCTAAGTATGGGAGCAAGTTAAGGGCAACGGAACACGAGAGTGTATTTTAGAGGTTGTGAAAGTTTGAAGGGAATAAATGAGGACCTTAGACCGGTGGTGAAATATTTTAATGATCGAGATCTAATTTGAAGATAATTGAATGGTGGTTGAGCATCGAAGCTAGGGTGCTCGAGCTAACAAGATTCTCTCCTCGATAATTCCATTAATAGTCTTCCTGCTCAAATATTTTGAGGGGAGACAAGAGAATTAGTCATGAGGATTCCTGGACGGAGGAGTCCATGTATTCACTCAAGAATATATATATATATATATATATATATATATATATATATATATATTAAGAATTCACAAGAAATCAAAAATAAATTAAATAAGAAATAAATTATTTCTGATAAAATTCTGAAGAACAGAATGTTGTATAAAACGATGGATTTGTTAAATTCTTGTAGCCTTATGAATCATGTTGTGTACACATTTTTCAGAATGAAGAACATAATACAATGTAAGCAAAATTCAGCAGGAATATCATTAAACCAAGACATGGATGATGCCCAAGGAACTTACAATTATGAAGATGCAGGCAAAATATTTGGTATGGGCATGGATGTTGTAGTAACAGAATCCAATGGGCATGGGGAAGACGGAAAGGAAGAGAGCATGAACTTGGTAGATACCATAAAAATTTTGCAAAAGGATGTCCAAAGTTATAAATTTGATAAGGATAAGCTTATGAAAACCAAGGAGCAGTAAGAAGGCTTTAACATCAATTTAAGGCAGAGCTTGGAAAGAATAGAGAAAAATATGGATAAGGAGACTGAGTCAAGAAAATCAGGGAGTCACCAATCTCATGATGAGAGGGGAATAACGAGAAGTGTTGGTAGGCATCACCATCACTCCCCAAGGAATTCAACTAGGAGAACACACAGTAGTTCAAGTCCATCCCATGTCAGGAAGCATAAGAAGAACTATAGGGTGGATGAGCTACAAGGAGAAATGAATAAAATCAAACCTCCTACATTTGATGGTGAAAAAAAGAAGGATGAGGATGTTGATGTAAATTCTAACCTTGTACAATATCTACTGCAAACTGATATTCAGAAAAGAACAGAAAAGATACAATGGCAAATACAAACATTACACATAGATTTTTCACCTGGAAACCCAAACCAGGAAAACCAGCATATATTATATTCATACACTTGTATTACATTGTTTACAATACAATATACATATAGGAGCTAGCGGCATCCAAAACCCTAACCCAATGACCTGGATTAGTCCAAAACCCTAATTTCTTAACCGGAAACAGAAAACCATCGGCAAAAACCATGTGCCGAAAAACCACCTAAATATCATGTGGTCCCGGAAATATGTCGTCCCGGTGCGAAAACAATTTTCGGGGGCGCTACCCCCAAACCCCCCTGCGCTCCCGGCGCAGACGCTCAGACACTACTACTTGTGCAAGGAATATAACACATACCCAACATTCTCCCACTTGTTGTTTTCTTTGCACACAGGGGGTTACAGGGTTACATAGTCAACAATCCAGGGCAACAATGCCCATGGATCCTCTACACCAAGAAAACTTCTCAGTGCTCACAGATTTTG